>JAUMHE010000021.1:1663163-1687730 GCA_032359235.1 Enteromius mattozi
AGCTCATAGTTAGCGCGATGATCTCATCTTAGATGTCTCAATTCATCTCGGATGTTTTAAGCGACGTACGAAGAACGGGCCCCTGGGGCCTGTTCCATAAAACAAGTTCATCAAATAAGCCAGGTTTATTTCAGTTAGTCTGACTTATTGTCAGTTGACTTGACTCTAAAGAAGTCAGAGTAATTGAAATAAGCCTGGATTGTTGGGTAAAATATTTTTATGGAATAGGCCACTGGAAATAATCAGTAAGTTTATTTATTATGTCCTGATCAGAAAACCATGGATTTCAATAGGGTGTACTAACTTTTTCTCATGACCCTGTGAATAATTATAGAAAGAAGAAAAAAAAAGAAAATCAATTTAGCAATTCAGAAGTTATGCTGAAGCTCTCCAATATTTATGCTTGTCTTCAATTGAAAAAAAAAAAAAAAAAGATCATTAAGAAATCCCATTGATTCTTCTATGTTTTGTTACACATCAGGAGGATGTAGGCAAGTCTGAAAATAATGCAAATTAGACTTCAGAGCCACAGCAGACAGCATATTAAATTAATGCCCTAAACTTAGTTTCTCACACAAAGCAATTGTATGTTTCAAGACAACTAAAAATACACATGACCAAGCAAGTTGGACTGACTTTCTGGAACATTTTGCCATGTTCTTTTATTGAAATCTCTGACATTCGACTGAAGAACTCATTTTGTGCTCTGCAAATAAAGAAAATAACACAGGGTTGAGAAAACCTTCAACATTTCAGAGACCTAAAAATAACTCAACCTCTCATTGTCCTCTAATCAGTAACAAGAATGACATGAATCTATTAGCACTAAGATGTGCTATTTGATTGACAGTTTTTCCTCTACAATTACAACATGTTGCTAATAGTAAAACTCTAAATCGGTTACTAGCAAGCGTGACATCAAAAGCAAGATAAGCCATTTATCATCTCACTCAGTCAGCGACGTGAATCGAAAATAAATAAATAAATCAAGCTTTAATTGTTTTCGTGTCTCCCGGGCCCCCCCTATCTGGGTCTCAATTATAAACTCTGCCTGGTTCTCCTGCTGACAGAATTGGGCCAAGTGCAGGTTCAAGGCCATGCAGATGCAGGACAAACTGCTCTCTCAGCGCTCGCCATTAGATGATCGAGACTGATCATCTGCAGTCCACTGAGAGGCATAAGGTCATGTTCACTCTAGCAGAGCCTCCACGGAGTTGAAACCGCACTCTCCCCCATCAACCTCTCTTCACCTTTTAAACAGTTCTAGAGTAGGAGCTTACGTATGTGGTATGAAAAGAATTTGTTAAGAAAAACGAAGCACACAAAAAGGAGGAGGAAAAATGCATGTCACTAAAAACACTGATAAAAGCATTCTCTGGTCCTGCCATGCCCTCATTAATCCTCACTCGGAGTCCTCTATCTGACAAGTTGAACATTACGTAACGCTCCTAAACAAATACACACAAAAATTCTTTGAATGGTCACACCTTGATTTCATCTTTGTCTATGGAAATGTTTAAACTTTTGATAGTCAAAAGTCAAAACGCCTCCACCTTTCTCCTTTGCTTTGAGTTGAAGGGCAGTCTGCATTGTTCCTTAGTACATTTCATTAACCTGAGTCCTTTTGCTTTTGCAAAAAGCATTATACATGTATCTATGAGAGCGAAATAG
This sequence comes from Enteromius mattozi, assembly GCA_032359235.1. Lineage (NCBI taxonomy): Eukaryota > Metazoa > Chordata > Actinopteri > Cypriniformes > Cyprinidae > Enteromius > Enteromius mattozi. Next base: position 1,664,835 of record JAUMHE010000021.1, read on the forward strand.
GGCCATAGTGCAAAGAATTTATTTCTCTCTTGCCAAGTACATGGCTCAACAGAATGTGTGTGGCAATACGCTGATTATTTACAATATTAGGAATAAATAAGACATTTTGAACATTCACCAACATCGTAAACACCTATAGACACATTTTGCACTGCATGTAACAAGCCCAAATGTAGACTGTTTGTTTAATGTAAGTGTCATTAATGTCATGTCATTTTTGGGCTATAAATCACATTTAAATTCTTAAAATCCTACAAAATGTTTACTAAGTTTCAAGAGAATAAACCAAATTCGAAGAGAGTAGACATGTGACAAACCAATAAAACGAGGTACGACATTTACATATGGGTGGGTTTGCAAATACTTTGATACCATTTCTAAACAATAAAAAATTGAAGTTATTTAAATCATCTCCAATAACCTGCATTATTCAAATAGTTTGTTTGAGCAATCTGAACAAACTCAAAAGACTGATTCAACATTTTTTTTTGCGCAACCATGTAAAACTGGAATGACTATATTCATTTTTGAGTGAGCTAACTTTAACTGATGCAATATTTTGAGAGCAGAAATGCTAGTTCCCACACAGCCCTACTAATAATTATGAACAACCTTAGTGATAATGCCTTAGTTGGTACGACTAATAAAAATAAAACGCATTAGGGCTGCAACGGATCGTAGATGATCCATGATTCGTACGAACCAGTCCTCACAGTTTGGCAAGCACGTGATTCGCTGTGTCACTGTTAAGTTCAATCATCTGCACATGTTTTGCCATGCTAGTTTACACATTCTAGCCATTTCAGACCAATCAGATGATTTGACGTCGAATCGGGACTCGTGCGCCATATTCCACGCTCAACCACTGTGCACAACACCCACAGCGCGAAAAAAGGGATATGTTTGGGGTGTTAGTGACCACATTAAAAGTAATAATACCTTAATTTAATGCATACAAAGTGAGAGTTGAATTCAGGATAAGAACAAATGAAAGATTATCATTTACACTGGAGTACATCCAGGCTCAGAGATCACGCAGTTCAACAAAAACAATAAGCGGTATTGTCGACTATGAAAGTCTGTTCTGAGAAGAGTGTTGTTGAAACAAGAACAGAGCTTCCCACAGAGAAAGAAAATCCTTTTTCTCCAAAACCAAGGTAAACAAGGGACCAAACATCCAAGCCCTGGCTGCTCAGCGGTGGGAAATCAAAAGATTGATTCCACTTGTGAAAATACCAAACTAAAACCTTCAGGATTGCATCACGATGTTACGCTGAAACACATGCTATGAGTCGCCTTACTCCCTAATTTCTCGTTTGCTATGATACTGAACGTGCTTCTGGATTTTCTTAACTCTGCATTTCAGATAAACTGGGTTAGGATATGAAACAAACATCAGGAAAACACTCTGTATCAGTGACCATACACCTCCAGCTACTTCTCAATCTGTCACCTAAAACTAATGTGAGCTTCAAAGGAAGTTAAATGCACTGCAAAGTTATATATAGACGGAGCAGGGGCTGCTGGGACAGAGAGCGGTTTATAATCTTCCTCCTGGCTGTCCTGACAGTGCCTGCAGGTGGAGGCTCTCTGGAACTGTTAGATAGCAGAGAGATGTCAGTCCACAAGTGCTGTGAAAAAACAGAGAGAAACAGGACAGGGCAGCGAGAAAGAAGGAAATCCAGTGGAATGAAGCGGTTTTCTTCATACAAAACCTTTTACACACACATGAAAAGAGCAAATAAACCCTACATATCTACCAAGGGGTGAACAGACAGACACCCACTAAACTCTCCCTCACTTCCGCAATTATACACAAACATATCGTTCTGTACTGATCAGCATTGCACAGCACTATTGGGTATTACTTTGGCATTAGAATCCTCAGTTAAGGAAGTACTTTTCCTGTTCATTTTCTCTATGGAGACTTCAAAAGCAAAACCAACCGGCTCTAGAATGAGTCACAAAATTACAAACCACCAGATTTAAACAAAAAACAAAGCAAGACACATTGTGACCCAACCTTGACAATTAACCTGCAATATAACTGGTTTGTGACTAAAATTAAGTGTGCAGACTTAACCACTTTCGAAAGACATTTGTGCTCTGCTGAGAAACCAGTGAAAAATTAGGCCCTACCTCTGCCTTTTAAAAATGTGTAGGCCTAAATCTCTAGTTATGCTATATTAGAACCACATCTTGGATTCAGCTTTTTTGGTCAGCTTGTTTTCTTTCAACTGGCACAGGTTTTCTATTTCCTTTACGAACTGATTGATTGCAGGCCTTTCATTCTGATTTAAATGAACTGATCCCAGGTTTATTGGTGGATAATTTTGGCAATATTCACTCAAAAACTGGGGTGCTTGAGCTCAGATCAACGAAACCGAGGATCAGTTACAAAAAAAATAAATAAATTCTGTGCCAACTGAAAGAAAAGCAGATAAAACATTAAATACAATATTTGGCAATAATATAGCATAACAAAAAAACGTAAAGCAACTTTTGAAAGTGTTCATTTTTGAGGATAGTAATTAGACTTTAGTCCTTTAATAAGAAGTACTGATGCAATGTGTTTAGTTTAGCTTCTTGTTAAAGATCAAGCTCTCTGTGGAGATAAAGAAGGTGAGTTTTACTTCCGGCAACCTATTGTTGTTCTCCATTGATCATTATTATAACTAGTGACTCGCTTTGTCTTTGTCACCTGACACTCCACTGCTTTTACGTTTCACCACAGACTTTTTTTGTTTAGCAAAAGGACAGAAAAGTGCAAACAGTCTAATGTTGTGCATTAAATTGTAATTGTAGCATCCCGTAAATTACAACGGTGCTGGCATGCAGCGACACAGAGAAAACCTTTCTGACTTCCCATCATTATACCTGATCAAGTCTGCTTCCAAATCTTTAACTTGCCAACAATTCCCAAACCTGCTGTATAGGAAAGCACCTCACTAGGTTTTCATCTCACAGCGCCTAAGCATTCCCTCTTCCAGAGCACGACGAACTGGACTCTGTCACCCCAGTTACTCCAGGTTTGTTGTCACTGGCGCACCCGTGCTTGTAAAAACATCTAGTCAAGCACACCACACAGTGGCAGTGAACTTTAAACACCGCATTAGCCAGAGAACGACAGCGGTGTAGTTTACTACTCATGTGAAGCTTATATGGTTACTCTGGGGCCTATTTCGTAACAGGACAAAACAGTTCCTGCTCTGCTCTGTCTGATTAGCCGCAGATAACAGATGTAGCTGTAGATAACAGCTGAAAAGAAACAAAGAAATGTTTGACAGTATGTGGCTAAAGTCAGCGCGACTGTACATGAAAATGAAACAAGACGGTGTGCTGATATCTATATTTTTCAACGCTCTACTCCTTGATACATGTGTTATATACGACCAAAATAAACACATTCAGTCCATACACAATACAACGGCTGTATGTATCACTTATTTTCACTCTCAACACAAGTTTCAAGCTACCTGCGTTTGAGGAAAACCAACGGAATTAATCAACAACACAAATAAATGTCACGCGCCACACGGTAAAATACGGTTAACTGGTTGTTTTGGTGAGAACACTAACAGCACTACACATGACGGCTGACCTTAAAGCTTCTCCTGTCGCCTTTCTCTCGCCGGTGTAACGTTACGTTGATTTCCGTTGTAGTCGTTAATTTGAATGGCTGTCGCTCGCCGAGCGCGAGCGGCGACAAAACACGCTCGCTTTCTGCTAATGTTTAAATCACACCAGCGGGTCTCTAATTATGTTTTAGCTGTGTTTTTATGGCACACATTCACACCGAACGCAGCGTGGAACAACGTCTAAACAAACGGGGCTTTGTCTGAGCCTCGCACTGGGGATTTTAGAGCGCTATAAAGCCGGCAATGAGTCTCGGAATAAGCAATATTGGCTTTTGTCGAAACTTACCAGCGGGTCCTTTTTCTTTTGCATCTTCCGTGAGCTTTCGTCAGGTCTGTCTGACGGCCGCTGATGGCGTCATCGCGCAGGGCACGTAAAAGGGGGCGGGGCGACGGAAACAGACTTGGGAGCTGTCAATAAACTTGACACGTTGATCACGTCAAACGTTTTACACAAGTCGCTGACAAAATATAATTGACGCATCGTTCTTAGAAATCAGTTATAATGATATATGGGGTAATTATTTGAACAAGGTGTAGCCACCGCCAAATCTACAAATGTAAGCTAGCTCCTGTTTCGAAACTGAATATAATACAGCTTTCTTTAGGTAGTGTTGACAAATCGCCTTAGGGATCAGAAAAATACACCGTAAATAAGACATATATATATGTATTTTTTTATTTATTTTTTATTTTAATTAATGTATTTCTCCCTCCATCATCATCATACCCAGATGCCATACAACAGATCCGCAGCGCCGCCTTGCGGAGACACAGCGGTTTCTCGTTACCAATGACAACTGTTCAAACAAATATCCCAGAACTGAACACAAACTGCGTTAAACACAGAAATCCGTTTAAAAACAAGACAGCAAATAGGCTAAAGCATTAATTTTCTGAATATCGTGTGTTTGGGAACTAGGAAGTTGCGTGTTGCTTCTTTTCTGGATTGTAGATGACGTGATGTTCATTTGGTAACAAATAAACTTGTGCTGTTGGGAAACATGAGCTCACCTCTGAACATCCTGAGGAAGAACAAACGAGCTCCTCTACCAGACATACAGACTGAAGGGTAAGTTCCAAAGGAATGCAGCAGTCAAAAATGCTAAATACCCCAAAAAAATAGCCTACTGAAGCATAAGCATGTGCAATTTTTTTTAAATGATGTGACACTGACACTTATATGAAATTATTTTCTAGAAACTATGCTAGAAATTACACTAACTCATGTTAGTACCAAATTTCTAGTACCACGACATCATATTGTCTTCTATTTTTTAAGTGTATTGTGGTCCAGATGATTATATAGTAATACTACATCTATAAAAATGCTCATACAAATACAGTCATATATATAGGATAGAATAAAACAATTATCTACCAAGTGATGCATTGCTCAATTAAACAATGAAACATGTATGACCAATGAATTTAAAACATCCCACCTTCCACATATAATCACAGAAATCTGCATATTATCAAGAAAAGATTTACCAGGGTATACACATTCATATATTTTAAAGAATGTGTGTAACCAAGCAGACTTTAATAGTATGCAATGAAGTCAGTGGGGACCAGAAACTGCTTGGTTGTCAACATTCTTCTATAAATATTATTTTGTTTTCAGCAGAAGAAATTCATACAGGTTTGAGGCAGTCAGAGTACATTACCTAAAATGCTTTGTAATCAGTAATCTACCCTGCGCTGAACCATTTGGTATTTATAGTCACAAAGTATTTTCTAATATTGCTATAATTCTGCTCATAATGTTTCTGAGCTACAAGCTTCAGGCACATTGCAGGTGAGGGTGAGACTTTACCTGTTTGCCTTTACCTGTCATCAGTAACTTGACATGACTATTTATTGTAGTTAAGTTTTCATAGACGTACTGTTTACTAGTGAGCTTCTATTTATACTTTTTATGTTTATGTTAATTCAATTTATGCATGATAAACACAAGATTTGAAAAATATTTGCAAAATACCTCAATGTCAGCACTCATGTTCAAGGCAGCAGTCTCTGGAGTCAGTCAGGCTGTGTTTTCCTACAAACTAATGTCACGTCAGGCAGGGCGGTGTGCTTTTGACGGCGTTCCGCCTGCGAGGAGGGACAACTGTCAACGTTGTGTTGACAAAATGTGAATGGAAATTTCTACACAGTGTACTTTTAAATGCCAAAGCAATCATTGCTTCTTTTTTTGTCAAAGTTCTAGAATTCAAAGAGACTGCATTACAAGATCGATCTAGGCCATCTTTGAAATAATCAGATCGTATCTGTTTTTGTGATCTAGGGAACGAAAGCCTTACAAAGAAAGGTCAGACAATGGTAAGACTTAGACATTTTATGGTTTTCCAATCTGTCCTAACAAGTGAATAAAATGTCAGGATAAATGTCAAGAGTATGAACTGCTTTTCTAATGCTATGCATTACAGATTATTAAAATGGCAGCAATACCTGCAATGGAATATAAAAGCATATGGGGGATAAAATTTGAATATAGAAAATGCACAGAGAAAATACATCAATGAATGATAAAAATTTTGATGTTTCAGACTATGAAGCTCAATTATTCAGAGGGATTTTTCCACAATACCAGCCACACATCAATGACAATATTTCCACTGTAAGATCAAAGGTTGTGCAAAAGAAGGCGGCGAAAGAAGGTACCGTGACTGAATTGACCAGCTACTAAAGCTGTTTTTTATGAACAGTTTAAATAGGATATCTCACAAATCTTCTCTAAACACGTCACAGCTCCGCCGAGTGATTCTGAACTTATGTCAAGTATGATGCAGAAGATTGTTCAGCTTGAGAGAAAGGTGAAAACTCAAGCTGTGGATATTGAGCATAAGGTATGTCTCTTCCTTTATCCAGGTTTGTGTTTACAATCAGCAGTGTTACGTCAGATGTCTCCAGGAGGGCGGCTGATATCATTTTTTTCAGGTGTCATTTGGTATTAGCTCTTAATGTCCTTGCATTTCATGCTCAAGGCAAGAAGAATAGCAGTTCTGGAAAAGAAACTGAATCTCTTGCAAGAGGCAAAAGGTAATAGTATTATTATTTGTTAAAAAGGAGTTTAAAATTGCAGAAAGATTAAGTTAACATAATATAGACTAATAAGATTGGTATGAGCCAATAAATAATATTTTTTATTATTAGGTTTGAATCCTTTTTAAATCCCCCAATTCCCACAATTGTAATGAGAAAAAGAAAATGAAATATTGTTTAAAATTATGATTTATAATGTAATAGAAGTATTTATTGTTGTAATCTATGCTGATTTTAACAATGTAATTGTTTTGCTGCATGTTCATTATTTATCTAAGCATTTATGCTGATTTTAATACATAAAATGTAATTTATTAATATAATTGTAAGTATTTATTGGTTTTAATAATATAATTTTAAATATTGTTGAATTATCAGTATTTATCCTTGCATTTCAGTTATTTATTATTGTAATCTATGCTGATTTTAATCATTTAATATCATTTAAATTTATTATTGAAGTATTTATTTAAGCTGATGTTAATAAATAAAATTAAATTGTATGATTATTAATAAAGAGTATTTATTGGTGTACTGTATGCTGATTTGTTTTAAAGTCATATACAATTCTCATCAGTTTAACAGTTATAATAATTTAATGAGGCTCATTAAGTAAAAAACCTCAAACAAAACCAATAATAAAACATCTGGCATTATTACAGGTGTGAATAGATAATATGAAAAATATGAACCAGACAGACAGGCTAACACTGAAGTAATAGTTTTCGCAACCAGTTCAGCAGTCATATACAAATGTGCCTAAACAAATGTCTGTATATTTGGCTTCAGAGAAATCTACAAGTAATGCGAACCAAGCTGAAGAACTGGTTACCTTGTGCCTCAAGCTTCAAAACCAAGTGTGGGAAATGGAGGTAAGCAGCTTTGTGTAATTGTTTTCTTTGTTATGGTATTATGCAGACAACATAACAGAGTTTCATTCCTGTATAATTACACCAAAATAGTTATTCTACAGAATGCCATTTTCCCACCCACACAGACATTTCTGAATGATTATGGAATGATCTGGGTTGGAAGTTACAAAAAACATGATGAGCAGGCAAACAGCCAACATCCTGGAGCATCTAAAGCATGCAAGACTTTCAAAATAAACTATGACCTGGTCCTGCAGAACATCCAGGAACTCAACATTGAAGCAGGGGAAGGAGAGTCTCATGTGACCGCCACTCCTGGTGGAGCTAAACTTACCCAGCAGTCTTCCATTCCTCTTTGGCTCTACAAAAATGGCATTGTCATGTTCTGTGGTCCATTCCGCTCCTATCAAGAGCCAAGCACACAGGTTCAGATATTTTCATGCTTTATCATCTACATCACTTGGTTTGACTAGATAAATTCCACAGGCAGCTTCCGTTTACTGTAGATGAGTCATCAGATTTGTCCCTCATTGTAAGATTTGCCTTCCTGTTATAGGAATGCATGCAGGACTTGATGGATGGGTTTTTTCCTTCTGAGCTTCAGGAAAGGTTTCCTAATGGTGTACCCTTCCAGGTGTGAACTGTTAATTAATGCAGTTTTCATCATCAATATCATCACTAATATTGCTCATATTTAGGATAATGGATTTAACAAATCCCTAACCCTATACACAACAGTTCAAAAGCTTGGGCTGATAATATTTTGAATGTCTCTTATTTTCACGAAGGCTGCATTTATTTGATCTAATAATACAGTTATATTAACATATATTTTAACCATTTTTTTTATTTTAATATATTTTAAAACAGAATTTATTCGTTTGATGGCAAAAGCTGAATTTTCATTAATTTAGTCTTCAGTGTCATGATTCTTCAGAAATCATTCTATGCTGATTTGGTAAAAAAAAAAATGCATTCATAATATTGAAAACAACTGTGCTGCGCAATATTTTCAGGGTTTTTGATCAATAGAAAGTTGAAAGGAACAGCATTTATTTGAAATAGAAACCTTTTGTACATAACAAATGTCTTTACTGCCACTTACAATCAATTTAATGCAAATTTGCTAAATAAAAATGATTTAATTCAAAATCTGAAACCGTACTGACTCAAACTTTTGAACCGTATATTGCAAGTGTTCAATTTTACCATGTTATTAAGTCAAATTAAGTCAAAATATTGTTAAATATTACGGTTTTTATGTGGTGTGTGAAAAATCCCATTAATTTAAATAGAAGTATGCTACAAGTATAGTTACAGTGATCATTCTTTAACTTGTATATATATTCTTGAATTACACAAACAGGTTCATGATAAACGGGATGAGGAGTTCATAGTTAGGCAACCAGGGGCTGAGTTTCCTGGAAGAGGACAAACTATAGATGGAGCAGAAAGGCATTCAATGGACAGTTTTGAGAAGACCAGCTCCACAGCGCCAAAAAAGACTCAGATACCAGGTTTGAGCAGGATTTTGGAATGGTTCACAGTTACTGTATTACATCACAAAATGGATTTAAAATTGCCATTTTGTGTGGAATTCAGGGAAAAAGCTGTCTATGGAACAGTTCTTGCAGAAGCTCCCAGTGACTGTGGTGAAGGAAGGCACAGTGATTAGTATACGTGACTCAATCAAGGCTCATCTACTGGTCAGTAGTCACACATCAGTCTGTCCTGTTTAGAGATGCTCAGTCACAATTCCCACTGAACTGATTCATGGTTTTGTTAAGGGCTCTCCTGATGGTGCCCAAAGTCACTTGGCGAACACTGTGGAAACATCTGCACTGCAGGCTTTGAGAGAATGGTATCAAAATCCTAATCATCTTGAATTCATGACCAAACAGTAGGGCTTTGATGGACAGCATAAAACTTGATTAAAGTCCCTGACATTTCCCTTCCATGTGGTGTGATTTAGTGAGACTGAGTCTACACACTCAGAAAAAGGCATCACCACACTGCGACTGAAGTCTGAGGATGGCATGGAGACGTTTATCATGAAAATGTACTTCACCGAGACCATTGGAGATCTCCGTCACTACTTGGATCTGAAAAGGTTTGAGATACAACTACCAGCTTTTAAAAATCGATACTACAGCTCGGTATCAAAATGTAGAGAGCTGCTCCTGGAGCATTTTTAAGATACCACACACACACTCTAGAGGTTGACAGTTTTACAATGTTTTGACTAAATTTTAAGGCAGCATTACATATAGTCCCAAAATGTACTATAATAAACTATTAAACCAAGATGAATTTACTAATTCATCCAATACTGAAATATATCTATAAAACTGTCATACTCAAAACATAATATTTTCTCTGAATTTACTCATCCTTAGGCACTCCAAGATATAGATGAGTTTGTTTCTTCATTAAAAATGTATTTGGTGAAATGTAGTATTATCACTTGCTTACCAGTGGATCCTCTTCAGTGAATGGGTGCCGTCAGAACGAGAGTCCAAGCACGTCCTGATTTTGCCAAGTACTATGTGTCCCTAGGTCAACATATTTTGCTGACCCTGGAACAACATTTTAATGCAAAAATGTAGTCTTGACCATATCTCTACACCTAAACCTACCCTTACCCATGAGTAAAGCCTAAAATCAGAGAAAATGATAGATGACTGACACTGATGTACAAGCACCAAACACTAATTGTAAGCCTAAACCTCACAAAAACCGTAAACTGTTTCTTCAAATCTGGTTATTCACAATGTTGTCCCAGGATCAACAAAGATGTTGACACAGGGACATGTTGCACTTGGCAAAATCAGGTTAGCAGAGAGTCCAAACAGCTGATAAAAACCATCACAATTATTCACACAACACCAGTCTGTAAGTTAATATCTTGTGAAGTGAAGAAATCCATCAAGGCATTTTAACCTAACTGTCACTTCTGACTAAAGTGCAAGTCCATAATCCATTACAACGCTCCCTTCTGTGAGCTTGTAATGATACTGGATCTTTGGATTCAGCTTCAAAATACATTAATTAATGGACTTGAATCATGCGGGTTATTGTCATGTTTTTATCAGCTGTTTGGACCTCAATTCTGATGGCACCCATTCACTGCAGAGAATCCATCTCCAAATCTGTTCTCATGTTGCATGGCCTAAGGGTGAGAATTTTCAGTGTATTTAAATTTCTGGGAGAAATATTTCTTTAACACTATTTTACCTGAAATGTATGTATGTATGCTGTCTATACTTATAGACAGTATATAAGAGTATATAAGTTGTCACCATTTGCAGTAAGTTTACAGACAATAATTTGAACTAATCTCTTTTGGCAGAGGACTGTGTGCTGCACCCTATGACATCATTAGTGTGTTTCCACACCGGTGCTACAGTGATTACACGCAGACACTGCTGTCCTGTGGTCTGACTCCAAATGCAGTGCTGCTCCTGCGTCCTCAAGCCTCATCTCACAGACAGTGTGCAGTCACATACACAACAACAACCCTTAACTAAAGAACAACAACCGTTATCTCATGTCACATAGTGATTGAGCATCATTAACACACTTTTACAGTGATGCTACAACAGTCACTGATCATACAACAACATGTAAGACTTTTGAAATTGGTATATCTAGATGGAAATGTCCAAACACATCAATAAATAGTTTTTTAATCAATTTGACAGTTAAATTATAAAACAAATAATAATAATAATAATAATATGAAGGCTCTTTTTCTGTGTACATGAACCAGGAAGAGTCACTCAATTACCTATGTGTATATTTAACTTCCATATTATTGTTACTGTTCCAACTAAGCCTTTACATATTTTTGCACTATTTGCTGAAAATGCATTCATTTACAAATAGTCTTTAGGGTGAGGTTAAATACGCTGAAACAACCCAATAATAAACAGGTTTGGCTGTTTTAGCTGCTCACATTATTAACAGGTGTGCAAAAAAAGAAAATCAAGCATGCAATCAAATAATGTAACTTTTTTTTGTTGCTGAATGGTCTGGACCATTTCTGCTTGTAATTGTATATTAAATGTCAGTACATATTAAAAATGACTAAAAGTTGATTGTAATTTATATATTACAAAATTCTAAATTCTAGTCATTTCTATATTTGCAAAAAGAGAATGTGATTTTACCGCATTCTTCAAACAAAAAAAAACAAAAAACAAAACCATACATTCAACATAAGTTTATAGATGAAATACAAAGCTTTATTTCTTAAGACAAATTATATTTAAATTTAAATATATAAACATTTAGTGTTGTTAGAAGGTTTTGGGCATAAGGTTTGCCTGGCTGGTTCCTGTTAAACATAAATGTGATTTTACAAAATAAAAAAACATTAGGTGCATCATCAAATGACATTCCCACTTGTTAGTGATGTGACCAGAATCTCTCAATTTACCAATAAAACACTCCCCACAATATATGGTCCCTATTTGTCATAAAAATCCCAATACCTCAGCAGTCACACATTACAGTAGAGAAAGACAATTAGTGTTTACATTGACATGTTGTGCAGCAAATACAGGTTACTCCCCTGAACGCAAGGCACCTGCTCTAATGTTTGATATGCACTAATACAATATTTGCTTCACCAGTTGGTTTCCTTTGATGTGTTGATTCAATGGCGTGGCTATTTTTATAGCTAATAAAACAAATTATAAACCAGACAGCAAATACATCATGGATGACAACAGAGCAGGTCATATACATGTCCTGTTATTTTACTGGGAAGACAATCCTGCCCCTCAATACCCCAACACACAAACATCACCAGTTCAAATGATGCGTGACGCTAAAAGAATACAATTTTTTTTTAGTTTGTTAATTTTGCAGCAGCACCAAAGAACCTAATATTTTCATAAGATTCTCAAGATGCCTTTGAAAATACTGATATGATCACAGTTAGTCTGCAAATATAGAGATCCTTAACTCAAACAGCATTCTATTAACTTTTATTTAACAGGCAAACAAAGCCCCCTCTTGCATTAAAATGTCCCTGTTTATTGGTCTGCATAATACCGTGTACACAGACTCTTTACAGCATTATGGAAACTGTTCTAATAGGTCTGTCTGTGATCACATGAATTTTGGTTGTTATATAATATTAGGGAATGTCTATTCTTTAAATTTATACATAGATGATCTGCTGGTGTAATTTTAAACAGTCAGAGGTGGCCAAATACTTCCTCAGCCTTAGATTCTGTGTTTAATGTGGTATGTTCAGTTTACTGTAAGATGATGGATACCAGTTAATATCTTCTTTTTACATACAACAGAGCGTCACTTGCTTTGCCATTGTTAAAAAAACAACAAAAAAAACAGCATGTTAGTTGCACCAAAAGTTTAAATATTTTCAGTTGATTGTCAACTTCATCACAGACCTTCCCAAATACATGGAAATATTTATATTCAGTCATTCTCTTTCCACTGCAAACAAAGTCATCGAAATCTTAGAAAAATATCTTATGTATAAAAATAGCCCTCTGGTTTTGTGAGATTACAGTGTCCTTAGTGTCGCTAATCCTTCATGAAGAAGGTTTGTGTTGCTAGAGATTGTAGTGTCTTCAAAGGCACTGGTGATGTGGAGTTACCCTCATTGAGCACAAGCTGTACTGTTCGAGCTCACTGAGTAATGCAGTTTTCTCCCATATCCTGAGCGTAGCGGTCAGAGATTGTGGTTCTCAGTTCCTCAACGTCTCGACGGAGCTGCTGAGCTTCCTGAAGCTTCTTCTGCAGCCCCTCGGGGCTCAGCCAGTCTTCCCACTGCTCTCCTACCGGAGGGGGAGCGGCTGCAGACAGATAGATAGACACAGAGTCACCGCTGATAAAAGGCACAACACGGATAACACTACATACTGTTATGCTGAGTTTCCATGAGAGGATGGTGAACACTGTTGATCCGTAATCACTGAAGCTAATACAAAACAACAAAGATGCCAATCTGAACGTGTGTGTGTGTGTATCAATACAGATTTTAACTGTGGTTCTGATTTAAAATTAAGCAGCAAAAACGTGTTAGTAGTTTTCAGTTTCTTGAATCAAAGTGTCAACTTCAATTATTAAAATACAAAATTAACCCCTTAGCATTTACTCCTTAGGTACAAATCCCATTTAAAAAGAAACCTTAAGAATGCATATTATAATTAAATTACATAAAATAAAATCAAAATTGAAATCCAATAAAAATAAATATTCTTAATGAAAATATTTGACCAAAATATTGGATTTTAATGGATTACATTATCTCAAAAAAAAAAAATTCAGCTTGTTGACATTTATACAGACTCAAAACCTCGTATCGAAATAGGGTACCGAACAACGAGGTGTTTTTGATACTCTGTTGTAAAAAGAAAGGTCAGAATTGCAAGATAAAAACTGCAATTACCCTTTTTATTTTTTTTATTCAGTGGAGGAAGTGAGCTTCCATAGTTATGGATTTTTTTTTCTACTGAATATTTATCTTTTTAGAAAGCTCTTTATTCTGTTACAGCCTCATTTTGATTACTGTCAAAAATTAAATATAGCACTACTCTCACCAAGGTCTGTTACAGCCAGGCATTATCTTAAAGAGTGCTAGTTTTCTTTATAGCTTGTTGACAGCAGAGGGCGCACTTACAAGCAATGCCGAGCAGCATAGAGAGGTTTGGATCATGGCCCTGAGCTCGCTGGGTGAGGACGTTGCAGAGGGAGCGGAGGTCACACAGACAGGCGGCCATCTCTCCATACAGCTTCTGGGTGAGCCGGGCTCCCATAGGGAGCAAACCACGGCCACTCGGCACCTCCTCACCCTGAAGACGCTCTTGCAATGTCAGATTATGTTCCATTAGCTCCTGGTTCTGCGCTGAGAGCTGAAATACAAACACATGCACACCCTCAGTTCTCCTGTGTGCTATAAAAGAGCTGAATATGCATTATGATCAACTTCTAACCTCTTTCATAGCAGTGCGTAACTGCAGCAGACTCTCCTCTTTCTCTGCCACTTCCTCTCGCAGGGCCTGACTACTGCACTCCTCCTGAGAGAGCTGCTCCTCTAGAGTCTAAGACAATACACACACACAATATTATGGCTGTAAGCCAAACATTTTACTCATATACATGAAATTGTAACTGCTTTTGGCAAAGGATACTTCGACTAATACTTTATGTGGACTTAAAGGAAAAGAAAAATAATAATACAAGTGTTGAATATATAGACCTCTGACGTTTTTCTGAACTAAAATAATATCAGGTTTCCTAAAGAATCCTCTTACTCTGAGGAAGGTGTTTGTAAAGATCCTTCACCTCCTAGACACTATTGAAAGTACATTCCTGAAGACTTATTTATAAAATATGAAGCCTGGCTCTTAGTGATGGGTATTTACTTAAATTACACCTAATTACAGTCTTTAAGGCCAATTCTTATTCAAAACCGGTTAGGATGCTGAAAATTCTGATTGGCACAAAAAAAAAAAAAAAAAAACATTCTGTATTTTTTCACTGTACTTTTTAATCAAATAAATACATCTTTGGGGTGGAAGGTACTTATTTTAAAAGAAAATCTTAGTCCTGATGTCCAGTAGTAGACTGATTTGCAAACAAATTGTTACATTATTTTTAATGTGCTTATAACAGCGAGCAAAGAGCATGATGCTAGCAACACCATAGTCATAGGTTAAAATCCCAGGGAATACATGATCAAATGTAAAAAAAAAAAAATTAGACAGATTAGTGCAAATTAGTAAAATATATTTTAAAATATATATATATTTTTTAATAATTAGTGCAAATGCACCTGCTAATCAAAAAACTAAATTAAACTGAAAGTAGTCTTTACCCTGATCTGTGAGCCGAGCTGCTCCATTATCCTGAGTTGCTTTTCAATGACCTTAAAAAAAAAAAAACATGGATTCATTCAGATAGTGTCTTCGAATATTTGCACAGAAGACATATTCATATTAATCAATAGGCAGAGCCATGCGTCAACACTATTAGCATCCCTTATCTAAATTAAGTGTTACTGCAAAGTGATGTGAATAATTTTTTTTTTTAAAAACCTTTTTGAGTCGCTGGTGCTCCTCTTTCAAGGTAGTATTTTCTTCTCGTAGTTTCTCTATGTCGAGAGAAGGCAATCTCACTCCATCCTCAAGGCTCTCCTGCACTCTGTTCTGGAGACTAAACACACAAGCAAATCAAACAATATTAGACCCCACACATGGCAATACTTCAAAACCTAATAGACGGACATTTTTGTGCAAGTAGGGCTTGCCTGGTGACTGTTGTGAGCAGTTCTCTCTCCTTGCGTCTCTGTTCTTCCAGTTGGGTCTCTTTGTTGTACACAGCACTGCGGGCCTCCTCCATTTTGGCTTCAAGATCTCTGACATTGGCCTGCAACTGAGCTGTTCTCTCCTCTGCCTCCTCCAGCTGCAACACAACATTCAGAACTGAATTAAAACAAACGAAAAAAAAAATGGGGTCTGTACGATTTCAATATTTTGTTGAAGAAAGTCTTACAGTCACTAAGGCTGGATCCGTTTTAATACATTTGCTTTATATTTTAATATAAGAATCTTAAAATATAGTTTATTCCTGTAATGCAAAGCTGAATTTTCAGAAGCTATTACTCCAGCCTTTAGTGCCACAAGATCCTTCAGAAATTATTTTAATATTTAATAAATAATTTTCTATTATAAATGTTATATATATATATATATATATATATATATATATATATAAAATGTTATGCTAAAAATTATTTAAAGCTTACTAAGGCTATTTTAAATAGCAATAACATGGTATAATCAGAGCGTAAATAAAATAAACATTTAAAAAGGATAAACAAACAAAATAAATCATTTACATAGGAAAAAATGCATAAGCATTTAAGAAAGAAAAGACCTTTTCCAAGAAACAATGTCTTGGAGAAAAGGCATAGTGAGCTTGGGATTTTGTAAACCAGCAGGGTAAGGAGAGTGTTAGTTTAAGATAAAAAATACAATAGAAGCTGATGTGTGATATATGGTTGCTGTGGATGCTATAATAGTGTCTGGCAATACACCATAAGAGAAACATCTAAAGCTGAGCTTATGAGCAACTGCTGTGAAACCACAGGGAAAAAAGGCTTTTGTTTTGTTGGCTGGCCACCAGAAAGAGCAGTACCTTTTTGTGCTGGGCCTGGTAGTCTTCCATTGTGGGAAGGTCAGCCAGATATCGCTCGAGCGTCTCAATCCGCTGCTGTTTTTCTCTGTTCTGCTCTGACTCCTTCTGACACTTCTTTTTCAAGCTGTTGATATGCTTGTCTCGATTTCGGATCTTTGTAGTAAACAGCAATAATACAAGATGAAAATTCAAACAGCAGTACAGTGAGATTCTGCTTATGTGTGGTTGAGGAAGTCACATGATGAAGCTTGCATATGCTCACCCTCTCCTCTTGTTTCTTTAGCTCTTCTGCATGTTTTTCACTGCTCTCCTTTAAGACTTCGTTCAGACGTTGCGTCTCTGCCTCCACTGCACCCAGTCTCCGGTCCGCTTCTAGCTTCTCCTTGGTAAAGCAGTCATTGCGTTCAGCGAACTGGGCTCGCAAAAAAACATTTTCCCGCTGGGCTTCCTATTACACACACAGAGGGAACAAGAACAACTCAAAGAGATGTTGTGATACAGTGCAAGAAACAGGCTGTGCATGCATGTGTGCTAACCTGCAGTCTCAACAGACACACATCGGTGTAAGGGGCTCCACGTCCCATGAGAGCACTGTGTACCTGCAGCTCACTCTCTCTGAGACGCTGTTCTAGCTGAGACATTTGCTGCTTCTGCCTGCAATGCGGCAGATGCTTTATTGTGTTAATGTTAAAAATCTTTGTGAGATGAGACATGCTTCTGAAAACTTGGCATTACCTTTCAATGGTAAGTTCTTTCTCTTTTAGCAAGTTCTCATTGGCTTTAATGACAGCTTCCCACTTGCTGTTCTCGTTGTGAGCGGTTGCTGGATAGAGAGATGAATACTGTCCACTTCCTCCTGTCATTAACTGCAATACAAATAGATGGGGTGGCACTGACTTATTTAAAATAGGCATACAAACACAATCGGGCCAAGACTGATCACCTATTTCAACTTTTAAAGTACACATGAAATAGTATTTTTGCAACATTTTACTATAGTACGATGTACCCAACTGACACTGGGTATTAAACAAGATGAAATCTGTAGGTCTGGTCTTCCTGTCAATCGAAAGAAGGTGGAACAGCTTGCTGGACCGTTACAAACTCATGCAGTAAAGAAAATGTCTCTGTGTGAAGTTGACAGTGTAAACGCAATTCAAATTTGCAGCATGAAAAATGTCCATTTGCAGTCATATTATGTGCTGTTTCAGTGTTTGTTATAGCAGTTATTTTAGATTTACAGAACATGTAAATATCATTACTGATGTGATAGTCTATTGATTTTATATTCGTCTTAGGGCTGCACAATTAATTGAATTTCTAATCGCAATTTATGGATGCCTCAATTACGTAATCATTCAAAAAGGCAATCGTTCAAAGTCCATTTTTGTTATTCTGAGTGCTTAAGATGCGTTTTCTTTTTACAGATTATCTTAAGGTTTTTCTATTGTTTTAATTATAGTTTTAGTTTAGCATTATACTATAATATAATAATTTATCATCATTTAAAGAAGAAACCAATCCAATGAATAGTTGACATTTGAGGCTTTGTACTATAGAAAAGCAAAAAAAAAGCTTTTAGCTCATTTATTTTCGTATAAAAATATGACATGAAGTTGTTTCAAACAATGGTATAAACATCCTTGTAAATTGTGTTAATCGTAATTAATTTAAAATCAACCATTATGATTTTTGTCATAATCGTGCACCCCTTATTTGTCTCTCAGACAAATTGACAGCAGATTTTCCTTCTCTGCAATAATTCCATTTTGAGAAACTACTACAAAAGTTAGTTATCTACATACACATGGAAAACCCTTACTCAGATTCTACTCCAAATAGATATAGCCTATTGTCAAAATAGATAGATTATGCTCATCGCCCAAAATGGCTTAATTGTTTTAGAAAAGAACGTTAACAGTGATCCTGCACCATTTGGAGTGATCACATCCTGAGCAAATGGTCATCGATTGTATGAATGGGTGTGGGAAAGAGTCACGTCAGACAGTGGGGTGTCCAGACTTCATTTACATACAGACCACAGCTATATAAGGGTGCTAAATTGTAACAGGATAAAAGGTATGTTTAGGATTTTCAGGGTTCATTACGACTCTGCAGTACCAAAGGTGTTACATGTACTTTGTCCCTGCTACGCAGAAAAAAACTTCACAGAGATTAAATAGAGCATTTCATTTCCTTTCAAAATTGTTCAAATAATATCAGTACTTAAAAATCAAGACAGCAGAAAAAAAACACACCAAAGACCAACCAAACCATCAGATATTGTTCTAAACAATGAGCAGTAATTTTGTATCCGTTCATCTTCAGTTATTACTGCTGTGAAATTAGCCTGTGTGGTTATTGATGTAACTAAAAACTGAAATTATTTTAGAGACAAAGCATTATATTTTAAATAGGCTACTACATTTAATGTTTGTTAATATGAACTATTAAAATAACTATTTATTTGAAATAAAGCTGAAATAAAATATTATTAGATGAAAAATACTAGACTAAACATTAAATAAAAAGTTCACCAAAAAAGTACTACCATTACTAAAACTGAAATAAAAATTAATTTAAGCTAAATAAAGCTAAACTAGTAAAATGACAAAAGCACATAAAATTACTAAAATAAGCTAACATGAAAATATAAAAATTAGCCAACTGAAATTGTTAATAAATTAAAAATAATAATAATATAATAATAATAATAATAAATTGTAGATAAATAATACAAAAATAACACTGGCTATATTTTAATATAAGATCAAGGTCTATTTTTGGAACAGCATGCACTGATGAATCATGCACAATAAAACCAGTGTTGAAAAGTTGAAAGTGTGTTGAAATAATTAAAGACAATTATATTTTCGTACCGACTTTAGAAGTATGATTTGTGATTACATTACTGTTCCCTTTTCTTTTCTTGCATGCAGGAGGACACAAGCTGAACTCTAACCTGCATTTGTTCCACCTGTAGCCGCAGACTCTCGAGTTTCTGCTTCTGCTGCTGCCAGCTGGCCAGTTCACCACAGCGTTCCTGCAGTAGTGGATCATAAACTCCAGTGCTGGCCTGGTCCCTCAGGAGAGCCTGAGTCTGCAGGCCCTGAGGTACGGAAAACATCCTGGCAGAGGCACCAGACCCTGGATGAATGTTCCTCTGGCCGTATGGGTCTATGGGACAGGTGAGACCTGCCCTAGCCTCTGGTAGGACTTTATAGGTCTGTTCTAGCAACGCTGTATTGTCCCCAAGCCCGGTCATTTGCAGCTGTTGCCGTAAATCATGGCAAAGTCCCCCGAGCAGAGCCGACTGATTAAGTGTTGGCTCCATGGCAGGTACCTCAAACTTCTGGGCTTCATCCAGCCGCGTCTGATCTCCGGAGGGGAAAAGCGAGTGATCGAGGCCATTAACCAGGCTGCGGTATCGGCTCAAGCAATCAGGCTTGACCGCAGTCGTGTCAAAATTTCCATTGTGCTGAGCATCCAGGTTGGGGGAGGATGCAGATTTAGGGAGAGATGACTTGGAGCTGGAAGAGCTGGAGGACACCCGGGCCTCTTCAGAAGCACGCGGCTTGAGCTTGGAGGCCAGAGTTCCGGCCGTAGAGGGCATGACATGGGCGGTGGGGATGGGGATCTGACTGCGGATGGGCTGGAAAGAGGGACTGCTGCTAGTGCTGCAGATATCTAGAACAAAACAGGAGTGATAAGTTACAGCCTGCAAAAAAATGCCTGTCTTTTTACTTCTCAACCAAATATATAATATAATATAAATGTATACTACTTTTATTATATTTTTTTGTATCCATCAATGACATTAAATTGGAGACTACCTGAAACTGGTCTTAAATTTAGAAATATTTGAGCTGTAGAACAATATATAAACAAAAAATAAAGTAAAAGCAAGTAAAATCAAATAATGTTTTTTTTTTTTTTAAAAAACAATTTACATAAAAAGAAAAATAAACAAAAAGTAAAGAAAATGAAGTAAAAAAAAAAAAAAAAAAAAAACACACACACATAAGAGAAAAATTAAATCACATGCCCTGGGAAAAAAAAATTAAAAGTAAAATGAATTAAAATATAGTAAAACCAAATGAGAATTAAAATAAAAAAGTAATGTGTAGTAGAACAAGTAAAATCAACTAGTGAGGAAAAAAAAAACATTTTAAACATTAACATTTTAAATTCTATTAAATGCCCTGGGAAATAGTAAAATCAATTAAAAAAAAAAAAAGTAAAATCAAATAAACATTAAATTAAAAGG
This sequence comes from Enteromius mattozi, assembly GCA_032359235.1. Lineage (NCBI taxonomy): Eukaryota > Metazoa > Chordata > Actinopteri > Cypriniformes > Cyprinidae > Enteromius > Enteromius mattozi. The sequence goes on from JAUMHE010000021.1 coordinate 1,685,831, forward strand.
AGAGCAAACAAAATAAATAAATTCACTGAAATAATAATAAATAAAGCAAATAAAATAAGGTAAAATAAACGAAAAAATAAAATTAAAACCAAACTTTTATATAGGCTATACACATAAATACACACTTACTTATATATGTATATATCTATATCTATTTATCTATCTAAATGTGTGTGTGTGTGCGCGTGTGTGTGTATGCACGATTAAATTCTTCTATTTTGCTCCAGTGCTGTGAAGTCAAGAATCCTAAACAAATTACAAAGACATTATACAACTGCAAAAAGTATGTGGCTCAAATAGCAAATTACTAATTGATAAATCAATGTCATCTAGTTCTAAAAACTAATACACACCAAACCATTGCGAAAAATTGTACTCACCTTGCTAGCAGTACAAGAGATAGCAGCAAATGATAACATTTTCATACACTGAAGAACGGTGAGGCATAAACAACATGTCTTCCCAATGCATCTTCAGTAAATGACATAGACAAACTACTGATCTTAAAACACACCCACTCCGTCTGCCAGAACTCGTCCTTAAAAAAAAAATGAATGTCAAGCTCAGGCAAGGTGAGTGTACCTGCTATGAGAGTTTGTTCTCCTACAGCTCTGTTAGTGCAGGAGCGTGTACACACAGAAAGGTTAGCGGTATTTATAGAGCACTCTCATGTTACGCTGTGAGGTGTCTATGTGTGGGACTCCTGCTCTAACCATACAGCTCACCTCTCACATACACGCTTAATAGTCCTTAATACTGTTGAAGTGCTTTTAAACAAGTTCCACAATACAATAATTAAATTAACACACACAAATCAAGTGGAGATGTCATGAGGCATGCAGCAGGAGGAGGGTATGCCCCGCGGGTATGTCTCTTTTGAACATCTGCTAAGGACAGGTTTAAACAATTCTTTGGTTCGACGAAAGATTCTTGGAGCCCTGAGAGCCTTTCTGCCATTACAAGAAACACCCAGAGCAAAACAAAGCCGTCACCATCACAACACAGAAGCCCGCAGACAGTCAACCATATATTTATAACCGCTAAAGCAAAACGCCTGCCAAAACGTTCTGTGCTGACACCGTTTTGGCTGTTTAAAAAAACAAATAAAAGTTGTATTATTAGGGTGTCTTGGTTGCTAGGTGCCACAACTGAAAACTCGAGCAGTTAGTAATTGCTATTACTATGGGAACTTATCTGGGTTTCAGGGTAACAACAACAAAAACTAAAGTAGTTTTTCAATAGCTGGTGCTGATATCCAGATAACAGGCTGGTCAGATGAAACAGAATACTGAATTTTCATGACCTTTTCAGTCGTTTATGAAATAATTTTAATTTCAGATGGATGCACTAACAAACATATAATAAGGCATCCAAAATAAATGCTTGCTTTTACATAATGCAAATTTCATCAATAAATACACACACAAATACATGCGCATATTTAAGAAGTATTTTCATGTATTATATATATATATATATATATATATATATATATATATATATAACAGAAAATGATTTAAAGGGTTGGTATCAGGTAGTGCACCTGATATCATCAAAAATATCTTAATTTGTGTTCCGAAGATGAACTGAGATCTTATAGGTTTGGAACGACATGAAGGTGAGTAATTAATGAAATAACAATGATTAATTAATGATAACAAAATTATAACATTTGGGTGAACTAACCCTTTAACCATCAGGGTTTTTCCTGGCTCAAACTGAGGCAGAGGTGGTACCATCCTGACCAGGTGCCAGCACAGGCATACAATATGCGTTCAACTGCCTCACTTTAAAAGGCAGAATATTTTTTAGTTAAGCGTTCTAATTTGCATATTCATTACGTCAGTGCGTCATATTATCTTGCTTCTATCTAGCCACATAATGTATTTTAATGCAGCCA
>JAUMHE010000021.1:1687830-1698001 GCA_032359235.1 Enteromius mattozi
TTTATGTCTATATATATATATATATATATATATATATATATATATATATATATATATATATATATACACACACACACACACACTATACAAATGAAGAGAAATATGAAAATAACTCTAAGAGAAAGATAATGCTAATAAGCATGGGTTTTAAAACAAAAACATCTCATGCCTAACCAGAGTGTTTCTCCACCTCTTCTCATTGCATTTGCACCTGCAGAAATATCCTTCTGAGCACCTAGCATGGATGCACTTAAAACAAAACCCAGCATAGGGGAGTGCTGTAGACTGCACAAGCAGGAGGGGGAACACACTGACCTGCTGCTGTCACAATCTGAGTCCTTGCTGAGAAGGCTACGGATAGACCAGCGAGAGCGCCTGCTTAGGGAGGAGCTCCGTGACCATGAGCGGGATGGGGGTAGGAGTAGCACAGAGGGGGTGCCCTGTTCTTCCTCTTCTACATTAGAAACCATTGGAGGTGATGGAGTTGCACGTGATGGGCTTTGGCTCCTATCTTGTTTCCCTTGCCCTTTATCCCAGCGGTTATTTGATATGTCCTCTTGAGGCACTTTGGATCTTCTCTTCTCCCGGATTCGGCAGCGAGAGTGGTACCGGTGTGGCCGTGGGCTTGGGGAGCAGGACCACGACTCCGTATCGGACGATGGTGGGAGAATATTCAGGATTGGAATGGAAATAGGCTCAGCTATGGTGATTTCAGGAGGTGGTGTAACAGCCATCTTTCATATATTACCTAGAACTTTCTGCATCAGGATTGTCTCAGGCTGACAGTTTCATTGAGGACAAGTTTCATCACGCACAATCATTTGTTGAGAAATGCCAGATATTTCCTACTCTCTATTCTTCTACATGTGGTCTGGAAACTCCACTAGAGCCCAAAATACACATCTGATGACATTTGGAAAAGTCTGCATCCAGTGCAACTCACTGTCCTGAAGAAAGATGTCAGCAGTTCAGGTTCCTTCACAGCTGTACAGCATATATACGACATAAACTCCTGCAGCAGGAACTCAATACCGTGGTGGAGTCTTAACTGAAATACAATCTACATAAAAGTGTGTGGCCATCTCTTGTGCAGGTAATTTTCAGAGGAAAGAAATAGCCAGCATTTGAGCAGTCAATTTGCTTGCAAATGACAAATCCATCTTCTTCCGGTTTCTCTGTTGCTACTAAAGGCGTCCTTCAAAAAAGTCTCTGCCCCCTTTTCTTCTGCAAGCACAGTTCACAAAAAATGCAGTTTTGCAATCCACCTCGTCATCACGATTTTCACATCAGGTATGATAAGATCATGTTGCTGAGGAGGGGACAAACTGTATTTGTTTTTAACTTATTCAAGCCAGACTAAAAAAAAAGGTTACATGAGCTTTTTTAAATTGTATCCAAAACATATATTTACAGATCAACTGTATAATATTATGGTTTTCAGGGATGTGCATACAGTATTACCAATAATTTAATTCTAATTTTAACAATGATTCACAGTTTTATTTTATCAAAATTGACAAATGTGGAAGGGATTTAAAGATTAAAAATAAAATGAATATATATTTAGGAAATGTAAATAACAGCTTATACTGTATATGTGCACTAACATTCAAAAGTTTGAGGTTGGTAAAAATACAAAAGGAAATTTAATAGTGTGAAATAATTCTAATATGCTCATTTGGTGCTTGCAAAAATTATTACTAATCAAAAAAAGAAAGTTATTTTTGTGGAAACTGATTCTTTGATAAATAGAAAGTTCAAAAGAACAGCATGTTTTGTGACATTAAACATCTACATTAAAAAACAAAACAAATCTTACTGACCCCAAACTTTTAATGATCATAGTGTTGCACCCTTAATATATTTCCACATAATTCTAAAAACATTTACAAGAAACATAAACATAAGAGCTGACAAAGTTTGCTACTAAATGAAAAGTTTGTTGGACAATATCCTCCCATATTCTTATGGTATTACTCCTCTAAATGAGATCATGATTGACAAAGCAGATTCAGAGCACCAGAAACACAAACTCATACAACAACAACAACCTGCATACCCGGCTAAGTGGAGTTTAAAGCTGTTATTAATGTATGGGTGGAGTAACCGTTGCATGATTATAGTATAATTCAGTCATCACTGTGATTGTTTATCATTTGTCATCTGAAAGCTTTGAGAAACACCTCTAGATATAGATATAATGTACTTAATTAAACTGCTAACATGAAAGTTACGAGCTCTAGCTCAAGAAGGTCAAACTACTGCCTTTGATTTAACTTGAGTGTAAAACATCAACAGCTTAATCTAACTGAAAACATAATGAAATACCCAATGAATTTTAAACAGCTGCTTTAACTATTTCCATATTATTGGATTTTATCATGTAGCTCCAAAGGTAACACAGCATATCTTGAAACGTCTTGAAAATGCACATGTAAACAGAAAACCTATTTTCTTTTCTCATCAGACTATCAGCTTTGCATGTTTTACCTTGGAACTCTTGTGCACATCGTGTAGTGTTTACTGTGGTTAAAGATGACAAGGACAGCACAGTTTTTTTCCTGTCAGTGTTACCCCAAGCTGGTGAGCCATGCTGAGACAAATCAACCACCACAACGCTCAAGCTACACAGTGTGTCCTCTTTATTGTTCACTTTATTGTTCAAGATGCCTTCCTGAACTCAAAGAAATTACCATAAGTAAAAGAACATTGCAAAAAGCTAAAAATTAAAAAACACGAACCAAAATAGCACTAACACAATCTATCACGCCGAAGGAAAGGCAAACATAGCCAAATCAGCAGTCATTAATCCTGACTGTTTAAACTGTTGAGAAATAGTACAGAACTTCCCCATTTTTGGAAAATTGACACAAATTCCAGTGAAATCATTCTACTGAGCTGTTTCATCACTAGGCTTCAGGAAACAAGACTGACAGCCATTTATCAAAAGCAGGGACAAGATCTGCCACTTTATTTACTTTCATGTTTGAACAAGCTAAATCATGTCTTGGTTTTGTTTGAACAAATCAAACCAGGGCTATTAACACTTTGACTTACACACACATTAAGTATAAAAACCACCAGTGTGATAAATAAAAACGTTTTTATGATCAAGTCCTACTTCAGTTGAGTAAAGGACATCAATGACCGATACTTAATGAACTTAACAAAAGTTTAATTTAATAATAAGGATAAAGAAAAACAATAAAATTATTAATAAACCAATAATAATGATTATTCCTACCTGCCATTGGACGAATTACCCCCATTGTTTTTTTCCTGTTCGGCCTCATACACCAGACGAGCGACAGTACGAGGAGTGATGTTAAAATCCACTTTCTCGCAGGAACACATCAGCACCCCAAATTTAGCCGGCAAGCTAACCAAAAAAGTAGCTTTCGTCGCCAGTTTTCAAATTCAGCCACTGTTTACCAATTATTTATAAACGTTTAACTATTTCGAGTCTACATACGCGGAATAATGCGTAAATGTCAAATCATAATTCAGTATATAAACCATGTTAGGCTTTAGCACTGCTAACGAACCGGTCAGCTGTACGTTACTATTCAGACAGCTGAAGCGAATACTAAAAGCTAGTTGGCTAGCATGCTAATGACCGGTGGGAGAGAAAACGGTCCTCTGTTTACTTTTCCTCATCCGTGATTTCGCCTTTGCACCGTTCCGAAATCCTATTCAGAGGACTAGCGCTAGTCATAGTTTGTTATATATAAATATGCCTCATTAAATAAAGTAGCTATTACATTATAAGAACTTTTCCTAAGTTTAAATGCTACGCGAAGAGATAGTAAGATAGAGCTCAGTTTCCAATGCGACGGGCAAAAAAAAGTGAATAGGGGACATTCAAACTCCAAGACAAGTACAGTGGCACCTCGATGAATAAGTAATTAAAGTCCGAACACATGTGAGGAGGAAAAATAAATACGGACAGCGTTGATATTAAAACGCAGCTCAAAGCGGAAAAAAATAATTAATGGAAATTATACTGAATTATTTACACCCCCGGCCGGTTTACTTTATGGTACAGTCGAGCGAGAATCCATCAAAAGACACTACAGCGTGCGCAGACAAAAATAACGGGTGTCCAAACATGCCTGCGCACAAATAATGCATCTTAAACACCAATGAAGTGCTTAAAATTACATAAATAAATGAATAGGATATATGGAAAATCTTATATGTTCATATTACCAGGCAACGATAAAGCATAACAGGTGATTATGTCATTAAAAAATCCAATAAATATGTACCAAATTATTAATACATATTATACATTTATATCCTATAGTTCATGTAATCCTCAAATTTTAATAATTTTATAATGGAATCTGATTTATGTGATTACTGCGCCCTCTTCAGGACATTAAGCACGTTTAAACCTAACCAAAAAAAACAAACAGGAGGAATACCTTAATAATATGGGAGTCCAACGATGACAGTTAAAACATTTAGATTGGTTAATAACATACTAGAAATCCTAGATGGATAAAGTGTTAGTAGGTATTAGATAAAGCAGCTTACCTTGAAGGCTTGTTTCAACGCTTTTAACAATCATTATTCTAGCAAGGAATAAGAGATGCATTGATCTTTTCTCGCCAGAAATAGGGTCACCTTGCTTTCAGAAGGCTAAAGAAAAACACAGACACTTTATTAGGACTGATATTGAGGCTACCTGTTGACCATTCACCTCACAGCCTTGCCTAATAGTTTTTTTTTTTCTAAATTGCATAAAAACAAAGCAATCGATTTACCGCAAACCACCGAGATGTGAGTTAAATATTAACTGTTATGCGTGTTATCATGCGGAAAGCATTAGGCTGTAGATTATTTAATGTATGCTATGTAAACAGACTGTAATAGCCTATGTTCCGGTCTCTACGGCTTTTCCTGTAAGTCAGGTTTCGCGGGAACGTTTCGTTAATTAAAATATAAGAAGTAACCTTGACTCACCTCTTAATTCTATTCTGCCATTATTTCAGCACGTGCTTTCTCTCCTCGTCTGATTCTATGAGTTGTGTTGAGTAGCGGAGAGATTGCGGAGAGGCTTGTGTTGCTGTACGTCTGCTGGCACCGAATGGGCATCTGGAAACTCGAGCGGTGCTAAATATAAAAGTTGACCAGCTCGTCGTTAAGGAAATCAAGTGGGACGCTTTGCGTACGGCATGCTTGTGTTTGGGGAGGGTGGTCTGACGTTTGGGGGACCAAAACAACCTTCACACTGTTTATCAGCTACTCAGTATACCCCTGACGCAATCTCACATGACATGTCAATGTAAATACTTTACCTTCACACAAGTAGGCTACATGATCTGGTTTGACAAAAAAAAGAGAGATTTTGCCTATTAAGCATTTGATTTGATTTTTTAATCTATTGGTAATTAGCTGAGATATAGCCTAGTGGATTTATAATTTTCCATAAGGGAATATTTTGCTAACCTTGCTCTCCAATGACACGCCCTTGTGTTCAAGACTAAGTAAACTGACCCTGAACATCAGTGCCATGAAAAGAAAACAAAGAAGCTGTGTGATAAACCACTGTAAAAAAAAAAAACAACAAAAAAAACAGTGTCATCACATAAACACAATTTAGCAACTAAACTTTGCACATTTTAAAACTTTCACAATTACAAAAATCATATTTGGTTTCGACATGTTGGCTTTTTTCTGAAGATTACAGTCAGTATGATTTAAAATTAATAAGAATCTTCATTGTGAGGTGTTTGTGTATTAGGTGCTGTACCAAAAATAAATCATTATCAACATTTGTTTCCTCTACAGAACAGACTTTAGCATCTTCGAAATACACCTGCCATTGTAATTTACTCTATGCTAATTTGTCAGTAAAATCATGTGGAAATTCAAGCAGAACTCTTTTGCATGTCAACTCTCTTTTGTATTCCCTGTGATCGCACATATTGCAAAATTATAAAAACTATTCACATGCTGATGCTTGTTCTAAATAAATGTGAGCAGAGCTCCTTTTCTTTTCATTTTAAACAAAAGCTGTTGTATGTTAGAACACTATGGCATCTGCAGCTGTCTAAGGAAGGAGGAAATGCTAATTTTATTATAATTGAGTGAGAACAATCCGTTTCCATAGTACTACATTTAGCTTACTTGTTTATTCAGTTTCATGAGCACCAACCACAACAACTATATAGGATTAGGTGTGGATCTTAGTAATCTCCTTGACTACTGGCGTATGGCTCCTGAAATTATCTCATTTTAAACCAAATACTACTACCACAACTAGTTTATTTTTTAATGTTCATTTCTTAAATCTAACTAAAAATATAAAGATGATTTCTGAGAGTTTTGACATTAGGAAAGCAGGTCTGTGTGCTCATTTGATATGGCAAGCCATTTCAACATGTAGGTCTATTCCTTAAGATGTACTAGTAACTGTTACTATAGTACTTATTTTGTTTAGTTTTCAAACTAACTAAATACAAAAGGAAAACACATAATAAATAAATAGACTAAATAAATAAATAAAAATAGAATGATACACTTAAATCCAAAGCAACAAATACAAAAATATTAACATATTTTCAACCCGTTAATTTTTTTTTTTTTTAATCATTACTAAATTGTGTATTTATTTATTTATTTTTATTCATTAGATACTACAAAATATTCAGTACTTTTTTTCTAGGACTTACTATTCCAATTCTTAGAAATTAGTTCTTAATTTGACCAAAATAGTTATTCTGAGTAGTCATTAAATAAAAGAAGGTAGATACATAGTTGTGTCTCATTTACAGGTACTTCTAAATTTGGTAAAACTGAAATAGGTCCCAGTATTAAGTGGAATACATTCTAATCAAAAGAATTTTGAATTCTGAACTCAAATCTCGATAGAATTCAATGGGGACGAAAGCAGTTCATTAATAACAACCAAAGTTACTGTCACTGTTGAGATAGTGATTAGCAAGGAACTGAATAGATACTATTGGATTATTTCTGAAGTACTAAAAAACACAAACTAGGTTTAAGAGAACAAATGTTAAAACGGCATGCCACGTGATTATTGGGTGCTCTTATAGCAACTGGATGCCGCTCGTCTGAATCTGACTTCTCAAATTGCGTGTTGAGTTGCAAGCACAAGGATTCACACGGTCTATACTTAGCTCTCCTAAACGTCAAAGTCTGCGGCAAGACACGATCTGTTTTAGTGACGTGATATTATTTTAAAACTTTTAACGCATTCCTTTAAATAATTTGAACTCTAGAGGATTGTGTTTAAATGTATGTTTTAGGAAGATCAATTAAAGAGCGCGAATGCGATGTATTTTGGATTTAGAATAAGAAGAAGTTGGACTGTTGTGACCCAGCAATGTTTATGAAGTTGTGATAATAAGAGAAACGTGTGTCACGCGATATCGAGGAAGCGATTTATTAACGCATCGGTTCATACAACTGTGTGAACTGTCAAAATGGCACTGGGAGTTATTTCACTTTTGGCTCTCGGCATCTTTTATATTCAAGGTATGTTATCACACGCTAATGTGAAATTATTTAAAAATATAAAATATAAATAAAAATATGGAGTGTAACGAACAGTCATCAGGTGATTTTTGTTTGTAATATAAGTCTTCTACTGCTGCAAGCATGCTATTACATGTAACATCCTGTGCATTTATCTTTAGGTTTATTGATCAGAAATGTAACATTTTTCAATATTTATAGCCTATTGAAGATGCATGTTAAGCAAAGAAGGAAAATCACCTTTGTTAAGCGACCAATTCTCACGGTTAACTAGCTGCTTATTATCTATAGCCTACATGACTAACATAAAGCACATAATGTCTGATTCTGCAAGACCATATTTTTTTAGAAATGACCTGAAATGAAAACATCCTGCAAAGTTTTAAATCTTAAAGTGCACTGTGTATAAAAGTTATTCTCTGAAAAGAAAGAGTCAATCACTGAAACGAGTCGTTTTTAAAAGGAACGCCTAGGCAAATGTTGACGTCATGGCATATTAGCCCGCCCACTTGTTGCGCGCGCAATCTGTGGGAAAACTTCATTTTTGTCTGTATAAAAAAAGCAAATTCATTCTTTTCCACCAGTTGCCGCATTTAAAGCGTTAAAAGCTCAGAAACACTGTTTGAAAAGTTAAAAAATAAATCGTTGTGGGAGCCTAAGGTAAAAAGAAATACATAATAAGTGTTTTGTTTTGTTTTTTAACCTTGCATGCATGTCTCAACCTGTTTGGGACTCCTTCATAATCCATAATAGGGGCACTTTATTCTTACCCCATACTTAACAACTACTTTACTAACTATTTACTAACTTTATTGAGGCAAAAGGCATAGTTGATAGTTAGTTAATAGTGAGAATTGGTCCGTAACTACACTTTTGTGACCAAAAAGTGACCCACTTTAATTTCTTCTGATTGCTTGTTAAACATTTTGTACATCTGTTTGTCTCGATATGTCTCCCTGAAGTGCCACAGGGTCAAACTGGTTGTGCTGAAGTAGACTCCATGACAGAAGCTGTAGCCGGCAAAGGCTTTCTGTTGGGTTGCATTTCTTGCAAAATGAGAGAAGAAGTTCCTGGTTCTGCTATTGTTGATTGGCACTACAAAGCAGCTGGATCTGAGGAGTTCATCCATGTTAGTAGAGTGATTCTTTTGATCAGAAAGCATGTTTTCAGGTTGTTTGGTCAGCTTTATGCATATATGACTTCTCACGCTTGTAATTGTTGCAAAATTCTAGTAATATCTCTATCGATCACAGATTTTTCAGTATGAATATAATAACCCCACCATTCTTCATGAAAACTTTGAGGGAAGATTAGAGTGGCAAGGAACTATGGGGACAAAGGATGTGCAGATTGGCTCCGTCTTTATTCACAATGTTACATATAATGACACTGGGACTTACCTCTGTACCTTCCACCGAAAGCTGTACTTTCCTCTGGATGAGACACATGTGGTAATAACTAAAGAGGTGGAACTCACGGTTGTGGAAAAAGGTGAGATTCCTTTAAGATCCTTTTACAAGTAATAAATATGCATTTCGTCATGTAATCTGCATATCTGAATTTGTTACTCCCCAAGCAAACCCTGAGCTGACGGCTGTAATTTCTGAGATCATGATGTACGTGTTGATCGCAGTTCTGCAGCTGTGGATGATTGGAGTGCTGATTTACTGCTATAGGAAGATCTACGCTGAGAACGAAGCTCGAGAGGCCAGAAAAGCTGCACGCTCTCAAAGCAAGTAAGGCTCACTCTCTTTGGACAAGGCTTACTTTTGTGTTGTTTGTTTCACACAGCACACTAAATGTCCTGTTTTCATCTTGTGTTTTTACAGACTCGTTGAGCTAAAAGACCCTTGTGATGGCATTTATTTGGAATAACTACAGCTTTGGTTGGTAGACCTATTATTTTCAGTGAACAGAGACTAGGATTACTAAATTATATATTTATACTAAATTATATAAAAATATATTTGATGCATAGTCTTATAGGAATAGTTCATTCAAAAATGAAAATCAGCTGAAAACATACTCACCCTCAGGCCATCAAAGATGTAAATAAATGTTTCTTCATCAAAATAGATTTGGAGAAAGTCTACATTACAGTACATCACTTGCTCACCAATGGATCCTCTACAGTTAATGGGTGCCGTCAGAATGAGAGTCCAAACAGCTGATAAAAACACCATAATAATCCACACCACTCCAGTCTATCAATTAACATCTTGTGAATTGAAATCTACAAGGTTGTAAGAAACAAGTCCATCTTTAAGACTTTAAATTGTGAAAAAAGTCTAAATCCACCAACTGTTTTGGACTGTTTTTCTCTTGTAAACGGTGCTTAATCTGTGCACATTTTTCTCCTGATTCAGATGAGACAGCTCTTTTAATGGAGAAAGAAATATTATGAATGGAAGACTTTTATCCAGGAGTACTGGTTTAAAATTAAAAACTTCCCAACATCGCTTGTGGATTATTGTGATGTTTTTATCAGCTGTTTGGACTCATTTCGACGGCACCCATTTACTCCATTGGTGAGTAAGTGATGTAATGCTACATTCTGCCTCAATGAAGAAAAAATTTATCTACATCTCTAAACTATTCCTTTAATAATGAGGATGAGGACTAGTCTTGCAGCCAGTGTATTTCTAGTGACATTTCTACATTACTG
>JAUMHE010000021.1:1698101-1709833 GCA_032359235.1 Enteromius mattozi
TAAACTATTCCTTTAATAATGAGGATGAGGACTAGTCTTGCAGCCAGTGTATTTCTAGTGACATTTCTACATTACTGAAGCATTGCATTGACTAAGCTAAAGCAAAATTCATATAGCAGTAAAAATAAATACAATATTGTATTAATAAGTCATTATATGCAAAATTGAATCAGGAAGATAAAGATTCTGAATGAATAGACATTTTAAAGCATTGGTGTCAAACTCCTGGAGGATCCTGCAGAGTTTAGTTCCAACCTCGCTCCAACACACATACCATGTATTTTTTAAATAAGCCTTAATGACTTAATTAGCTAGATCAGGTGTGTTTAATTATGGTTGGAGCTAAACTGTGCAGGGCTGTGGCCCTCCAGGAATTGAGTTTGACACCCTGTTTTAAAGGGATAGTTCACCCATAAATGCAAATTCTGTCATTAATTACTCACCCTCATGTTGATCCAAACCTACAAGACCTTCGTTCATCTTTCGAACACAAACTAAGATGTTTTTGCTGAAATCTGAGAGCTCTCCTCTGCATCACCCTGGTGCCGTTTTGGAGAGCATCATGAAGCATGCACATATTTTGATCCGTACGTAAACAACGCATATGCGTGGTGCTGCTGATGCAGAACATATGTTTGTTTACGTACAGACAAGAGCATGCACATGCAACGTGACACTTTCCAAAATGTCTCTCCAGAGTGACGCAAAAGAGAAAAATTGTAGAATAAAGTTGCCATTTTTGTTTTCTATGTGCACAAAAAGTACTTTTGCAGCTTTGTAAAATTACGGTTGACCCACTGATGTCACACAGACTATTTTAGCAATATCCTTGCTATGTTTCTGGGTCTGGGAACCGTTCTGTTACGGTCTATGCAGGGTCAGAAAGCTCTCGGATTTTAATAAAATATCTTAATTTGTGTTCTGAAGATAAATAAAGGTCTTACGGGTTTGGAACGACATAAGTTAACAACATGAATTAATCACAGAAGTTACATTTTTGGGCAAACTATCCCTTTAACTGTGAGTTACATGAGTCTGAAGAAACTTAAATGGTTTGCAGAAAAGAAAAATACATATGGCTTCTTGATTTGCTTGTTTATTAAGACCAGTTTTTTCCTTCTCAAGATATTGGACAAGAGTTTATCATCTTAAGCTAGCAAATAAGATTTTGGATGCGCCTGATTTTGTGACAGTTTGTATGGAAGAAAAAATTAGGGGAAACAACATTCAAATTATGCTAATTAAAATGTTTAAACAACATTTATTTACTGTTATTAAACAAGAGTTCCTTGATTTTGTTATGTATCCTGTATACTAATTAGACAAGCAAATAGAAACATTAAATGTAAAAATATCCAGACTCTTCACTGTCCCTCCAGTTCTTCTGTCAAGCAAGGCTCAACTTCCTTGAGAGCTTTATATAAAGCTTCTTTTCCTTTAGTGCCAGCAGATTTAATTGGACCACTTAATAATGATCTCATTCTGCTTTGTGAGGTTTTCTCAGAACGGATGTTACTGTAGGCCTCATCTGTGATGATTTTCATCTGAAGAAGTTCATCTAGGATGCCGTCTACGTCATTCACTCGCTTTATCAGCTCAGTCCGATTCTTATCGACGAAGTGCTCTATGAAAGAGATTCACAAGGATTGTGAGGATATTAATCACTGCTAATGTATTGTAATATTTTTACTGGGTTTTAAATGAACGCTCTCATTTCTTCTACCAAACAGTGAAGTTATTTGAAACTTATTTTCCAGAAAAAAACTGTTACATTTCCTCACCGGCAGACGGAGCTCCTGGTCCTGGTAAAGGAACATGTGGATCTGCTGGTTGAACCTTTTTAGCTGAAGAAAAACAAGTTCAAGTTAATGATTCCCTTTACAGTAAATCTCCACGTTGCAGATTCAAGCACATTTGCACAGAAAAATACAAATGGGGAATACAGCTAATTATTATTACTATTATTACCAGTTAATCCAACTGGCGATTTAAAACGATTGCAATCAAATGGCGGTTTACACGAAGATCAAAGGAAAGTAAAAGTGAAACAGTCACCTCAGGTGTACAATAACAAATAGTAATCGAAAAGACTATTCCTTGTTTTGAGGAATAATTATTATAATAATTAATATAACAAAAATGCAAGTAACATTAAAATAATTTACGTTGTAAAGAACTGGTTCTCGGTACTATTTGTAATCGTTAAAAAATGCAACAACTAACCACGCTAAACATCATTCATTTTAGAATAAAAGAGAACTTTTACCTAATACTTTATTCTTTGAGAATATTTTTTTATAGGACTAATAGTTTCCTTACATTGTCCCGTGTTTTGGATGAGATCACTTGCAAGTTCATTGCAGTTAATAGCCTGTAAAATCTCGATTGTTACAGGAACAGCATCAGTCGTCGTGAAAGTGTTCACCATTAATTCGGCGAGATCTATAGAATCTTCAGCCTTCTCGGTTGCAGCTCGTCGCACGCGAGGCTCTGTCTTCCGGTCAAGCAACTTGCTTTTAAACCTTTTCTGACCTTCCTTTCCAAGATCGTCAAAAGTATCTTGCAAATGATCTTTGATAGATTTCTCCATTCCTTAAAAGTGTCTTCTGCAAGCTTCTTGAGGAGGAGAATGAACTGCAGCCAAACAGAGCTATGCATACAGTAGGTGTGTCTTTAGACTTAACTCTGTGCTACTTCCTTGTAAGTGGGGTACAAGAAAGTGTAGGCCATTTTGGTGTTCATGTGCTTTTCTATAAAGCATTAGAGACACGACCCATGTCATTCTGTTATGGAAGTATGTTTTGTCTAGTTTTCTAATCCAATAGCTACACGCACTATTTACATGCTCTATGTTTTTTAATGTATGCTCCATTTATTTATGTGACTTCACTAGTATATTAATTCTCAGTATAGAAGCTGCAGTAGCTGGTAGCTGCCATCCACTATAACACAGACATCCCAGCAGCTGGATTCCTTTTGTACAAGGTTCTGTGGAACTCTCGTGATCTACTGAAATAGTTGCTGGTTTAAGTAAAGTCAGCTTTACTTCCTCAATCCTGAGTCAAACACGTCACAGACAGCATTTTTGCTTTTTTTGTGCAAGACAGTGCCTCGTAAAGGTTACTGGTTGTAGACTGTTTTTCATGGTACTGTAATGTCTAAGAAAAATGTTTTCCTTCGAAAGTGCAACTGTACTTTCATTACTGTCATTATCTAATGCAAATACTTCATTATAGCTTGTCTCTCTACCGTACGGATGAGCTCACCTTGATAGATAATAAATCTATCAAAAGGAATAGATGAGAGAGAAATCTTTTCACAGCTGTGTTGCCCCACCTCTCTATCTGCTGTTGCCATGAAGGCTCTGGGCATTTCCAGTTTTCAAAAGACAGCAGCAGTTTACAAACTTTAGTCGGTCACACAGAAGGAAATAGGGTCAAACAAGCAATCAAGGAAGTAGGGATGAAACCATAATGTTGTTGTGAATAGGATAGGGAACAGAAATCAGAACAGAAATATAGCAAAACATGAGAAATGCGCAAAGGTTTATATACCATAATCACCCAAAATCATGCATGACCGTACGGTTGATATGTCTGTAAAAGACATAATATAGTATATAGTATACTGCCATGCGGTTAAATATAGTAAGCCTATTATACAGATGCTTAAATATAATTTTTTTTTTTTTATCTTTGTGGACCCTGAAGGTTTGGAAATATATCCAAGACTATTTATTAGATGTCTACTAATTAGAATTTTAAGTTAAATATTTTTTTCATTAGCTCCTTTTAGTTTAAAGGGTTAAAAAAAAGAAGAACATATCAACTATCCCTTTTGAAACAACACAGTATATTCAAATATTTAGAGGGCGTGCTGTAATTTGTGCCGGTGGCAATTTAAGTGGTTGTAAAGCACACAAGACAAGACAAGACAGGACTTTTATGTATCAGAACATGTTTTCTCTGCAGAGTAAATACATCCAAGCCATCGATTAATTTGAAAGCCATTACTAAAAATCACAATTACTTTCTTGTTTTGTTTACTGTTCAGGCTTCATAGGAGATTTAAAAAGCACAAGGGTTATCTATAAAATTCACAGAGGAGGAGTCAGCTTGAATATCAGAGTCCGGGGAAAAGGTAGAACAACTTTGGCAGCGACGCTCTGTCTTTACATGCCATTTGCCTGAAGCTCCCCATCATATCGGAGCTGTCAAAGCGTCGAATAACCTAAAGAAAGTAAAGAGAACATCTTGAAACCAAAGCAACACTTCTGATCTTTTGAAAGAAACATAAGTCACACAGGTTGCTCTTGCAGCAGCGTCCAGGTTACCTTTCGGAACAGTTCCTCAATGTGATCCTCATGTGCATGTTTCATTAACACATCCACCACGTTCTGGACATAAAATGTTCCATTCTGAACATGCCTGTAAGATTTGGTGTCTGGAGAGAAATGAGTGGAATTAAGTGTTTTTAATCTTCTAAACAGTAATGAAACTTGATATTGAATAAGCTACTTTGGAAAATAAGTATGGTGAAAGTATGGGTTTTAATGCATTTCAACTAATAAACACAAAGTCTTGTAAAGCTTACAAGTTCTTTTATATGAAAAAATCTAGCCAGAATGCACAGACAAACATATTTTTGTTTACCTGGGGTGCAGGACATCAGAGAAATGAAGTCTTTCTCTTTATGCACAAAGTCATCACCCTCGATTTCCACTGGCACATCAGGCTCGCCGTCACTGGCCCACATGCGTCCGCTCTCCCCTGAGTAAATATTTGGATAAAAATGTGTAAGCTTTGTTCAGCAAGACTTTATACGATCTACAATCACAGGTATGCAGAGGTATAGCTATTATAATAATGTCCTGAGAATTCAAATAGAATATTGTATTGTACAAATGTATTCCATTTAAAGATATATACAATTATATTTTATTCGTACCTCCTCTGCAGGCTTGGATAAGAATAACCTTTGGTTTATCTCGCAGACCTGGACAGTTCTCAGAGTTCAGACTGTGGTAGATTTTATCAACCAGGAAGGTATCAGAAAGATTGGATGCTGAAAAATGGACACCCAGTATGGCATCCCTTTTGCCGTGGGACATTATAACCACAAAGGTGCTGTCAGAATGTGCATGTTCTTCACGTCGAGCAAAGTCCTTGACTTCTTTCTCCATGTCCTGCCAATCAAATAACCTCAGTTAAAACAAGGATTTTAAGACAAATCTGTATGCATCATCTGAATACTTTTCTCCACTAATTTCATAAGACCAGAGATGGGCACCTTTGCAGAGAGATTTCTGTACTTGACAACTTGATAACCCAGCTCCTTTAACAGCCATTCCATGTTTTCTTCATCTCTGTCTGACCCTCTCCTTGTCATGTCCTTATCATCAAAATCTATGTTGTTGATGAGCAGGGCAAGACGTTTTCTTACAGACTTTTCTTTTACTGCGTAAATCTAAGAAAAACAACCAAGAGATGTTAATGCAGAAACCAGACCAATAGCAGACTAGAGCAACTGTCATTAATGCATTGCATTAGAAAGACTATTGTGTATTTGTAACGAAAATAATGAATACTTGCCTCCTGTCCATTTTCTTTTAGAATTTTGTTTTTAAATTGTTGGGTGCATAAAGTAACATGCAATTGTTTATGCCAGTCGTCAGACAGAGCAAGCTCAACCTTCGGACTCGGCCCTGGTCCTGGTCCATCTAACACATCCTGTGATGGACCTGACGGAGCCACAGGTAAATCTAGAAAACAGAAAGCAGGTCATGAGCATACCATAATCCAATTTTAATAGCAATATTTTTTCATCCCTATATTTTGGCATTCCGACCTAGAGTCCCCATATCAGATCCCTGTGGCACTTTTGTAGGAACTCAACGATAACACTTTTTTAAAAATGTTTTTGAACTGAATGAATTGCAAGTTCAAATCCGTCAAGTCTTACTCGACAGGCAGTTAACTAGTTATGATGCTTTTACAAGACTTTTCATCTCTGACAATTATTAGGGCTTGTCGACCAAATTAGCCATCCCTTCCTCGCAGTGCGAAATGTGTGTTAACTGTAACTGACATCAGCGACGACACAAAAAAAAGGTGCAAAGAACAGCAATTAAAGTTAATTTTTAAAGTTGTATGTGGGCGGTTTTACTAATGCTGTAAATCAGAGGTGCCCAGACGTTTCACTAAGGGCCAAAAATGAAACTTGATTGAGGGCTGAGGGCTAAAATGTTGCATTGCATTTATATATATATAAATATATATATATATATCTATATATATATATATATTGCATTTATGACTGATCTAAAGAAGGTCTAAAGTTTTTGTAAAAAAAAAAACCCGCAATGTTTTTGTTAAAGTCTGAAACGATCAGCAGCAGACAGTCTTCTTTCTACATGCAGTTTCATTTTTTCACTATATTTTCCTCACCTTGCCCGGTCTTCTCTTTGAGCTCCGCTGCTTGTTCATTACAGCCACTAGCCTCTAAAATTTCGATTACAACAGGAACTGCACCAGCCGATGTGAAAGTGCTCACAATTAAATCGGTGAGATCTATAGCGTCTTCAACTTTTTCGAGCTTAGCTTTTCGGATTCCCGCTCCTTTCTTCCGATCGCACAGTTTGTTTTTAAAGCTCTTTAGCTCGCTCGTCGTTAGATCATTAAAGGTGTCCTCCAGATGCTCCTTAACACTTTTCGCCATGATTGCTCACTCAATCGTTTCGTTTGCGACCAGTGATAGTTTTCAGGTTTTCACTGAGGCGTGTACAATATACGCCCCCTGACTGTGAACCCAGTGTCGCCTGCATGTTTGTTTCGCTTTTGGGCTGAACAAAGTCGATAACCATAAATGCTCAGCAGACTCCACCTGTTGGTGACGCGCATTTTACAATCTCACAATCCATATAGTTTTCGTGGGATCTCAGTCATTCTTGAGAAGTGGGTCAAAACAGGCTGCAAAATTGAAAAAAAAACAAAACAAAACCTTGTACTCAGACAAATGAAATGGCATATATGAATCTTATGTCCTAATCTACTGAGCTACGCTTTGATACAACCCCCCAACTTTTTAACAAAATGAGCTTTTTACCTTGGACTGTGTAATAGAATTTCAACTTTATCTTTAACAGCAGTCAAGATGTGTTTAACATTTCAAAACACATTCTCATGTTAGCAGATAGATTACACTTTTTTTAACATATGACCAGCAATTCTACAACAAATATACAATATCATAATGAAATATTATCAAAATACTCATCTGACGGTGGTGATGAAAACCTGAATTTGTAGTCATTTTAACTTTCAAATACATAGGATCAGTTATTTACTGTATTAAAACAAACACAACAAACCGTAAGTATGTTATTGTACATTTAGAGTGACAGCTGCCCCTGATATTACCTGATATTACTACATTTTTAGAAATGTCTGACAGTGTTGATAAAAAGTGGGGACGCAACTTTAAAATCTTATGAAACACACGTGTTATTAAAAAACAACCTTGCTTTGATAGGAGATATTATTAAGTGTTGCTGTTGATAAAATCCTTTTTATCCTTTTTATAGCATATGAACCCTTCTCTGTGGACACACTGTTTTAGATGCAGTGAGAGGACAATAAGATTTGGTATAATAATGAGAAAATTAAACTGAAGGTGATAATTGTGTTAAATACATTCTATTATTAATCCCTCATAACATTTCAAATGGAAAATATTTGTATTTTTAAATCTAACAGCAGTCACGCTTGCAGGACCTGTTTTGTCCCATGTCTCAAGAATGACTGGGTAGCAAACTTTCAAACATTTAAACCATCTAAAATAACATTGTATAAATAAACTTGAAACCAAGTAACGTTTTGTAAAAAGGTGTATACAGTAACAATTTATTTACAAGAATGCACAATCTGATTTCAAAACATCAGAATACTTCAACAAAAAAATAATAAAAACATTTACAAGATTATTGTTTCGATGTCAAAAGAGGTAGCTAACAAAGTTTTCTAAAGGCAGCTAACTGCATTTGATGGCTGATTTCAGATCCATTGTTGAAAATCAACTAATTCAGAAGTCCAAATCAGTTTAAAGTACATATCATTGAAGGGAACTTCAGTCTTTTTTCTGTCCTTACTACTTCCAGGGCATGACGTCTCAGGTTTTACAGTTCATTTAGATCATTTGAAAACATTCTCCTCTAATGTCCCCAGGACTCTGTAGTTTCCTCCGATCTGGCTGTGTTTACAACAGACTGTGGAGATGCGATGTTTGATGGTGAGATGTTTAGACTTGCAAAGACCTCATGTGCAGTTTTTCCAAGCATTCCTTGCACATCACAAACAAAACGGTAGACGTAGCGCTTCCCCGCTGTTTTGTGAATGATGTTTTTGTGGTAGTAGTAGCGCAGGCCACGACTCAACTTCTCGTAGTTCATTTTTGGCTTGTTCTTACACTGGCCCCACCGCTTCGCCACCTGGAGGATACAAGGGAAAGGTTAAGTATCTTAAACCAACCAGTAAGACCACTTCAAAGCAAGCAAGAGAATGTGAAAATGTCAGATTTAAAGACAGCAAATGACCTTTTGCTTACAATGTTTGTATGTATTTTTGTGTTTTAGTTTGAACTATGAATCTTACCTCTGCAGGATCGGACATTTTAAACTCCCAGCCATCTCCAGTCCAGCTAATAAACGTGTGGCAAGCAGAATCCAGCAAAAGTTCTAGAAGAAACTGCCACAGCTGGATTGGTCCGGATCCTGATGGACAACAAACAATACTGAGTTATATATCTCAACAAGAACAGATGGTTCTCACTCTCTGTTATGACAAGTATTTATGCTTTACGAGTTTGAATAACAATGCCTCACCTGGATAGGCAGACATAGGTGTCATTTCACCCTCTCTGTCTGATCTTTGAGATGGTGCGTTACGCCTTTTGGCCACACGGGGACAGAACTGCTCAGAGGATTTAGTAACTGTAGGCGATGAAGAGGATGCAGGCTGTCCAAGAATTGAAGTGCAGTAACTAGGTGATGGATAATCAGACCAATATGAAGGCCTGCTCTGCTGCTCTGCTTCATACAAGGCATATGTTCTCTCAGTATCACCTACACAAGAAAGACATTAATTAATATTGACAATAATAAAAAAATAATAATAATTATATATATATATATATAGCATGCATACTATTTATTCACAAGACTATATGTCTCTCAAATGCCTACCCAAATGTTCCAGATTGACGGTACCGGATGTTCCTCTGTGATTTGGACCTTTCCCAGGTTGGTAATGGCTGCTGGTGTCCATCCCTGGGCTGAATGGACTGCTTTGTGCTGGAGTGCATAGAGGGACGAGGTTCTGGTAGGTTTGATTTGTTTCCTGAAAGGCAACCTGCTGCCTGTCTGCTACCATTCCTTCTGGAACTTTGGAGAAATTACAGTTGTATGAGGCCATGTCACTTCAAAACAAAAAGTATTTTAAACATTTTAAGAAGAAGAGGGAAAATGAGCTGTGTCTTTTGATACTTACTATTGGTATAGGAGGCCCAACAGTTAAACTCAGGAAAGGAGTCCAGATTAAAGAGTCCAGAATCAGTGGAGTTGACTGCAAGAGTAAGACCTATTAATTAAAAACACACACACACCAATGTTTGTAATCATTAAAGTACTTGTTTGCATTGTGATTTATGTGAATATAATGGATTATGAGATGGTTACCTTTAGAACTGTTCAAAGGCTCCTTCTGGGGCTCGGAGTATGTTTCTGGATACTGCTGTTGGACGGGTCCTTTGCTGTCTAATAAAAAGGACAGGTCTTCACCACTGCAGTCTGGAGGTACATTATCAAAGATGTAAAATGAATGAGAGCCAGGAGAAATGGTGTTATTATAGAATGAACAATGGATCAATGGATGTGACCTCCCATAAAGTTTTCTACACCTAGTTCTAACCGGCCTTGACAGAGTGATGAAGAAGGGTGTAGGAGAGGGGGTGCTAAATCTGTTTGAGGAGGAAGTCTGGAGGAAAGGATTAGGAAGAGAGGGAGGGAGCTGAAGAAAAAAAAAAACGGGTGTATCTTTAACCCGACCACCCCTTTTTTTCAACATCCCTGGTTTGGACATTCCTAAATCTCAGAGCATGCATAGCCTGACATCCCCTTTTCCTGATGAGCTTTGAATTAGTGCACACAAACAAGATGTCAAGGTCTGATTTTTAAGGTTTTGACAGGGGTGTTGCAATGCTGGCTTTGCAGCTCAAGGACAACGGAAATGTTTTGCACGGACATTCAGGAAACAAAGCTGGAGAAATACTAAATCCCACAAAATCTGACAGATTTTTCCCTTGAGGGCAATTTGAATGTGATAATTGCAAATATGGACTTCAATGTCATTTTCTTTTCTTTTTTTACAGAGGGAGATAACTTAAGATTTTAATTTTTAAACGTTGTGTGGAGATAAACATGTTGAAATAAGATATTACCATATGAACTGAAGTCAAATCCACCAGGAACCTCCTGAGTTCTGAAGTCTTCTGTGTAAAATCCAGCTTGATACATTTCCATGTCTTAAGAAAAAAGAGCATAATTTTAAATAATTACCCTAATGAAGAATATTCTTTTTACTGGGCTAATTTGGTTTTGTCATCTTAATTATATAAAAACAGTCTAATTCTCACACCCTGTAGTATAATTTATTAAACATATTAAACAGTCCATTATTATTAATGGCAGCTAGTAATTCAAACACTGATTAAAATCCTGTTGAATTGAAAACCTTACCTTAAAGTTCTCACAGAGTCTTTATTCCAGATGTCAGGGGTCTGCTACAGCTTCAGTCTCTGCCTTACAGCTCTGTTGACTGTTTCTGATTGACCCAGGACCGTTATAAAGAGGCCGTGCGCGATGGGGCGTGTCCGCGCGTCTCGTGAAGGAATGAGTCGTGACTGCGCTTCCCGTCCTTTTACTCCTCGTGACGTCAGGCAGGAGTCACGACCACAGATTTGTTACCCTTCCATTCATAGAAAAGGTGTCCATGGGGAGTAGAAATAACATCACTAGACAGGTTTGACAGACATGTCCCTTCAGATTTTTTTCACGAGACCGTTTGTCCTAAATTTACGATGTCGAAAGAAAATAGGTCTATATCTTTGTTTTCGCAAATTAAACTACAGTCCGTTCAACTGGGCCTACTGTTTACTTTCAAAAATAAATGTTATTTGAATCGGTGTTCCATTTAGAACCTTTAATATCCATGGAACGCTTCTATTGCGCGAAAACAGTTCTTCAGATTATTCAAATGTTCTTCACACTAAAGTGGTTTTAGAACAGGAATGAACGATTTTTGGGGGGGAACCGAGCATTAGGTGATAAGAAACTCTTGTCAAAATGTGACATTTGACAATCACAGCCTCGTTTTCATTCATAAATTAAAAATTGGAACTACCTTGAATGAGGTCTATTACTAAAGTGTTTCAAACTCCTAATAAGTTTTAAAACCAATCCGTTTTTAATTAGCTGGTTTATGGCTAGTCCTAATAAGCCTAATAAAACAATTACTAACATTAGGCTATTATAATGATGATGTGACAGGATTTTGTAAACGTATGAAATAGGAAAGCAGACTTATCCTATGATGTTTACATTTTGGCTTGCGTATATAACGAAATACTTCAAATATAAATGATATATCCCTGTCTGAATAAGTTACAGTCATAAATGACTA
>JAUMHE010000021.1:1709933-1723669 GCA_032359235.1 Enteromius mattozi
GGCTTGCGTATATAACGAAATACTTCAAATATAAATGATATATCCCTGTCTGAATAAGTTACAGTCATAAATGACTAGGCCTTGCAGTAAAACAGTTAATGCTCATTTGTTGGGGGTCTATATCACTTACCGATCTAAATACATTCTTATAAAGTGACGAAAGGAGAAATGTTCGAACTGGAAGTTAGAAATAAGATCAATCAGAACCAGCAACTTTGACTTTAATGAGGAGTTCGTATCTTTAGAAGCCATTCAAGAGAACAATGGCCTGTAAAATTCCGTGTCGAGGAGGCCTGAAATCACGGCGTGAGTGCTTTGGACAGATAAGACCAACCCAAGGGTCTTGTATAAACAAACACCTCAGGCCATTTTCCTCCGGCGCGCAGAAAAAATACATCTGGAAAAGTAAGTTGCCAAATCGTGTAAGGCTTGAGTCGTGATTGAAGGAGCCCGCTCACTGAAGAGGATACAATCAGTGTCAAATTCCCATGGCACCTCCACATGCGCACGCCCTGTCTCGAAATTTAACAAGAGGAGATGTAAAGACAAATACTTATATTTTTGTACTATATATATATAAAAACATTTAAACACTAACATATCTTCGTGTTACTAAAAACACTTTCAGAATAATTAAGTTTAATAATAAAAGGAATGTTTACGGACTGGACAATCTATGAATCATCTGCTTTTATTCTCAATTAAGGACACTGGTATAGGCTACACAAACTATATAACGCAACGGATTCTCTTCATTTGTTTTTTAAAAGCTTTTATGCAGCTGTTGATTTAGGATACTGATACGGTGTTTGTGGTTTGAGGATTCTTACTAAAGGCGCGATTTCCTGCATATGTGTAAGTATGTATATCGTATATGTATGTACATGTAGGCTACATATATATATATATATATATATATACACACACACACACACACACACATATATATACATATATATATAGGCTACATGTTGTATGTTTAAAGATGAGGTAAACCGTCTATATATAATCAAGGTAACATAAAACATATGTATTAACGCCTGTTGTGTTCTTAGTCATGATAATCAAAAAGCAATGAAAAAGGTGAAAAAATAGGACCACAGTCAAAGAACAATAGCCTACCATAAGCGGTTAAAAAACAAAGCTTTAGGTAACATATTCACAAATGTTGCAGATCACCTTTTAATAGATTTTCACCGCAAATAACGAGAAAAAGTTTAAAACAGTTCTATATTTTTCTTAAAAGGAAAGAGATCAGACAGAAAAATACTATTAAACTGATTGCAAAACCTCATTATAATCAGTGAGTTTTAAACAGGAGGTTTTGGCTTAATAAATATTCCGAGGAGTTAGTGCAATAAGAGTTCACCAATAAGGAACAGAGCTAGATGCTTTTGTGTGACTTCACTTCCCAATTTTAGAAAGGAGAGCTCAGAAGAAAAAAACCGTTGCCATCCGGTTATGGTCTAAGCGAAAATAGTATGGTTTGCGCCGATGACTAAATGCGCCTGTGCACACAAGTCGATGCGTTTCAGCTGGGTTATCAAAGTACCTGGGTTTTCATAGCTTAAGTCTACCAAAGTATTTTCTTCATGAACTCCACATAAATCTGCAATGGACTGTACTATTAAGGTAGGCGTTTGATCTGGTTTATTGTCTGTTCTGAAAATGAGTAGCGAGTGCGCAACCACCCACACGGTTAGCGCGACTACTGGTGAGAGAGCAAGGCGGTGATGCAGGTCCCCACTCTTTCCTTCTCGTACAAAATTTCCTCTTCCTTCCCGTTCGTGGTTGAATGTCGGCTCTTTAATAACACAAGAAACCGCTACAACATTTAGACTCAGATAAAAAACGAAATGGTGTCCACAGCGCGCGAGAGAGGGTATGCACAAATTTGTTATTCCATTTGTTTTCATTTTTTAACAGTTACCGTCTCGGATGCAAAATGGCACATTTAACGATCACCCAAGTTAGCTAAGTTCATGCAGCTAACCTACTTTCTACTTAACATCTTAAGAACGACGAAAACTCTCGCAAATGCAAACTGGAAAACAATGTTCCGAATTTCACATATGGCACAATTATGGCGGGGCGCTCTCGAGGCAGGTGGCTTTATGGCGCCAACAACAAGGTATACTAGTACGGAGCCTTTAAAAATCACAAAACCAAAACGTTTAATGTTTTTATTTATTTTTCTATTATTTAGTATAGGCTACTTTCGACTGGTTAAACCTGACATGGCACTTTGCAATAACTAATAGGCTATATTAATGCATATCAACTGTGATAAATTGCATATGCTGAATTTCTTCAGTTTTATTTAAGTTAGATGGTACGTCATGGAGATTAATATTATTAATACATTACCTGGGTAAGTGTTTTATTCGTGCTGAAAACTTTCCAATAAAGCTACATAATGTTTATAATTATGTTGAAGATTAGCTAAGCGAGGGGTAGGTTAATTAGTTATTCTAGAACCTTGATTAATTCAGGGAGTTTAAACTCGGTAATTAATTCAAAACGAAACGAAACAAACACGGGCTAATCATAAAAATGTAAAATCGCTAAAATCCCAGTCATTATCTGCGCATTGACAGTCATTTCAATGATACATAAATAGGCTACTTGTCGTCAACCGCTTACTGTATTATATTTGTATTATTTACATATTTTAGCTAACACTTTATTTTAAGGTGTCTGTGTTACACGTTACGTTACTAACTGTAATAACAATAAATTAGCTATGCGTAATTACATGCAAGCTACCCTAAGTCAAACTCTAATCCTATAGTAAGGAAATAGTTAATTAGGCAGTATTTAACAAGGAATAAAGTGTAATCATATTTTGATCTGTTTGAAAATTAAGATCAGGTTATATTTTGTTTTAAACAGACATGGCTTTCATAAACGTTATGTGCATAATTATATTTCACTAAATAATAGGCTATAGGCCTATTCTAATTTCTCACTACCTTCTTTTTTTATTTGGTGAACATTTTTGAATGTGACGCATTGGGGTTGTTTTTATTGTTAATTCCGTGTCCTTTCAGGCAATGGTTCCTATACAGCACCCTTCTGTAAACTAGAGCAGATGGGTAGCCTGTTGCATTCCTGTGTTTCTTGTTTGTAGTTATTCCATGCCTGATTTAGTTCTTTAAGGAATAATTTATAGCAAAGTGCTGGGCGCTTGTCAGGTGTCGTTATCAGAGCTGAGCAGGCTTCCTGTCTCAAACCTCAGACTTTCCGCACACACTTCCGCAGTCCCTCCTCGAAAAAAAGGCAACAAAGACTGACAAAACAAAATTGATTCGATAGATGTGTGATGCCAGTGCATTGTTCTACATTTCAATTAAATTAGCCGGACAACAAACTCAATCAAATTCGAACGTGCTGCGTCTCCACGCGCTGTGGCGCGCTGCTAATGCAGGTTCTCCTCAGAGAAGCGCCCCCATCTCCACTTGCAAGATGTTGCTGATTAAAACTTGTGAAAACCACAAAGTGTTTTTGCAGCTCAGAGCGCAGCTGCGTGTCTCTTTGCAAAATCAGCATGCCTTAACGTCAACTTCTGCTTTCCTTCACTCTCGCAAACTGAACATGACTAACATCATAACTGTGAAAGTTCTAGCTCGAATATGATTCATTAGCAAATGCTCGTGCGCTTTACTATAGGCTCTTTTTAAAATTAGCATTATTATAATAAGACATTAGAAAGTATAGCTTGATTGTAAATATACAAATGTAGTAATTGGCATTATTATCAGCCATCTAGTGTTACTACTATTTAGGCTATTAAAATGATAACATTGGTTCAATTAAAGCAAATTAATTTCTTAGGCACTTTGTAATTTTTCTATTATTTGGACAAATTCGGGTAGTAACGAATAATTGCAATATACGAGTAGCCAACTAAACGAACAAACGAAAGAATTAAACAATTTATTGCCTCAGTCATGACAGTTCCTGCGGTTAAGTAGCCTATCAAAGCTGTATTTTGTTTCTTAGAATGCACTGACTGCAGTTTTATCAGAGTCTATAAGCTACAAACAATACGACAAAAATTGTTGGTTGCACATTTTTCATTCTTTCTTGATTATCTCTGGCGAAACAAACAGTAGAATCACTGAACCGTGAGGGGGAAACTGTCTGGTTAAAAACAGACACTACAAAACAGAAATGTAAAAATATTTTCTACCTTTCGTTTATAACTGAAGTTGTGTCCACCATCCCCAGGATGTAGGGTTGGTTTGCATACTAATAAATGAGGAAAATAACATAAGAAGAAGAAAATATTAAACCCAAACTAGCCTACCACTATTTTGCAAAACATTTTTAACTTTTTTTCTCTAGTTGTCATTTTGATGATATAATAGGAGTAGGCTACTACATACTTGTCCACCTTTATGAATTATTAATTTCTTATTTTACATTTACACATAAATTGTCAGAGGTAGCATCATTTATGAGTCTTTAAAATAATAAAAATATACATAGTTTCCATACATATTAATTGATTGGTATTTTCAATATTATATTAAAGTTTTTTTTTTAATATAATAATTTAGTGCTAAATATACAATTATAATAACAGTCTTCACTAATAATGCTTTAATGACAGTTATTTTTATATAGTTATTTAATGGGCTTATATGACAAATATAGCCCCAATTATACATTTCATAGAATACATTTATATGCAATAATACAGCGGTATTAAATGTAGTTAATGATTGCACAATTAGGCCCAATTAATTATATTTAAAACCAGGAAAATAAATAATAAATGAAAATATTTCTACATGATACACAGTATTTGTGCAGTAAGTATTTATTTATTTGCATGTCTGAATTCTGCATTTTACGTGATTTTCAGACCAACGAATTAGACTTCACAGCAGCAAACTAACTAGAATATGATAAAGCCAATCAATTGTGATAGAGAAAGAAATATCCACAACAGATTGTGTGTCCCATTATTACCCAATGTCCCATTATGATGATAAGCAAAGGGATATTTCATAACCTGATTTCATTACCAAAGATTGACCACACAGTGCTTCCTTTACTATTATGCATCAGATTCAAACCTGTACGCCTTTAAAAATATGTACAACATTTCTAATGGTAATCTAGTAAATCTGTAGGATTATCACAGAATCAGTTTGCAGTGAGCTCTGCCCTTTGAGGGTGATATACTGTGTGATTAGTTTTTGTGCAAAACCTCTGAAACCTAAAAGCACCAAGTTTTTTTTTTCTCTGTGCAGTGTTGTTCTACCACAAGTTCTGTTGTGACAAAATGAGAATTTCTTTCACAAGACCTAATGGAGGTCTTTTGCAATTGACTTGAAAACACTGCACGCATGTCACAGGCACCCTGCGGCACCAAGGACGGCACAACAATAGCATGACTGCGTTTGTGTGCATCTCTGCGTGTTGTTTTTGATGTGAGGTGCACATTAATCTCACTGACCTCGACTCTGACATTTTGCACACAGCGTGCAGTTTATGTTTGCTAAAATATTGCGTTTGGTTTCTCAGCAACAGAGACCGATATGAAACTCATTGAACAGGAAGTCAGTTGTGGCATTGGTGGCCAGGGTAGAGTATGTTTATGTTCATCACTTTGGAGGAGAGAGAGCAGTACTATGTGTTTGGGGTTGTGGTTTAAAAGGTGCATAGGTGCAGAATAATTTTAACTGCAGAATGAAATACCAACTGCTTCACTAGCTGGCTGTAAAAAAAACAAAAAAACAGATGATGCAGAATACATCATTTAGCCAGCTAGCACATTCGCTTTTTGTATACTGATCCAAATCAATAGTTTTAAATAAGTGAGTGTTAAAATGGTGTTGGACAAAGCAATGTAATATTAGTGCATGTTATCTTTCCTACACAAAGCAGCATCATGTTCAGCCTCATCTGTGCTGTAAGTTAAGGCTGTGGATTGCACTTTTATAGTTGTATGTCACAAGGCTGACGCTTGCAAATGCACACAGACTAGGTGGTGAAAACGGTTTGAGTTCTCAGCTTGGCCTTGTTTTGAGCTCGCTTTCACTTCTCTACTAGAGCAGGACTTTTTTCATGGCTTTCATTATAGAGATAGCTGGAGCAATTCACAGTGAGAACTAGAAATGATTTGTGGGAGTATATTTATAATTAATTTTTACAAGTAAAAATCAAAGATATTTTGAGAAACCAGTAATATTCTCTCGCACTGCAACAACAAATCCATGCATCCATTCGAAAGCCCTTTAAAACCACAAAGCTTTTTAAGCTTTAAAAAACAAAGCAGAGTGAGGCCAACATTCATCAACAAGTTTATCTTGACTTAGCTTTTCCAGTTCAAAATTAGTCATGAATTTCTTAGAATTTTACGTCACTGTAATTCTACATCCTTGCAATCATATTCTTTTTCCGCTAGTTCAATTTCAATTCTGGCTTTGAATTGACAACAAAACTCAAAGCAGTTGGTGTTTGTTTGGGCCATAAGAGATCCTTTTAACTTTATCTCATTAAAAAGCAGTTTTATACCAGACACTTAAACTAAACACTTTAACTAATTCTCAAGACTACAGGTCAGGTGAATGCACCCTACAATGCTACCTCCTCCCTGGTTGGTGACCCTCAACCTCACCAGCATTCAGAACAAATTTGTTTTTCAGCTTTAAATGACCCACATTTCTACCACTCCTCTGTTTCCTATCTCATGCCCCATGCCAAAAGGTTTCACTGCACATGGGGGCCAGATTTCCTGTGAGCCACCGAAAAAGCTCAGTGCTGACGTATTTCAGCTCTAAAGACAATACTAAAGCCCTCTAAACAAGCTCCCTGAATTCAGCTATAACACAAACATTTATTCATGCACAAACACTTACATACATTTGAATGTTTAAAACGTCTTTTTGAAGTTTCAAACGGACACACCTAGACCAGCGTGCTCAAGAGCAGACAACCAACACTATAAACACAGGAACAAATGCACAGATGATGTCTCAATTTCTAATCTGACTCTTATGCCAAGTCATATCTACCTGGAAGTAAAAAAAAAAAAAAACGCCCTAGACTATTCCGATAAACTTATTTTTCAGTTTCATAATTAATAGCCCTTGTAACTGAACAATAAGAGACCATATAAGTAATTTTAATGCAAATTTTATAGTTTCATAAGGTTTTGGATTAGTATATTTTAATTCAGATTTTTTACTCAAAAAAGGTACTTTCTATTAACTCTACACTCTTAAAAATAAAGGTTCTAAAATGGCGTTTTCACAGTGTTGCCGTAGAACAAGCATTTTTGGTTCTACAAAGAATCTTTTACTGAACCGTTCTAAAAAGAACACTATTTTCTTAATGTGAAGATCATTTTAAGTCCCTTCTTCCACCATCAAGAACGTTTGTAAAATGCAGATGGTGTTAAATGTTCTTTACTGAACAACTTACACCAATAAAGAACCTTTTTTTTGGAGTGCTGTTCCAACCTAAAGTTTTTTTTATTGTCCAGATAAACCCCAAGTTCGTGCACCAAATCAATTCTTATGACATCAGTTGCTGATTAGAAAGTCATAGCATAGCAATAGTAGCGGAAACCCGTAACATCCCTGTTCTGGAATTGCTGACTAAATGATTAAGTGTTCTTTCTATTTTTACTCTATGATTTGTTGTTTGCCTAAATCAAGGGCTTTACGTGTTTTGTTTACATAACCAGTGTGTGTTGTATACTTCACAGGAAGCTCTATCGGTGGTGAGTGAAAACCAGTCCATATTCGAGTCGCCTTTCAGTGGTCCCCAGGCCATGCACATGAAGGGAGAGATCACCTCGCCTGCAGTGTTCAGACAGGGTTCTGAAGAGAGTATAGAACCCACTGAGCCAGACTGGACCGGATCAGCCACACAGAACCCTGCAAAGAGAGCAGAACACATCAACGGAACCAGGTGGGACAACAAATCTATGTCAGAAGATCCAAGTCTCCATTTATACACTCTAAAATATAAAGGTGCTCCATAGAAGAACTATTTTGTCTAAATGGTTTCATAAAAACCTTTAACATATGAAGAACCTTTCTGTTCTTTGTGGAAAAATAAAGTTTCTCAGATTACAAAAAGGTAAGAAAGAGATGGTTCTTTAAAGACCCATTGACTAAATGGTTCTTCGATGGCAATGATGAAGAACCTTTTGAAGCACCTTTACTTTTAAGAGTGTACTACTGTTTATGGTTCCATGAAGAACCATAATGCACAGGAGGTTCCATAAAGAACCAATGCACAAAAGGTTGTTAGATCAAAAAGTGTTCTTCACATTAAGAAAAAAAAATGGTTCTTTTGAGAACAACTGATCACTGGAAGGTTCTACAAAAGTACCATTGTGAAAGTTCCCTTTTGGAACCTTGATTTGTGAGGTTGTAGGACTCCTTTCCTCTAAAGAAAAAAAAAGAGGAAATTCTAGCATAATTTGCTCACCGTTATGTCACTCCAAATCCATATGACTTTCTTCAATGAGAAATGTCCAAGCTGCTCTTTTTTCCATACAATGATAGCAGTGACCACATGCTGTCAAGCATCAAGAAAAGCAACATAAATTAGTTTACAGGTCTTACATGACAAGTACTGTAAAATATAATATCGCAACTCACCATGTTGCATTACATGCAAGAAACCAGCGCTGTTCAGTATCACTGATCAAATCTGTCAATATGCATTTCCAGGAGACATCTAAATTTTGAGTTAAACTAATCCTTCAATATCATAACCGTGAGCATTTAGAACCAAAATATTTGAGCCCTCCATTTCTTATTTTTCTCTTATGTATGCCACAGCCGTGAGTCCCCTGTCGACTGCAGTGTGACTAAAAGGACCCGACACATGAGTAACAGTGATGGGGGACCAATGGCCTACCAGGCCTCTTACCCAGAGCCACGGAGCAGCCCGCAGACTGCCACCCCACCCAGCAGCACCACAGAGGAGAAAAGGGTCATTGTACCAGCGGGTGAGACCTACAGTAAAAGTCATTTCACTGAAATCTTTTTGTAATCAGCTTACAAAAGCATTCACAAACCTTTTTACATTTGTAATAAGATACTCAACATACACTCAGAAATTACTCATTTTATTCACCAGAGATGCATTAACTTATTCAAAAGTGACCAAACAGTATAACAAAAGATCTATTTTTAAAATTATTTTCTTTTTTATTCATTAATGAGGGAAAAAAGTGTGGTCACATTATTCACAGTTCTCACAAAAAATAAGCAGGACAACTGTTTCAATACTCTTTTTTTTTTTGCATTTTCTTGAGCACAAAATGAGTGCATTAGAGTGATTTCTGAAGGATAATGTGACACTAAAGACTGAAATAATAGCTGCTGAAAATTAACCTTAGAATAGAAATACATTTTAAAATGTATTTTGAAATATGCACCTTCTTAAGACCAGGACTGTGTATTTTATATATATATATATATTCATTTTTGTATCATTTTTTGATTTCATGTTGTTAAAAATAAAACATTAAAACGATTAAAAATGTAAAAATGAGAAATGTTGCCTTTGTAACTAAATTAACTGTAATAAGTAAAAATATAAAATTAAAAGCCAATTCAAATGATTGATAAATACACAACAGTATACAGGTCAGGGGTCATCAAACTTGATCCTGGACCGAACTTGATGACCACGGATATTAATTAACACCTGTTTACTGTAATGTTATGTCTTGTGAAAAGTGAAGCATTTTAGGACCTGACAGATTCAGTCTGCAGTTCACCAATTTCTAAAACTAGAGGATGTACAGATGTCTAAACAAAGATATGTGGTAATTTTGCAGTGGCCACAGTCTCTTGCATCACTTGTGCTTTGTGGGAAAAAAAGGCTAGTTTGCAATACAAGCACTGTAAAAGTAAGAAAAAACACTGATGTGCTTCCTTCTGGTAGATCACAGCAACCCAGGAGACTAAACTATAAATGATTGCAGATTCCAACAGAGATAATCACTCTTTCCATCCAAACCAATTAGGTCGAGTTATCTTCAGTAAGACGTTTTGAAGGTCGTCGTAACATTATTAAAAGGGCAGAGTGGTGGAGTCGCTCCATGCATTGTGTGACAGTGAGTGTATGGGATACCTCCTCATGAGTCACCCAGACCAAACAATTATAATGCCCATAATTCTCGGATATGGCGTCATATTTCAAGGACAAATAAGAGTATGATGGTTTATAACAGGAGGTCTGTAATATGTAGAGAAACATTTCCGATAGCATTCCTGTTAATCTCAATGACTGTGCTGTGACGTAAAAAAAAACAGGCAATGAAAAAAAAAAAGTTAAATTATATATACACACACATATACAGAGTAAACATTTGAAGTGGATTATAATCTTTCATCAGTTGTCCAAAAACAATACCCATTCATGTCTTAAGACAACTTGATGAACTTTTATGATCAACTTCAAATGTTGACTACTTTATGTATGTATGTATATATATATATATATATATACATACACACACACACCCAAACATTGACAACAGAATGAAAAATTAAAATGAAAACAAGACACTGCCTGCCTTGTCTCCTCGGATAAAGCATATAAAAAAATATTACACATAAATAAAATGTCAAATCATGACCCCTCGGCCCAAAACCTTGACTGAAGTACAACAAGATGTATCAGCACTATCTTACTGAGATTAAGAGCAGTAACTGAGAGTGCACTGACTTTTTTACCTCATGTTTGAACTCTGATAAGAACTGTCACAGCTGAAGCACTTGTTCCTCTTTTTGTTCTTGCTTCTGTCCTGTTTTAGACCCAGAAGTATGGACACAAGACCACGTGCGGCAGTGGGTAGAGTGGGCAATAAAGGAATATGGCCTTTCCGATGTGGACGTGTCCCTGTTCCATACTCTGGATGGAAAAGCGCTCTGCAAAATGACCAAAGAGGACATGATGCGTCTCACTACTGCATACAATACAGACATCCTGCTCTCCCATCTAAACTACCTCCGGGAGAGTAAGGAACTTCGCCCGTAATTCCATATGAATAATCCATTACTAATTGTTAATTAAGTAAAGAAAACATCAGGAAAAACTATAAAGCCACTTTAATCATTTCAATTTCTAAATGCATTGTTAGTACATTGTGGAAAAGTTTGTGCCTATTTATATATTCAGTAAATTAAGAGGGCTTGTTTTCTTTACTATTGTTTACTTAGGTAGCCCCACTTTTTCCTACCCAGCAACTCCTACCAATACACAACCACAGCCTAGACTACAGGTTAAAGCTGGTAAGTCAGATTTTTTACTTCCATTTTTAAAATACAATTTAGTTTTATATATAGACTGTAGATTCTGATTGGATGAACTGAATTTGCAACCTCTGCCCGAATGTACACATTTTATATTAGGGCTCCAAAATGAGATGTTTCGTGTAACTGTAATGATCCTGAAGATATTACATTGAACTATAAGCAACTCTGTGCCTAATAATAATTCTTCTTATTAACTTTAATCAATGCAACTATTTACGAAACGCGTACTGCATCATAACGCGGTTTCCACCAAGCTTTATTAAATTCACTCTAAAAGAAGATATTTTTAAAAATGTTGTTAACCAAACAGCTGCCGGTAGCCATTAACTACTGTAGCATGGAAAAAATACAATGGAAGTCAATGGCTACCATTGTTTGGTTACCAACACTCTTGAAATATCTTTTGTATTCAACAGAAGAAAGAAACTCATACAAGTGTGAAAAAACTTGTGCATGAGTAAATGACAGAATTACATTTTTTGTATGAACTATACCTTTAAATCTTCCATTAAATAGCCATTGGAAAAAAAATAATTCTTGAAAACATACTCCAATAAGTAATGATATAATGCCAATGGCTAAGTCTAGAGAGGTCCTATGAGGACTATAGTTTGTTTCTTCAATGAATTTTGCCCCAAGTGTTGCATGGTTTTTGAATCGTTGCACTTTCAGACAGGAAACAGCTGCATAAGGACAGGAAGTAAGGGGTGTAGAGCTTAGTTTAGGATACAATTGACTATTCTGTGGTAAAGAGAATCAGTTAGAACAAAAGGACAATCGCCTTGAGGAATTGTGTGCCATCTTCAGGTCTTCTTACATTTTTGCTGCTGGCTTTGTTCTGCCCTGCGTTTCTCCTTAGGGATCTTTAATGCAGAGCTTCCTTCCTTCTGTGGCTGCCCTTCTCCTTAGTCTTTTAAGCCATCCTTTCCTGTAAAATCTCCCTTTTGTTAATGGCTCCTATCTGACTTTGCCTCGGCACAGAAAACAGCTTTGAGGAGATCGGCAGAAGGAACAGTTGGTCCTCAAACACCTTACCAGCTGTCCCAAAAGGTTGCTCTGCGTTCACACAAAACACATAACGTTACATAATTATATTTCATAAATATGAAATGTTTAAAAAGGGGAGGAAAAAACAAAAACTTACCTCTTTAAAATCACAGGTTCTCCAATCGAACATCAGCACAACACCAGAATTACAGAGCCTCCACAAAGACTCCCACAAGGTTGACAAGCTCCCCTTTAATTTAATACTTTATGAAATTGCTTTTATTTATCTTTTTGTTAAACTACACCTCAAAATATCTAATCAGTATTGTACATTTTCATCTTTGCAGACCCCTACCAAGCATTAGGTCCCATCAGCAGCCGCCTTTCAAATCCAGGTAAGAAGTGACCGTATAAGCATCATTGTCAAATTGTCAACAAATGTGGCCTTTTTAGGGTATGTAATCTTCAGATGCACAGACTGGGCACAAAGTTTTGCCCTATTATAAATAAATACATGAGATGAACCATATATGTTTTCAGTTACTGTATATCAGTTATATGATAAATAAATAACTGAAATGAAAATCATTTACTCACCCTCAAGTAGTTCCAAATATGAATTTCTTCATTCTGCCGAACACAAAGGAAGATATTTTAACGAAAGTTGTTTTGGGTCACCACTGACTTCCATGCTAGAATTTTTTTCCTACTATGGAAGTCAATGGTGACCCAAAACAGGCTGGTTACAAACTTTCTTTAAAATATCTTCCTTTGTGTTCAGCAGAGCAAAGAAATTATTCCAGATTTGGACCTAAGGGTGTGTAAATGATGACTGTCATTTTTGGGTGAACTATTCCTTGAATTCCTGTTGTTAATATAATTTGGACAAATGAAACATTCCTAAGACAAAATATAATTATATATATTTTTATGCCCTTTATTTTTTAAAAATAATTTAAATAACACATACATTTATCATTAAAAAGTTTGGGGTAAGAAATGTTATTTATTTATTTTTTTTAAGTAGTACTTTTATTCAGCAAAGACATTAAAGACCAGAAGTGGTGGTAAAACGTTTACATATGAGGGAAAAAAGAAATCTAATGCTGCACAGTTTACATAATATAAGCACCAAAAAAACAATAAAGCAGCACAAAATCATCTGAAGGATCATGTGACACTAACGACTAGAGCAAAGGCTGCTGAAAACTCAGATTTGCCATCACAGAAATAAAATATTTTAAAATGCATCTCAATAGAAAATCAGTTTTTTTAAATTGTAATGTTTCAAAATGTTATTGCATTTTTGATTAAACAAATACAGTCTTGGTGTGCATAAGAAACATAAAAAATTACATATATATATATATATATATATATATATATGTATAAATGTATGTCTTGCTGACCTCAAACTTTAGTTAACATAAGCCAAGTCAAGTCAAGTCA
>JAUMHE010000021.1:1723769-1736592 GCA_032359235.1 Enteromius mattozi
AAATGTGTGCAAGGACCTTTACTTCCAAAATATGCTCCAATGATCTGTTTTAGTTCAAATAAATCTATTTCTACTGTACACTTTTTACAGTGTTATTTGCATGTTGTACCACAGCATAGGATTCCCACATCAGGCTTCTTAAAGGAAAAGTACACTCAAACATTTACTCATCATTTACTCACCCTCCACTTTTCCAACCCTTTTTTTTACTGTTGAACAGAAGATATTTTGAAGAAGACTGGTAACCAAAAAGTTAATTGTAGACATTGATTTCCATAGTATTTCTTCCATATGGAAGTCAATGGCTACCGTCAACATCACCTTATGTAAATTATAGACAAAGACGCCCCATTCGACCTCTGAAAGCAAGTAGATGCGTCCACTTGACATCAATCACCATACTGTACGTTTGCATAGAGCCGCTGGGTTCACAGACCATCGACTGTGCAGGATTGTGGCATCTTTAAATTTTCAGTGATTACTCTGGATAAATGACGTCAAGTCAAGACTGCTACAATTTGGCGGACAGCTTATGTATAAAGCTCATAAACGGTAGCTAATGAGGCATTAACGTATATATACCTGTGGCTCCAACCACGTAGACAAGTTCGGCATCTTGCAATAGTCAACTTGATGTCATTCACCGTACTGTAGATTCGCACAGAGCTGTTGACACCATAGATATATATACGTAGATGCCTCATTAGCGACTGTTTCTATTGGCCACTATAAGTAAGCCATCCGCTAATTATTAGTGATCTTGACTTGAGATCATTCACCATAGCAATCACTGAATATTCAAAAGATGCCAGAGTCGGCACAGCCAGTGGTCTGCAAACCTGTCGGCTCTGTGCGAACCTACAGTATGGTGAATGATGTCAAGTGGACCATTCCAAGATGGCGGACGCCTCTATGTGCTTGAGGCGGTCGAATGGGGCATCTACACATGTCTATGATTGAGATCTTTTATGGTCGCTATAGTGAATGACGTCAAGTTGACCATTACAATATGACAGACAGCTTACGCACAGCGACTAAGGCTGGACAGTATATCGCACAATATATTCACATGCATCTCATCAGTAAAATCACTGATCACTGACAAGCTGACGTAGATCACTGGCAAGCTACGCAACATCAGGTTCAGTATCACACCAGCAAAATTGAACCTGATATTGCGTAGCTTGTCAGTGACCTTCGACTCTGGGTATTAACTGCTGCTCCATTTGAAAACAGCTGAAAACGGAGATTTACCGCTGAACAAAGAACCGGCTTAACTGACGAGATGCGCATGAATATATTGTGCAATACATTGTCCAGCCCTAACAGTCACTAATGAGGCATATATATATATATATATATATATATATATATATATGGAGAAAATTGTCATTTTCAGTAAACTATCCAGTTTAAATTGCAAGCCATGCTTCATTATTTGTTGTTAAACAAACACAACTATGCTGGTCGATCAGCTCAGTCTAGGACTAAACAAGCTGCCTTTTTAGCAGAGGTTTTACTAAGTATTTTGCATACAAAAATAATGACCCCCACAACCAATGAGCCAAAATGTAAAGGAAACGCTACAAAACCCTGCCAAAGATTCAGCCTCATCTCCTCTCACATACGTAAAATGCTTTATTTCCACATTATTGATCGTGTTCACTGAACGCTGAACTTCACATCTGTTTCAACATGTTATCCATTAGCTCAAAGTCTCTAAAGACATTGTGTCTCTCCCTCTCTGCCCAAGCATCACCCAACAGCACCGACAGCAGGTGCGGGTGAGTACCGGTGGGTTTTTTTCATAACACACATGTGAAAGTAATATTAATGATGGCAAGCTCCATGGGGAACATGGAGCGAGGCAGTCTGAGGCAGATGGGGGCAGACGGCACCCACTAGGAGATCTGATCAGATATGGTCCAGAGAGAGAAAGTGAGAGATGATAGAGCGAGAGACAGAGACAGATTGAGAAAGTGACAGATAACAACTCAAACGCAGATAAACTAAGGCTACATAAAATAATTTACTGTGAACTGATGAATTATTTATACAGTGCTGATATCTGGACTTGTTTGTTTTGCCATTATTTTGGCTTGACAGATTTGCTGTGAAATAAGGGTGTGCAACAAATATCTTTAGGAGCCAAGAAAACAAACTGTTCCTACTTAGCAAGACCATAAACATATTAAAAGAAACTTTATGTAGGTAGCTAAATACTTTTTTCAATGCGTTCTAACCTGGTGCGATAAAGAGGCAAGCAAAAGCTCTTTCATTTTAATTTTGCTGGCTACTTGCAAACAATGCTTTATAGTGGTGTATTCGAAAGAATTAATGTTTTTAAAAAAGTCAGTTGAATGAAAGGTATAATGACTCTTAATAAAGCATTTCCATAAATAAATCAGTTGCTAAATACAAAGATACTTTTTTAAAAAAAATGAGAGCAGCATGTCATTCTAAATTCATGAACTCAATTAATGATTCACTTGTTCCATTCCTAAATGTTACAATGAGTTAATATGAGAATATACATATGAGGTAGGGGTGTAACGATTCACATATCGTGTATCGTATGACTCATGGTCATTTTCCAAATCATCCAAGTGATCATTCATATCCCCTTGTTAGTGGAGAATTGAGTGAGCAGTGCACATGTGTGTCATTATTTAGTCAATTGGAATGCACTTGTCAAAGGGAGTGATGTAATTTCCTCATTATCTTCAGGATGTTCCTCAATGAATGCAGCATAATGTGCATCAGCAGATTCGTTAAAAGACTGATGCATTGCATAAAATTACATTTTATATATATATATATATATATATATATATATATATAAAATTTTTTATACATATTATTTTTTTATACATATTACTTTTTAATAAAATATTTTAAAAACATTTCAAAACATAAAATGTATGTTTATTTGCAACAGTTGTGCTAACAACTATAAAAAGACATTTATGACATAAAAACAGTGACATCTGCTGATGCTCATCATGCTGCGTTCGGTTCGTTGTCACAGGAACATCCCAGCTGAAGATAATGAGGAAATTACATCGCTGCCTTTGACAAGTACATTCCAAAAAACTCAATAATGACACGCACAAGCTCTGCTCACTCAAGTCTCCACTATCAAGGGGATAAGAATGATCAATATGATTTATAAAATGACCATGAAACGTACAATACACGATACGTGAATCGTTACACCCCTAATATGAGGAGATATATATATATATATATATATATATATATATATACTGTATATACACAACTAAATACAAATAAATACACTACCTCTAGAGTCTACTAGAAGTCTCTTAAGGCTTAGCAATGGCTACATTTATTTGATCAAATATACAGTAAAAACAGTAATGAAATATTATTACAATTTATGCTAAGTAAAAATTGATTTTTTCCATTTCCTTTTAAAGTCTTCTACATCAATTTGAATTTAAATAACATTCAGGAACTAAATTCAAACTTAAAAACATCCTCAAATGGTGCACAAACCCTGGTGTCCTACTTGTTTAGGGTTCTGGCTTATTGTTGCGATTGGCAGGATAGTACGAACAAGCTTTGAACTCCATATAAAAGAACACTGAGTCCAAATCGGAGGAGATCCCATTAAACAGTCACAACTTCAGAAAACTGAACTAGAGGAGAGAATGATAAATTTGGTCATTAGCCTTTGCCATATACCTGGTCTCATGGCATAAACGTACCAGGGTGCACTTTTTAGCGAGACACGAAATACGCACCAACAAGTACATATCACTGCAGTTTC
Organism: Enteromius mattozi; assembly: GCA_032359235.1. Classification (NCBI taxonomy): domain Eukaryota; kingdom Metazoa; phylum Chordata; class Actinopteri; order Cypriniformes; family Cyprinidae; genus Enteromius; species Enteromius mattozi. Next base: position 1,727,563 of record JAUMHE010000021.1, read on the forward strand.
CAAAAAAAAAAAAAGAACACTAGAGGCAGTAAAACTCCAACACCTTTTGTTCCTTTTCACACAAATTCACTGAGTTTCAATTAATAAAGCGTAATTATCACACAATTGCTTGAAGAATATCATGTGACTTCAAAACAATATTAATATGCTGAGAGATTTGAAAACTGATACTTTTGAACGTTAGCATCACACATATCCAGCTTTATATCTATGGGTTTTCATAGATGGTAAATTTGATTGGTAGCTCATGGAGTACAGAGATGTACTTGTGAGGCGAGGAGCTCAGTTCGAACCATGTAACTATGGTTCGACAAAACAGTCCAGATCTGTGTAAAAGGTAGTTGAAATGACACAGTTGCATCAACAAACGCAAACAAATGTTTAGGGTTGGATTTAGAGTATGGCATATGTGGCAGAACGTGCAGTAAGGCACGTAAAAAAGTGCACAGAGGTACATACTTTTATGAGACCAGGTTGATAATTGGATAAGTGCAGTGGGCAGACACTAGAGATGACCACACTGCAGACACAGCAGCGATGCTTTGTCTTAGCAATGTCTGTGGCTTATCTTCAGCTCCAAACAAAGCTCTGCAGGTTTCCTCACAATTGGAATGCCTTGCATGTTTACCAACTTAATATTCAGCTATTTTCATTATGCTTTCATGTACTGAGAGTGCAGTATTTTCCCCTCAAACCAATGCAGAAAATAAAAAACTGTGCCTGGTTTGACCAAATCAGGATCCCAGGAGGCTGAATCAACCAGGACGCTGTCGTCTCTGACTCAAGACATTTCACAGTCAAACACCCTGCAGCTCGGCCACAACTGTGCCACTGTCACTCTGCCTGAACTGTTACGTCATCACAAACCAGAACACTGGAGAGCACCAGGGGTCAGTGTAAAATGTCACCAACTGGAGTGAGCAGCAGGAGAGCACTCTTGCTCCTCTGTGCCTCTCACCGAGACGGAGCAGAGTGCACCGCCACGACAAGCCGCGAGGGATTGTAGCACTTTGCCTCTTTTTAGTCATGGTTTTATTATCTCCTAAATCTCTATTAAGCTCTAAAATTCTATGTAAGGTCAGCATTAAAAAAAACGAATGTTTACACATGGCGTTTTATAACGAATTTCAGGAGGAGCACGTACGAACGATCGCCAGCTGCTGCCAATCTCCTCATTACTAATTACCCTATCAGAACTCTTTTCTCCGCCTTAAATACCGCTCACTTCCTCTCTCTGGCATCTTCGTTTTTTGACATCCCACCGCCTTCCCCTCACTGCCTACCAGAGCCGGGGCCAGGCCGGTGGAGAAAGGCCTAAACAGGCCAGAGTTCTCCACCGTTTTTTCTCCAGTCGGAGTTTCCCACCACTGTTACCGTTCGTTTAACTATTCGGAGTCACCGGTTTAGCTCTGAGCTATTTCATTGTCTATTCTTCCGCTACTTCTAATAACCTGCCACTTCCTCCCAGGGGCACGCGGGGACCAGGCTGGACTCTGAGCATCACTCAACCCTCGCCTCCTAGGGGTAAATTCCCTAGGGCTCTGGGTCCGCCGGGCTCCCTGCCTGTTCCCCGGACAGTCCGCCAAACGCCAAAAATCGATTAATCGCAGAGGAAGTTGGAACTAGTGAATTTGTACATATGCAAAACTCACTGTCAAGGTGCTTTCATTTTTTTTCTCAAATTATATTTTGTGTTTAATAACATTCTCTGTTGGAACTAGCAAACTCACAGCTAGAATTTTATATAAAATTATTAATGAATATTATGAAAATGATAGGCATGGTAAAAAGTTTCCAGGACCTTTATGAATAAATCAGAGTTGACAGTTGAGACATTTATAATGCTACAAATCAATAAACACTGTTTGATTAAAATTAAAAACAGATTTCACAAAAACATTAAGCAGCAGAACTGTTTTCAACTTTGATGATGATAAATAAATAAATCTTTCTTTTGTTAATACATTTTTAATAATATAGGCAATAAATATTAATTATAAATGTTAAATTTTAATTTATAGCCTATTCATATTCACGATGGATTTGTGTCAAGATTAAAACAATAAAATACATACATAAAATGCATTCAGAAAAATAGAAAAAAATATGAAAATTATAATCCCCATTTACCAAAATTATATTATTTAATAAAAAGCAACCTCTTGGACATAAAACTATAGCAAGCACCACTACTTAGACGTTTCTTTATACGAGATCACATTTAAAAGAAGACTATCAGAGATAGCATATAACTTTGGCGTCGAACATGACTATTTCAGTCAGCCTTCTATTAGCTGAATGCTAGACTCCAGACAGCATTATGATAGATGGAGAAGACATAAAAAGGACCACAATGCTAAAATGCATTAGACGGCGCTCAAGGAAAGATCCATTGAGATGGCTTAGACTGATCTTCATCACAGCATCTGACCTTCATGCAACCTTTATCCACCATGGTTTAAATGTGCAATGTCTTACTTCATTTGCTTAATGATCTATAATCAGTGGCGAGAAAAGTCTATGACTACCTCAAGGGCAAAAACAGGCTTTTCTATTGCAGACCCATCCAGTAGTGGGGAACTGGAGAGCACTGACATAGAACACGAACTCACCGCTCTCACAATTTGCATAATTACCTTTTCAACAATTTTTACATAATCCCTCTGTTTCAGAGATAGACCGGATCATCATCGCCAATGGCGGCTGGAGAGTTCACGTTGAGTTCACTTTTTGTGGTCTAATTGCATCATGGATGTCCTGTGTGCATTCAGATATTTTCACTAAATATTTGCACTACATGCATCCACTGATGCGACTCTTCAACCTTTCCTAATGCTGACATAAGCAAAGGTCTGACGCTCTTGAAGCTTGTCTAGTCATTAAATTAGATTTATTAAGCTTTGATATGTCACACCGCTGAACCCTGCACCTTACAGGAGGGAGACTCTAATGGTTTAACTTACTTGTGATGTGTCCTCAAAAGCCAATAGCAGTTTGCACAGATTTTCAGAGTAGCACAACATGCATCAGAGTAGATGGCTTATTTAATTTGACAAGAAGCAAAACAGCGCTGCGAGGGATAAACATAGAGACTGTTCAAAATGTTGCATATTCTGATGTCGATCTCTGAACCAAATAACACTGATAAACATGGATCATAAAAATTTAAATGTTATAGTCCCTTCTCCCTTCACACACTAGTATGTGTCAAAATGGCTGTCTTTGCAAGTATCCTCATAAACATAATAATTTAGTTCTTAAGGCTCACATAGCTATTTTATAGTAAACAATTTATCCGTGCAAGTTAATTCAAACATTTTTTTTTGCCTTCGTAATCTTTAACCCAAATCTGTAAATGCTCCTTCCATCTAAAATGATGGGTCTTCTCTGATGACATCAGTTTGAAGGCTTGGGCGTGTCATCCTTAACCACACCCCTCCAACTGTCCTTGTTACTTTACTACTTTTTTTTATTACCACCACTTAAAGGTCTGTGTATATCACTATCTATATCATTATTCAGCAAAAAAACAAACAAACAAAAAAAACATTAAATTGATCAAAAGACACAGTAAAGACATTTCTACATTACAAGCAATTTCTATTTCAATAAATGAAAAATGTGCTTTCTATTCAGCAAAATATCCTGAAAATGCATTATGATTTCCACAAAAAATATTAAACGGCACAACTGTTTTCAACAATAACAATAAAAATATTTCTTGAGCACCTAATCCTCATATTAGAATGATTTCTGAAAGGTTGTGATCAAGATTAAAGTGATAATGCTGAAAATTCAGCTTTAACATCACAGTAATAAATTACATTTTAAAATACATTAAAATAGAAAAGAGATATTTTAAACTGTAATATTATTTCCCAATATTACTGCAATTTTAATTATAAGACACTTAAGATAGAAAAAATCCTACCAACCCCAAACAGTTGTGTATATCCTATGTAATATCTACATACAACAAAAATATTGTACATACACTCAGTTTGACAAGACTTAGAAGAATGGTAAAAAATCAGGAGGGAAAATTTCCATCATGTAGGCTGTCAGAATTAGATGGCCTCTCATTATGCACTTGTGTATTTATAAAGCCCTTTTATCAGCAGCAGAGGGCATCTTCATCTCAAGCGGTAAAATCATTTGCTTGTGTCTGGCAGCTGTCTATTCTCTGTGCAAAACAACACACAGAGGCGAGTGGAAAGGAAAGAGCCATCCGACATGGGCCAAAAATAGACCTGCATTTCCAAGGCTTTTGGTTCACTGGTGCCACTCCATTATGGTGCTCGTGAAGAGCAGGTAAGGGTTTGAACATCATAGTTTCATAGATACCATCTCATGCAACTTTCAATAAACAAGGAGAAAGAGAAATCAAAGTGATAGTTCGACCAAAAATGTTTAATCCTGTCACCATTTAATCACCCTCACGTTATTCCTGTATGACTTTATTTCTTCAGCTGAAGATCTTTTGAAGAATGTTGATAACCAAACAGTTTCTGTTTCCATTGACTTCCATTTTTTGTCCAAACCAAATATCAAGGGGAGCCAAAACTATTTGGTTACCAACGTTCGTCAAAATATCTCAAGTTTGGAATGAAATGGAGGTGAGTAATTGATGACAATATTTACATTATTGGGTGAACTAAAAATTTAACCTATATAATTTTCCCCTCACAGATCTGACACTCTTTTAAGACCTATTTGAAAAAAGTTTGAGTGTTAGGTTTCCCTTGGGAAAGTGGCTGTCCATTGGGAATATTGTGTATCCTGTTTCAATCTGAGTTTAATTACAGCCTTGGGTTACATTCTATGTCTCAATTTAATCTCAAATGAACAAAAGTGCACTTCAGAGGACCACAACCAGGTCTTAACATTTCCTCATTAATCTATAAAGCCGGAAGGTAATCCATTACATTTATGAAGCACTATGGCTCTCTTTTAGCCTGAGGTGCAATCATTACCTTAAAGAATGACGCCTGTCTTCAAACAAATGCTAATTAACTGGGACTATGATGGCATATAAACATATATTGCTCATTATTTAATTGACAAATTCAATATACCAATTTATGGCAAATGCATGGGTGCAATTTTGAATGTATTACAAAATAAGGATGAACAAATCTGTGTCATGAATTCTAAAGCTCACACTATAAGATTATGGAAAGTAATGACTTGAATTTTGAATCTTTCACCTCATAAAACACCCAACAGTCCCTCTGTTCTTCCCTAGCACAGTTCACACTAAGAGTGTACCCATGTTTCACTTAAGTTCACAGCTGCCTGGGGGTTTGGGCTACATCGTAATGGATTGTAAGCTGTGATCTCCATAAGTGAGAGACTCCACATGCACCAGAGGAAATGGGCAGCGCACATCACCCCGAGTCGACCTTGACACAGGCAAAAAACAACATCAACGTAAGCTGGGATGCTGGGGTGCCGAGGCAACGAAAGCTACAGTGCTTGAGCCAATCTGCACTGCTGATGTTAAAGATGTTCGTGGTTATATGTGGGGAAAGGGGTAAAGTATCACAGCTTTCCATTAGTAAATCTGCTACCATGCTTTCTGACAGAAACTACTGCTACTTTGGTGAGTTAATATGAATTTATGGATCTCATTGTATCGTGGATCTGATCTCTGCTGTGTTTCACGTATGACGCAAGTCCTTGTTACAGTATGTGATTGTCTCTAAGTGCTGTATACAATAATAGTGCTGTGCATCGTGGCACTTAAAAAGGAAAACATGCGGAAATAACTTTGGCTCTAGTGGAAAAAATACTAAGTGAACAGTCAAGAGATTAGGATCATTTACAAGAGTTAATTTATGATCAGAGAGAAAGCGCAAAGTTATTTATGTTAATATGAGGTATAAAAACACACATGAAGGGTTTGCATTAATGGCATAGTTTAAATTAAAATTCTATCATAATTTGCTCACTTTTATGTTGCTCCAGAACTATATGTAGTGGAACACAAAAGAAGAAATGTTTCTGTCCATACAATGACAGTCAATGGGATCCAAAACAACCCAAATGGACCCTATTGACTTTTAGTATATGGGACAAAAACACAGACATTTTTCAAAAATCTTTCATCTTCCACAGAAGGAGGAACATAACACAAGGGTGAATAAATGATAACAGAATTAAAATTTTTACATCAACTATTCCTTAAAATAATGCTCTCTCTTTTTTTGATATGGTATTTCTCAGTATTAAAAACAAACAATACAGCCGAGACTGATATCTCTCTCAAACTAGCCTTTTCACAGCAGTGAATAACTGTACTTGCTTTGGCAGTCTAAATCCACTTTATATTTCTACATTCATATGTATATATATGCATATGTCAGATTAATTCTTTCAGCAGGTTAGCATGCATGTTTATGTATGTTTAAATACGTAGCACCACGGTCCTGTGAGGCATAGCATTTTATTCCTTCATATGTCTCCATATACGGTGGAATGACAATAAAGCTCAGTTGAACTCAGTTGAATTGTAGATGTAATCATTCCCATTCACCATACTAATACACCTCACAAAGGCTGGATGTTGTTCACCTTTGGAATAATGTTTCCTGAACCATCCAAACATATGCCACTGTACCGGCTAGAAAAAAAAAAACTAAATTTGCCTGTAGGTCTGATGAGACTTTGCCTTTTTAAAAACATTAATATGAATAACTGGGCGTGATGAGCTCACAGTGCCTGAGGCTCGCTCCCTGTCAGTTCTAGAACGATGATTTATTCAATAGCCTTCTAGAAGCGCGAGCGACAAACGGCCAGCTCCTGTACTCCCATGAAAACTATGCTCAGGTTTATGTCTGAATTAATCATTCATGCATGTCAATTATTTAGGCATGCATGTAATTCGGACAGCGAAGGCCTCAGCATTTTTCAAAAGACAGTTGTAAACCACATGTAGAGAAATGGATAAACAACTGTCTTGTCATGGTTAAGAAAAACGCAATGAAAAATCCAGTTCAAGTGAGATCTTGTAACCACAGCGAATAAATAAGCTCTTGAAATCATCTTCAAAATATCTGTATTCTGCATTGTTTTTCATTTTTAAATAAAAATGCTAAAATGTTTCATTATTTCACAAGTGCCTGATCCTTTTAGGAGGCTCTAAAAAAGTGTGAAATTTACATATTTTTCCTTGTCTGCTGCCTGTCATTACTGAAGGGTTTGGGACTGTACATTTTCTTGTAGTGTCATAATCATTATGTAATTTTCATGCTGTAAAAAAGAAAAAAAAAGAAAACAGGCAGCATAACTGAGCACCCATGAGCTAAGATGGGATCCTCCGCCAGCTGTGGTGGAAGCGAAGTGCCATTGAAATAAATGGATACACTAATGACTAGTTAGTCACTTAACAGTTCAACCAATCAAAAAGGAGCTACAGGGGTGAAATCACTATCATACATGATCACTACCCTCCTCAGGTGACAATGTGTACAGAAATGTACAAGACAAAAAAGAGTCTAAGTGTAGGTAAGCCACATTACAAGCTTGATTTATAATGTGATTTAAGACCATATAAATCAGTGTCTTATCTGAATCAGCAGGTTCTCGGGTTCAGTTTGATATACAACATTAAAACCACAGTTTTTCCATCTACATTTTAAAAGCTGACCAGTCCGAGAAGGGTTGTAACACTTTCCAAATACTTTGTGTATTCATCTGCCACACACACCTTAGCAAACAATATCTATTTGTTCTATATTTGCTGATTAGATTAAAATGTTTCCTTTTCGTTTACCTTTATAAAATAACTCAAATGAAGTGAGGGTGGTGTGATGATGGCCTATAAGTAATTTACATGTGTATAGCCTACCACAAAAAAAAATGTAGGCTACAAATGACCATGTTTTCTGTCAGTTACAACATACCTTGGTAGTGAGGTATAGGTAAGCTCCTTGATATTAGCTAACTTTCACAGTTAAGGGACAAATACTAGGTTTTTAAACTACTTTAATCTGAAGCAGACCAATATGGGAATATTATACACAAATACGACACACCGTGCAAAAACTGACAACCGATTATCCGTCAAAATCACCTCACGAATTGTAATAGTCTTGACATATCAACAAAACAATCGATATAAGTCGATGTAAATAAAGCGTAATACTCACTTTCGTAGTTCAAGTTAGTTCCTTGCTTGGGTTCCCAGTGGCTCTCCAATCTGAGCTCATTTAAAGCGAAGCGCGCACGCCACTGTTTGCTTTAAAACATCGTCTCCAAGCGCGGAAATAAATGATATGACGACGACTTGTAGGACTTTAAACCGTTTCGCGTTAAAAGCACGTCCCATGAAGTCAATAACGAGTCGCGCAAAGCAACGGTTGTTTATTCTGTCTAGCTCTCCGGTCCTCTCCGAACGCGAGCTGATCCACAGAAGATGTGTGCTGGAGGTATGCTGAATGATCGTAGTGTCAGCGCGCTCGTTCAGTTCGCGGGAACAATGTGCATGATGAGGTGGAATTGGTAGGCGAAACACAGAAGCATGAGCGAAAGCGTGATACACGTCTCCTCCCCCAGGTCCTGCCTCACTCCAAGCGCGTGCGGCACGGTAATGCATTATATCACTCATTTCATCAATGCATTTTGACACGGGATGCTGCTAAAGATATCACGCAGTTGTAAATCGATCCAGGATAGTTCAATAATGACGTGATGCAACTGCACGGTAACATCAATGACAGCGTCCTATGTCTCAAATCAAGGGTCACATGCATGCCTAACATTAGTAATTATTTATTCATTTATTTATTTTTGGCATTAGCCTATGTAAATGAATAATTAAACTGGAAATTATGTAATTTTAAATATACATAATTTTTTTTTTACATATTTATTTATTGTAGGTTTTTTTTTGCATTGTGCAATCTACATAAATAGATGAACTTAAAAGTAAAAATGCTGTCATTATATATGCTCACCTTTATTCGAGGTCTAATGTTGTTTAGATACCAGTGTTTCTTAAAATATATTTGTCATGAGCAATGAGAACGA
>JAUMHE010000021.1:1757297-1786812 GCA_032359235.1 Enteromius mattozi
ACAATGCAGATTTATTTCCACAGCCACCTTTGCTCAGATTTACCAAGGGTGCCAATATTAGTGGAGGGCACTGTATAAATATATACACACACACACTTACTATTACTATAATTGATCTATTTATCATTTTATTTATTCATTAAATAAACCATTAATCTAAAATATACAATGATAAAACTGTAATATACAGCTTTTTTTTGCTGGAAATTTAAGGGGAAAAAAATGTCTGTATATAAAATAATATGCTAAATTCTATCATTATAATTATTAAATATGAAATGTTCTTATAAATGAAAATATATATAATTTTCTGGCTTTAATTGGGTGCGATATATACATATATACACACACACCCAATACTATATATATATATATATATATATATATATATATATATACATACACAAACAAACACACATACATATAAACATACATAATATGCTGCATTTTGTTCAAGTATTTTATCAGCATTTCTAACTAATCTACTGAATGTAATATTAATTTGTATTTCTAAGTCTACTAATAATCTGAATAAAAAATTACAAATTAAAATAACTCTTTTAGTACTTCACATTATGGAACATTTGACTTAAAATAATAAAAACAGTTAAATTAATAGTGTATTATGAAAATGCATAGTTGTGAATGAATGAGAAACATTCAAAGCTGTTGTAAAAATCTAATTCACAATTCATGGATGAATTAAGCTAAATGGACTGCAAACAATGTATCATGTTGATTTAATATCTAAAAGACTGTGCACTTCACCTTCAAAGAGTCCTGCACAGAATTGTCTCTGATTCTCTGTCCATTCTTTCTGTTTGGACTGGACTGGGACAGCCGGGCAGATCAGACTGCAGAGCGACAGGCCTTGTTTCTTCACCAAACCACAATTAACAGGAATGGTTATTATCCTTGTCCTGCGAGTTCCCTGCAATGCAAATCCCAGATAGAAAGGGTTGGAAAATTATGCGAAAACTTGGGAGGAGAAAGTGGCTCACGTCTGTTTGCCGAATTAATCGCTTTCTAAATGGCTCCGGGCCAGGCAAAAGTTAACATTTGCAGTTTCAAAGGTTTTCAGCGCTTGCAATGAGCCATGAAATTACTGCATGCTGGTGAAAATGGCAGCTGATGAAAAGCCCACGGAGCAGGTCCCACAGGCGGACAGGCAGCACGGCGCGGGAGGGGAACACAATCGCCCTCGCCTGCCCGACAGCCACGTGGAGGAAGAGGAGGCAGTGAAGGTGCTGCTTCTAAGGAAGTGCTCTCTGCAAATGAGGCCACCTGCTCTTCATCACCCATCCGCACGGAAATTCCTATCAGTATCAAATAAAAAAAGATGTCCGGGTATAACTTCATGAAAATTGTGATTAATAAATGATAAAGACCTCAATGAGCATCTACCCCTGCTGGGAACATTTATATTTTCCAATATGAAAATAATATTTTTAATATTTAAAATGTTTTTAAAATGAATTTAATATTTACACTTTAGATTTTACATTTTAAATAAAAAAAAGTGAATGGAAGAGAACGTAGAAGGGAAAATGAGTAATAATTATTGGTTACAAAAAAAAAAATATATATATATATATATAATTTATGAATTTATACTTTAAAGATTAAACAATAGTTAATCTATGTATGTATATATATATATGTATACACACACACACAGACAATTTAATTTAATTTAATTATTTCTAGCACAAAAAATAAAATAAAATAAAATAAAATAAAATAAAATAAAATTAAATTAAATTAAATTAAATTAAATTAAATTAAATTAACAAAAACACCGACATATTTTAAGATCAGTCATTGTACGTTTCTTTCAATTGAAGCAGCTCAGACTTACATTTAAGTCTAGGGCTAGGCTTGAGCCTTATCTGTGAAAACGGGGGTTAATACTATAAGTTATCTGAAGCCATATGATTACTTTGTGTGCAATTAAATAATTTTTATCCATTACTTTTTAAATCTCAATACAAAAATCTCTAAAATCAAATATGGTCCATATATATCACTGATTCTTGATTGTCTTGCAAAGTCATGAAGTCAAAAATGGCTTACACTTGGGATGTTCCTTACAAAAAAATTGTAGTATGGCTACTACCTACCTAGTACTACCTGTAGCTCAATTACTTTTTTGCCCTTTTTGTCAAAATGGTGAGTAAATCATATTTATTTTACATTTTATATTTATTTTTAAATGATATATACACACGGACATATACATACATACAATATACCTGATAAGATTCTTATGGATTGTTGTTGTACACCTTTCATTTCTCCGGTTCTCTTGCTGCAGGTAATGACCCGTCCATGACCAATTACCCTGACGTAAACAACCCAGGCTTTTGTTCAGCACACACACGTTCAGCAGGAACACTGAGAAGACGCCTGCAGGGGAAAAGGAGGTGCAGCTCCATGAAATACTGAAACGCACCGTGCCAAAAGTGAAGTTCCTCTCCAGTGAGGAGGTGCACGGCGCTACACAGATTGCCTGCTTCCACGGGCGTAAATATTCTGATTGATTTCAAACATGTTGAAACCGACTCTGAGAGACGCCTGTTAAGCATTTTGTCTGGAAACGAAGCGTTTTATTAACAGGGCTGCTTTTATTTTCGAGTGTCGGGATTGTTGACATCCTGAGGGTTGTTTTTTGGTTTTATTGTCAACATTCTGACTATGCATGCCAATTTATTTTTAGCGGCGTGTATGTGTTTCTTTGTCTCAGTATTAAGGTATGAGAAATGTATTCCTGCTTTTGCTAAAGAAAAAAAACAACAACAAAAAAACACGCACGGTCGGATGTGCATAAAGTGATTCTTTTGACTTTAACCCAGAGGAATCTTTCCTTAGAGATTATATGTTCAAACAAGTCTTTATCATGATATCCTTCTCATGTAACCCAAACTGAAATGGCATACGGAGTTTTTGCTTATCTAAAATTTACTAGGATGTTTTTTAGTAAATAATTTCCCTAGAATATTTTTACATGAGCTTTATTTGATATCTCCTTCCTTCTGTGCTTTCCTAACACACCTCAGAGATTAACACTCGTCTTAAAGCTGTGTGTGTGTGTGTGTGTGATGGGCTACTTACATTTATACAGGCAGTTCTGTCTGAGCTGAATGTGTCACATGATGCCAAAGCTGGATGTGGCATTTTCATTTAAGTGCCGCTTTATCAATCAGTAATGCTAATAAAGGTATTTTCTGTGGTATTGCACACATTTGAGTCTTAACTGCATCATCCAGGTCTAAGAACCTGCTTTAAAAAATAATGAAAAGGAAGAGTGTTAAAGCTGTCCAATAACTCCAAAATGATTCACTAAATGGCCCAAAATTGCTCAGTTTTTACTTTGAACTATGCATTTTAATCAACTAATTAACTACATTTCTCCATGGCTGTGTTCATACATTAAATGTGAAATTAATTTGTAATTATGAGAGAATTGCAGGGGAATTTGTGCTGCTCCAGACATCACCTAATGCTGCTAATAGAGTTTCAGAGTATGTTTATCTAGCCGTTGGAGTATCAGTGACATTTAAATATGTTATGCCTGGAACAGGAATCTTTAATATGTTATTGTTAAGTCAGATTGAACGTGTACAGGATGTGTTGGATATTTATAAATGAGTACTTAATTAATTAAAGAATGCATTAGTGCTTAATGCGAGTTGTTAACTTTCTCTGCACCCTCATTAATATGAGCCCTATGGGGACTGCAGAGCTACATTTCAGCATCCTGCAAAGCTGTGCTCGCTCACTTTCCCTCATACCCCTCCCTTTTCCTCCTGTTTTTTTCTCCTCACCTCTCATTTTCTGAGACTGATGGCTGACAAAGTAGTTAATCACCAGCAGACAGGAAGCTCAGATGAGGAGCAGATGACTGGTCAGGTCTGAAATAATATAAGGGTGTTTCTTCATCTTCATGCACTTTTTATATCTCAAGGTTTGGTTTTATTGAAACTACTTTATATAAAGGTTAGATTGAAACAATTTTTCTGTATTGTAACCAAGTATAGTAAATACAAAAAAAAAACTAAAAAAAACCCCACAAATGAGGTACAGATATAATTTGTGTAAAAAAATAAAATTAAATAATTTTTACACAATACACATCTCAATAAACTCTCAGTTTTAAACGTAATAATTTATATTTTTATAATGACTTGTTATAGTTAAGAGTGAAAGTCAGGGAAAAGGGTAAAACAATAAAAACTGACAAATAAAAATTATATATGGGGCAGAAATTATGAACTCAGGATAAAAAGTTTACAAGGCACAGAAATCTTTTAGTATGCCTTCATTTATTGTTGCTGCATTTCAAATCTCTTTTATATTATTTAAAAACATGGAATGGAAAACTTGAAAAATATAAGGAAAAGCCAGAATTGTGAGATATAAAGTCACAATTGTGAAAAATATTAGTAATTGTGACAAAGTTAAAACATGAAACAAAAAAAGGTGCAATTGTGAAGTACAAGGTTACAATTTTAAATGATAAAATCCAATTAATAGAAATATGATTAAATTATTATATATGGTTTTATTGTTTTAGCTTTATCTTAAACTATAAACAATCCACTAAAAATCAGAATTAATCTTAAAATACTGAAAAAAAAATCCAACAGAAAAATTCTAACTAATACTATAATCAACAAATAAAATCAATGAAAAAAAAGTAATAAAAATAAATGAATAAAAATATGAATGTATCATTTATATACATATGGTGTACACAAACAACAATTATGTAGACAAATGTCAGAAAATATGAAATGTGAGACTTGATGTATGAAGAACACTTACTGTAAATATCACTTTTGATCACCGTTGTATAGAAAAAAGCTGCCTGAAGATTCTTCAAACTTCTCCTGTAAAAAAAAAAAACAGGTTTGGAATGAAGTGAGTCGATGACCATTTTTATTTTTATTTTCAAATGCATTTGTAGACATCTGCAACTTTCAGCGGTTATCTATTTAAATGAACAGAGAACTAGAAACACATCTAAAGAGTTAAACTCTCCTTGTGAATGACAAAATCTCACAAATGTCACCATGTTCTCACACACACTTCAATGACGTGAAGAGCGCAGAAATGTGCAGCGACGGCGGTCCCAACACGAGCTCACCGCGCAGAGCAACAGCATGCTGAGCAGCCAAAGGGCAAACAACCCCCCACGCCACTCGAGCGCTTCCGTGCAGGCCTGGTCCCTGCGGAAGCCACCGGCTCTGCTACTGGCTCGTAATTACCATCGGCTCTCCAGAACGTTCCGTGGCCTCTCCATCTGTCCTCTCAGCGACGGGCAGAGAAGCTCCAGTCACCTCATGTAGCATTTAACAAATGGGAGGCTGCCACCCGACTCAGCCGAGGTTCAGGCACTACATGTGGGGCAACTTTCCCCACCTGGAGGAAGAGTACGACAGTTGCACCTGCAACCGCCTACAACCATCAAGAGCAGAATCAAGATATTAAAAAAAGTTCAGGAAGTTTTGGCGCACACTATACTGTTAAAAGTTTGGGGTCAGTAAGATTTGTTAAAGTCTTTGAAAGAAGACTCTTAAGCTCACTTTTAATTTAGGGACCAATTCTCACTGTTAACTACAACCTCATTGGAAATACGTGCCTCTACATATATTTCTGCAACCTTACTGCACGTTTGGGCGCAGTTTCAAAGTGAAATGTCCAGAGAGCGGCGCTAAAACACACGTTTAATACGTAACCACGGCATGTTTGTATTAGGTTTGTACATATTGGAGTGTTTTTATAATGCTGCTCGAGGTACGTTTTGTGGCCATTCAGAATTCAAATAGATTAATGCTCTATCATGTTGGAAATATCCCCTACACCAAACCCAAACCTACCCGATAGTGTTAACAAATGCAAAAGTAATTTAAAAGCGTTTTCGCTGATGCAGCTATGCTATTTGACCTTTCTTTTACATGGGATTTGAACCTGCATTTTTTACCGCCTAAATGCAAAACTGTATCACGTGAGCTACCGAGTAAACCAACTAAACTAGAAAACTCAAACATATGAAGCTGTATACAGGTATGTGATGACAACATTCAAAAGCGTCAGTTTTCAAATCGTGCAGGATGTTAAAAATGTTTTAAAGTAATAACATAACATTCTGCAACTAATTGTGTGAAAATTAGCCTTTATTAATCAAAAATGTACCTGTAAATCATACTTTTGTGTGAAAAGGAATAAAAGTTGTGGGAGTTTTGCTGCCTCTAGTGTTCATTTCAACTGGAAACTGCAGTGATTCGTATGTATAGGTACGTTTTTTTTTTGTTTTGCAGAAATGTATAAAGGGGTACGTATTTCTAATGAGCCTAGGTTGGATAACTAGCTATTAACTACGACTAAACTTCTATTAATATTAGTGTGAGGTAGTATTAAGTGAACTAAAATAAGATCATGCAGAATAAGGCATCAATATTTGCTTAATGAGTATTAATAAACAGCTAAAATACTAGTAAAATTCATGCTAATAAGCAACAAGTTAATAGTGAAAATTGGTCCCTAATCGTGTCACCTGTTTATTTAAAATAAATCATAAACGCAGTAAAACAGTAATATTAACTGCTATTTTCATATTTAAAAATGTGATTTATTCCTGTAATGCACAGCTGAATTTTCAGAATCAGTCAGATTTCTTTCAGAAATCAGTCTAATATGCTAATTTGCTGAAACATTTATTTATTTATTACTATTAATGTTGAAAATATTTTGTTGGAAACCTTGGAAAACAGAAACCTTTAAAAAGACAAAAATGTCTTTAATGTAATTTTTGATCAATTAAATTCATCCTTGCTAAATAAAAGAACTATACACACACATATATCACAATGAGCAAATATGCCAGTATCAAGTATAGCTATCATAACTACTTAAATCATACACACTTTTTTAACACAATATATGTAATAAAAGCATACAGTGACAAGGAATGTACAAATTTCACAAGACCCTTGGTCAAGACATTTAACTACTATTTTCAGGCGTTGTTTGATATAGTTTGCATAAATTACACACATCATCATTTTTGTCTTGATTATTTGTTTGATTATGCTTTGATGTCTTTTAAAAGTAATTTAAAAGCTTTCTTGGCCTTTAACACAATATATGACCATAAACAAACAGTTTTCAAGGAGTATTAAAAAATAACCTTCCCAGTGTCTTATTTTTCATAAATTATTGGTACACAATGTTCTAAAAAAAAAATTAAGTTTGTTGAAAACTTTCTCTACCTCTGAGATTAATTTTTTCAATGACGTCACCAATTCCCCCTCAGTTTTATATTCACTTTTTCATTTTAGTCTCGCCCTAAATTTTTCTTTTTGAACATCATGTTTCACTTACAAATACGTCACATTACTGAAGTAAAACGAGTTTTATTTTGATTTTAAATTGTACTTTTTCTTCCTGGTAAGTCTATATTGATTTACCTCATCTAGCAGGTCACAAAGTGAGCAACCAGCTTGTTATTTTCCCCCGAGGCAAATGCTGAACGCCATCAGAAAGCTTTGGAAAGTTCTGTCAGACCTGTTTTAATGCGGGAAAAGTTGTTGCAGGCCAGAACAGAAGCCTCTGATCTGTGAGCCGAGACGAGGGACAGTTCTCCATATATGACGGGCTAACAGGGAGAGAAAAGCGAGGGAGTGAGAGAGAGAGAGAGGGCAGGCCTGCCTTGCGTGAAGTTGCCTGTGATTATGTGTTCATCTGACCCTGATGTAGACCGCATTCCAGACGCTTTCTCAAACGCTTCATCTTCTGAACATCAAAATCGCCTTGAAGACAATGAAAGAAAGTGTTTGTCTAAAACTTTCGTCTGAAAGTTTGCGGAGTGAGACTCTAACTTCTCCTTTGTGTCCATCTCAAACACTGTTTACATGCGACTAGTTGCTTCTCTTCATCATTAGGAAAATGAAAACTTAATTCATGCTACGAAAATATGTCTTATAAGCATTCTGCTTGCAAATGGCACAAATCTCACTTAGTTTGTCATGTTTTTGCTGTCTCTCCAGCAGTGTGTCATTAAACCTGCTTGAAAACGAGCTCATTTCATTATGTTAATGCAAACTGATTTATACACAATGGCTCAAGCCGAACGCAATCAAACTTAAACAACACACAGCTAAATGTGTGCAGAACAACAGGAAAGATAAAAATCATAAATGAGATCTCAGCTGTTTCTCACAGACAGCAGTGAGATTAAATGAACACAGAGAAAGAGCCTTGTAATCTTAGTGTCTCTAGAGATACAGAGATGTCTGTTTGCCAAGATGGTACCAATTCTTTGATCAAAATTCAGTCTACATTCATACATTCAAGTCTAAATTCTATCCACATTCAGTTTACAGCCAATATGAGTTCTACCACAGCTGACATTTAGAGAGTAGAAGATGTTGATGTATACATACTACAATTTCACGAATTCACACTTCCTCATTGAGCGAATAGAATAGCGTGTTTGGCCTGCTGTCAGGGGGGCGAGCCGGGAACTCGGCGGACTCCGAGCCCTAGGGGATTTAGCCCTTGGCTGCAAGGGTCTGGCAGAGTTTGGCGTCCGGCTCGAACCTCGCGTCGGAAGGTGAGGTCGAAGGCAGAGTAAGGGGGGGGGGGGGGACGAGATGCGGAAGGGAGGAAATCATGCTTTTGATTGGATAAACGGGTAATAGGCTGATTGGGAATGCGGTGCCAGCTGTGGCTGATCATTCGTACCTGCTCCTCCCGAAATTTGTTTATCAGCATCATTATGTGAAAGCAACAGAAATGAACTGAAATAAAAACTTGTTAATTTTGCCTTGTGGGCAGCATGAAGACATTCAGCACCATGTCATCCCTTTCTCTCTCCCTGTCCCACTTCACTTCCTGTCCTCTCTACACGGCCCTATCAAATTAAAGGCAAAAACACCAAAAATTTATCCTAAAAATCTCCTTGCCAAACCAACACTTTTATGGCCAAACAATTAAAAATTAACTGGCCTAAAACTAACTATGTGTCCACCAAAGATACTAAACATGTGATGTTTAACAAAACATATACAATAAATGTAGAATTATTATTTTTTGCATGAGTGTGTGCATGTCTATGTATATACAGTGGCAAGAAAAAGTTTGTGAACCTTTTGTAATTTCATTGTTTTCTGAATAGTTTTGTCACAAACTGTGATCCGATCTTCATCTAAGTCAAGGGTATTGACAAACATAATGTGCCTAAAAATAATAACAAAAAAATTCTGATCTTTCATGAAAAAGTATGTGAGCCCTTGAGTTAAAGACCTCAAAAAAGCTAATTGGAGTCAGGTTTTAGCACACCTGGAATAAATTTGGAGGTGTGGATATATTTGCAAGTACTGCGTCGTAAAACTAATGTCCTCTGAAGCAGATCGATGGGTTCTTGAAACCAAAATAGTCCATTTAGACATTCTACTAACTATAAGTAACTTTGTAACTACATGTCAACTAATTCTCATTAATTCACAACTACATGTCTACTAACTCTCAGAGTAGACTGTTAGGGTAGGTTAAGGGCTAGTAGTATAAGTTGACATATGCCTGCAAAGTTTCTGATAGTCAGTATGTAGTACGTTGTGGATCCACCAAAATAAAGTGTTAAAAGATATTAAGCAGACAGTCTACTAATACTGCTAGACTGCTAGTTGACATGTAGTTACTTACTGTTAGTAGATTGTCTAAAGTGGACCATTGAAATAAAGTGTTACCCAAAAATATTTCTAGTTTTCAAATTATAATGTAAATAACTGACTGACTGACTGAGCGCTGAGTTCAGGCTTCTTGACTGACCTATGACTCGACGTATGACGCAACTCCATCTAAATACTCCTGCTAAAGTATTAAGAAGCAGAACTGTATTTCATATTGATAATAAGTTTTGCGAGCAGCATATTAGAATGATTTCTAAGCAATCATGAGAAACTAAAGACTGGAGTAATGCTGCTAAAAATTCCATGTTAAAAAATACAACTGTATTTTTGATCTAATAAATGCATTTGTGGTGAGCTTAAGTCTAAAGTATTGAACAGCAGTGTGAATCTATTAACCAATGGCAGACATGCAGAGCATTTACAAAACCTGTCTGAAAAAGTCATTATTTTTGCAACTAACGCTAGTGGTGCAGAACACGAGTCTCCTCAATAAAAGCAACCTCTGTAGGTGCAGCGAGCTCTGCGACGAGCCTGACTGGAGACAAAGCAGAGAAATAAGAGTGGCTCTGCATAAGCGGGCCCCGCGGGGAGAAGCCTTCAGCTTGTTAGAGTGAGCGACTCAACACGGCTCCTCTCTGCTCCTGCTGACATTTCCAGTGGCACTGTCTGTGGAGACAAACTCAGATGGGACCCGAGCGAGTCGGAGTCACTTCCACAGCAGCGACGCGTGCACCACCGCAAGCTCTCGGTGTGAAATGAGCTCCCCGAGGAGACAACTGTCATCCGGGTGGGAAGAAGGGAGGGACTTTAACTCACTAATGAACGATTGTCTAATTTCCATCAAACGCAGTCACAAAGCCTCGGCCCCATCTCTCTCCAAACACTGTCATGATAAAGGAATGTTAAGAGAAAGAGGGAGAGACAGAGGAGCAGAACGAGGGATGAGAACTGTCAAGAGGTCAGAGTGGGAACTCGAAAAAAAAGAAAAGCGTGGAAGTTCTCTCCCTCTTTATCTGTCGCTTCCTGAGCTTTTCCTGGCGAGGAATAATCTGCAAGTACAGGCGATCGCACGCTGCTGCTGGAGATAAAACACGGATGACAAAATATCAACTTTCTGCTACAAAATACTCCAAAGCTGTTTGATTAGAATATCAGCACAGACAGTAATTAATTTCAACTTTAATTACTTGCTGTACATGCCGATTAGATCGCAGGTCTTAGATGAGTTATTAAAACAGCAGGGAAATGTGCTTTGTGTGAATATGTGCGCATTAAAAAAAGAGCGTGTTAATGTTCTTACCTCTCTTAACCTGTGTGCTGAATGATGAAATTACATCATGCACAGAGACTACAGGAAAGACCTTATCAGATCAAAAACACTTTGGTGTGTGAGCGAGAGTTCTTTAGAGTTATTTGATTTAACTCAGTGACCAGACTCTTTTGAATCTTCACCAAAAAAATCATATTAACTTATTTACTGATTAATGCACAACTGATTCCTCATTTAGTCTCAATGGTGGAATGCAGTAAATGGAAATTGAAGCACAAAATACAATTTTGAGGAAGTGTCCCAGAACAAGGCAGAATATTAATAAACCTACAAAGTAACTTAATACAATATAATATAATGTTATGTTTACTATAGTAAAATTTCATGCAATTAACTAATCAGCTCAATCAAAATAGAAAGCCTTTATGTTTGCAAATCAATCTGAAAATATGATCCAAATTCAAATCTGATAGAAAGAGACTGAACATTTGAAGTCAACATTTAGCAACACTGTCTCAACCAAAAGTATGACTAAGGAGTGGGACTATTCAGTTGCCCAAAAAATAGAAGAAGTGGGGAATGTAGGGAACTGACCTAAATGTGGCACTTGATAACTTTACACAATCATTATATCTGATAACAGAGTTATATATATACGCATAACACATAGTATCTGAAATGGGACTGAATTTATTGCTGAAACTTTTTAAAACTTGTACTTGGCATTATTTTAAAACAAAAAATAGATGTATGTTTACAGTCAAACCAAAAATTTTCAAACACCAAATATCATTTTTTTTTTAATTTCTCTTACTATGGTGGGTGCAGGACACAATAGTTAATTTATGTAAGTGAGGACTGCAAAATAAAGTAACCTGTGACATATAAAATTCTTCATACTGTGGACTTTAAAAATTTGGGAACAAAAATCATTCAGACACTTTGACCTGACCATGTTTTGCTGAAGTGTTTTGTTCTTGTTGTAATTGTTAATGCAAATTTTTAACCCCACAAAAATTAAGCATTGCTTGGTAATGATAGACCTACTGTAAATTGGTATTATCTAACTGTGTACTTATATTTAACAGCTGGCAGCTATTTAACCTAATTCATTACCTTTCTATCAAAGTTATACAGTATGACATTATCAAGTGAATTTGTTCTGACACAGTCTGAGTTTTTGTCATATTTTATTACCATTTTCTATAGTGAGAAAACAGAGAATGTGAGAAATATTGAAGGTGTCTGAATAAATTTTGGTTTGACTGCATGTTTTTGGAATTGAGAACAACAGAACAAAGTAATGCATGAATATCAATAACAAGCAACATGTGATCATTGCACAACAATTCTCTTTATATATTACAGAGCTGTCTGATGAGGGTTTCTCTCCGTCTTTCCTGGTGAATTTGATTTAGCATCCAGAAGGACTGATAGAAGAGTGAGCGTCTGATGGCTATTGCAGAGCTGAGTTAAGCTGTTCACTTTAAATCCCATGAATCAGGGGTCAGTAGGGTCTAAGCATTGCTTTAACTTTTCCACACCAATCAAAGCACCATCAACCGTGCAAACACGTGAGCGGCCCATTTCTCAATGACAGCCTAATTAATTTACCTCACTTATAAATACATTTTTTAGCTATTTGGGCCCATCTCACAGAGCACGGTGTGAAGAGTTTGTGGGAACGGCTAATCTGAAAATCCCTGCCACACAATAACGGGAGTGACAGCGGAAGGGTGAATGAGATAAGTCTCAGTAATGAAAGTGGACGCCAGAAGAAGCGGACAGTATGTAATGAAGAGAGAGTGAGGGAGGGATGTTTAAAAGAAGTTCAAGAAGAAAGATAAAGAGCGCAGGGACGATGTTATCTGCAGGATTGAAGAAAAGCGCTTCAGCGGCCGAATGCTTCCAATCACTTAATCGGCACGACTCCACCCAACCCCGTCCTGTCCTCCCTCATATGCCATTTCCAAACCCCAAACAGGCCATTTTCAGTGTTTGTGTGAGAGAGACTGAGAGAAATGTTTTCTCAGGTCAAAGAAAGTCCTCTTACACGGACACAGTAAAAGTGTATCTATGTTGTTCAATATGTTGATGCACAAATATCACAAAATTTTGAAAATTACTTTCAGAAAGAATGAATATTATATGCTATTTAATAAAAAAATAAAAACAAAAAGTACTACAAGTAAAATTAGATATCACAACATAATAATGCACAGTAATGAAAATTGGGTATTTATTTTAATACTAATTGGGGTTAGTTCACCCCAAAAAATGAAAATTCTGTCATTAATTACTCATCCTCATGCCGTTCCAAACCCGTAAGACCTTTGTTCATCTTCAAAACACAAATTAAGATATTTTTGATAAAATTAGAGAGCTATCTGACCCTCCATAGACAGCAGTACAACTGAAATTTTCCCAGGTCCAGAAACGTAGTAAATACATCGGTAAAACAGTCCATGTGACATCAGTGGTTAAACTACAGTTTTGCAATGAACATTTTATGCATAATAATGCGTAATAATGTAAAAGCATGCGTATGCGTTGTGATACTCTCTAAAATGGAAACGTAACTCGGGGGAGAAGAATGGTTAAATAAATTATGTTATTTTAGTTTTCTAAAAATAGTATTCTATTCTAATACTATAGTATTATAAATGTAATTGAATAATAAAAATAGGAAAAATTAACATATCCAATGTTGGTTCACACTAAATAAAAGTAAATAAATTGTATATAAAGCAACCTAATAAGTCAAATAAAACAAGCTAATAAATGCAAGCCAGTATAGTATTGAAAAATCTCAACAAGTTACTTTTGTTCTTAAGACATGTCATAACATCTATAAACAACCAAAGCTTTACAGAATTCTTTAAAATAAGGCAAAACATCCCCTTAATTCAACATCTATTAAATCTGTGTGTAATTGTTCCATCTGTGATGGTTCTATACCTGAATTTTGTCCATATGTTCATCTGTGTAAATGAGTCTGTCTGTCTGATCCTCTGCCCCTCCACCTGTGAGAAGAGAAAGAAGAAAGCGTTTATCCCTAAAATCCACTACAACTTAAATGTCATCAGCAGCTTTTGATAGAGTCATTGTCAACTGAATCCATTAAAGATTGGAAGGGTTATCTCACAGATCTCAATCTCCATTCTAGTCTGAGCTTCAGACGGCACGCTTGCAGACTGCCTACAAACCATCTGATGCATAATACACACAAAAATGTCAAAAGCTGGCTCTAATCGCAAGCTGCTATCTGATTAGCTGGCTTTACAAAATTTAAGGGAGTTAGTGCACTGGATTTTTATCAGTTCACCGGTTTACAAGTTTAAGGACGTTACAAGCAATTCCTAGAAAGAACTAGTGCTGGATATGATCAAATTTGCATGGTTCATGACATAACAATTTTTGGAAGATATCCAAGAATGATTCTGGGAATGAAGAATGGACATATAAAGTCACTTATATATATATATATATATATATATATTATTTCACAATTGACTGAATATGTGTACTTTGTATATTAATAACAATAACAACAATAAAAATAATAATGCTATATAATTTAATTATTATATATCCTATTAATAAATAATTGTGTCACATATGCATTATTATTATAATTATTTATATTACTTTTATTGTTACAAACCAGATAGATTTCTACAATCATTACATCAATAATAATAATAATAATTATCATAAATGAATTACTCACCCAAACAATTACACTCATTTTAAACCCAATGATTTCTCTTGAAGAAACGCACAAGGAGGTAGCAGTACACTATGAATGACTTTAATGCTTACTGAAACACTTATCACAATGACCAATCTGTGTGTGTGTGTTTTCAGTTTGTGGTCTAAATGAAGTTGAGCATGAAACCAACATTTTGGAGGTGCTCTGGATAAAAGGAAAACCGCAGGAACAGAACAGAAATGTGCTGGCCTCTCTGTTTACACAAAGATGATGATAAGATTTCAAGACAATAACAGAGGTGAGATAACTTAGCCACTACTTGCGTTAGCAGACAGGGAGATGCAAGACATTTAATATGCTCAAAAAATGAGAGATCAGTCTGCTCGAGATACACATATCAGTTCATTCCTCTGTATCTGTGTTCTTTCAGAATCAGAACGAGCCCAGAGCGCAGAGATAGCAGTAAACAGAGATTGCGTTAGCATTGATGTGGTAGCATTGACCTAAATGTTTACTTCGGCACATTACACATTCCCAAAGATTTCAAGGTGATGCGTGTCATGTTACAATATGTTCTCCCAGCCCAGTTAAATATACTTGGACAATAAGTTAGTTTTAATCACGAACAAACTTTTGAACAACATTTTTCAGAGCAGAAATTACACACTTCACTTTAAAAATGTATTTGCACATAAAGTTTGGAGCTATTACAAATTTAAATGTTTTTGAAATAAGTATCTTAGTGTAAAAAAAAAACAAAAAAAAAAAAACTGACATAACAGTTTTGTATTTAAATTTTTTTAAAAGTTATTTATTCCTGTAATTACAAAGCATCATAAGCATGATTTTTTTTATAATCATTACTTCAGTGGCACATGATCCTTGCTGCTGAAGCATTTTGGAAACGGTTTAATAATTTTGTAAAAAAAAACAAAAAAACATTTTTTCCACTATTCTTCGATGAATACAGTATTTATTTATTTTTTAAAACAGCATTCATTTGAAATCTAAAACTAAATATGAAACCTGAAACTTTTTTTTGTGCACACCTAGATCCCTTTGTTTTTGCACCAGATTCTGGTAGGTCGCATATGGATGTCTATAATTTCCTGTTTATTTTTTTAGCGTAGCAATGCGTTTAATTGTAGAAAAGCGATAAGTACAGACGCCAGAAAATAAGTAGGGAAACAGCGAGAGTCAACATATATTTGTGTGTTTTTTCCCTCTTGATTATGGTTACATCAAAAGAAAACATAGCATTTTGTCGAATTATTTTTTGTAATTTATGCAAACGAACGCATTCGCACAAGCAGCGGCTCTGGAGAGGTGACTGATTTGAGAGGCGCGTGGGTAGACGGACGCCCAGCGCCCTGCACAGCGGTTTGGAGCAACAGAGAAATAATTAGCAGATAATAGCAGATTGTGCTAATGAGAGCAGCATTTGACTAGGACACTTCACTTGACCTCCAGTGTTTTTCAGGCTGTCCGAGAAAAACGCCTGATTTATAATTACACTCCGCAATGCGCCATGAAATTGTTATTGTGGAATGCCTTTTTGAAAACGTTATCAAACAATTATTTTCATTTTTTTTCCCGCTAACTGTTGCATACGTGTAGTAATTGAAGAAGATGGGCACGGCGGCGGCAAGCTGTCTGTTTGTGCTCCGAGGACGACTGTTCATGCAGATGAGCCTTGCCGTCTCTCTCTCTCTCTCTCTCTCTCTCCCTCCTCCCGCCCTCTTTCAAGGGATGATGCAGTGGCAAATAAAATAATACACAGATAAAACTGAAATATTTTGTGACGTGGTGATAATCACCGCTAGCATACATGCCACTGATAGCAGGCAGTCGCGGTCGCGAGAAGAAAAGGAATAATCCTTTTTTTTGCGGGCTTTTAAAAAATGAATCTGAGTTCAATCACATCAAATGAGAGAAAAAAGCAACAACTCAAAGACAGCTCCAAGATGAGCCAACTCTAGGAGAAAATGACCTCCTCGTTTTGGCGATAAAGTTCTAGCCAAAATATGATATCAGCCTGGGACGTGTCTCATTAGAAATGTGTGTATGGCGTGGAAGCCGCTCGCGCTATCTGCCGGTGCCTGGTTTGCCGGCTGATAAGAGGCAAATGCAAATGTCCCGATAAGAACTGAATGCAAATATTTATGATATGATATTCCCTGGGAATTATGTGCGGATAAAACAAAGTGCATTATTTCCGGAATTCCTTTTCAGGTTTGCCAAAATGCCCCCCTTTCGTGCTAGGAATTTGCATTTCTTCAAAATTGATTGGGCCGCCGTATTATGTTAAGCTATTTGTTTGCCGAGGACGGTAATTAGTTACTGTAATTACAACGATGACAGTTTCTAAATTGTTTTTAAAGCATTACAGTGTGTCTGTGCCTGGAGATTGCAGTACTTATTTTAGGATTTAAGCAATTGCTGGAAGAACTCCCACACGAGGGCCAGAGTGGGATGTTTTTGAACTACAAAGCGGCCATTTTCTGAGCAAAGACGGTTTTGAAAATGTCTGTTAATTTGCGCTAATTGCCGCCTCGACTGTGTTTTGCAGTTCGCCGGCTGATCGGGGGACGTGTTATTGATAGGAAGTCTAGAGGGATCAAAATGGCCTCGAAAAGTTGATATGCGTGTGTACGGTCGACGTTTAGGAAAGACTTTTATGCTTTGTGTCAATGAACAAATTGCTGGTGCAGGCACGACTGTAATTACAGAGCAAAGTCTCTGTGTTGCAGACGTGTTCTCAAACTCGCTGTACTTTAATCCTTTAAAGAGCATTTCATGAACCAACGCTCTAAAATTGGGAGTTTTTGAACCCACACAAGCTGTTGTGTCAAATGCACAATAAATGCACAACTCAGCTAAGCTTTTGAATGGAGGGAACCATAACTTTTGATCAGAACCGAATTTTTTTACCTGCCGTTCAATTCTGTTAACATTTCACAAATGTCTATACACTACCGTACATGTGGACAGTTTGCACCAGCACTGAAACGTGAAAAAAAAGTTTGTCATCACTACAAACAACTCAATGTAGTCTATAAACAAATGGCTTTTACGAAAATGTTACTTTTAAATCGTTTTTTAAACTCTCAATACTTTGTTTATCTTTTCTTTTTTTTTTTTTGTTTTCACAAAAAAGGGACATTGTACAATCAACATTCATCTATTTAAATGTACCCAAATGCTTGTTTTCATTGGTAGTCAGATTTGCATATTAAGGCTTTAAATTAGATTCAAGTTAGCATAATTGTTGTGTAAAAATGTATATATTTTAGTTACAATACTTAAAAAGAAAATGTTTTTCAATTAACGTACATAAAAAAAAAAACTTAAATATTTTTTAAAATCTATTAATGACACAAAAAGAATCACCGATAGACTCGTTTAGTAGCTAGTTACTGCACAATCGAATGAACGATAATCAGTGTTACCGTTTCTTTTTGTTACATTTAATTGTTCTCTAATTCTTCTCCAATCTGTCAGCTGCAAAAAAAAAAAAAAAAAAAAATGAACTCTTACATGATGGACTAGCCTTAAGAATAATCCATTGAAATGTTTTACTGACCATGCAACTTTCCTTTTGTCTGTTCTTTCACGAGTTCGCGCTTTCTCATTAATGGATGAAAGAAAAAAGCAAATTTGGCGTTCTGTCCGGGAAGCGAGCCGGGAGAACAGCAGGCTCCGAACCCTAGTGGCCTGAGCCCTAGCGAGGGCAAGGGTTCGGCGCCCGGCTCGAACTCCCGTTGCCCCCCTGGAGGAGTGGATGGAGCTGAGAGGAGGAGAAAAGGGGAGGCGGAGGGTTTGCACAAAAGCGAGATGCGGATGTGAGGAAAATGGGTTTATTTATAGTAGGTAAGGGGAATGTGATTGGGTGACCGTAATGAGGAGATTGATTAGATGATGCAAGGCAGCTGCGATTAATTCGGCCAGCGCTCCTCCCGAAACTTTGTTATTATCAAAACATGCACTTATGATGCAACATGTAGGAAAACTAAAAGATCATGTTGTGGAAGCAGAGCTGTAAGCATTTCCCGCGACACAGTTCTTTTATTACACGCATTAGCAAAGAGTCACCTTGACCATACGCATGCATGCTGAAAAGAAACATGTCTACTCATTGTTTTACAAGACTGATGAAACTAAATGGACTGAGGGAGTAAAATATAGAGGAAAAAGGATGAAAAGATGTTTGTAGACATTTTCCCAATGAGGAACGCTACAAGCCCTTCTTCAAATCCCAGCCCAATAATGAGAGTGGTGATATTCTCAGGCGTTCAGCTGCAAGTGTGTAACAGGATTTCTTACACTCTTAATCAGAGGCAGCCATGTTGTCTGTCTGATTCCCTAAAGCCCAGAGGAAGGCATCTTAACCGTATATGACGGGGGCCACGTTTTTCTCACAGGAGACACTTAAAAATGAGGAAAATTGTGGTCAACAAGCATGAGACAAATGTAAAATATCTGACTCGCAGTGACAGAGTTGCAAAGTTGTTTTACCGCAATACCTCATTTTTCAGATTTGATTTGGACTTTGTCATTTAATACCCTGTGGTAAAAAACGTCTGTAGTCTCGGCTGAATTTGGCTAATGCGTCAACTTTCTCTCAGATAGCGATGCCATAGAAGAACCATTTTTAGTTCCACAAAGAACTATTGCTTTCTTACTTTTTTATAATCTGAAGAACCTTCTTTCTGCACAAAGAACCTTTTGAGCAACAGAAAGGTTCTTCAGATGTTAAAGGTTCTTTATGGAACCATTTAGAAAAAAAAGGTTCTTCTATTGTGAAACACCTTTATTTTTAAGAGCGAAGATGACTTTGTCAGAGAACAATCTGGAAAACAGCAGTAACTACTACTGCTACAGAATCTGTTGGGGAAAGTTCCATTTTTGAGATTGTTGATATCTGACTGCAAACTTTGGTATATTGGAAAAATTGAGCACAGTTTGAGATTTTTTAAGAACTCTTCTGAAACATCAGAGATGACAAGTGTCTTTTCCCCCACAGGTACAGTCTAAAAACAGAGATGCAACTAAGGATTTGTTGAGAAATGTTGAATTCATACTGAAATTTCTCACCTTTGGGAGAAAATCTTGGTGTTTGAGCACATTTTGAGACTTTTGGATCTATTCTGAAACTCTAGAGGAGACTACAGGAACGAATGCAACATGATTGGAGATTTTCTCAAGAGAGAAAAGAGACATGGTTAAAATCGTACGAGTGAGGTTGCAGAATTTGTATGAATTAGCAAAATTTTTCCACCTCGTACGAATTGCTCATGAGACTGTGTTGCTAATAATCATGTTTAACAAGGGATTTGTTAAGTTCATAATGAAATTTCTCACATTTGGGTTAAGACTTTGGTATCTTTGGTCAAATCTGAGCACATTTTGAGAAATTTAAATTTCTTCTGAAACTCTAGAGGAACGACATGCAAGGTGACTGAAATAATTTTCTCAGGAGAAAAACAAAAATAAAAAGAATCTGCTGAAACATGTTCATTCAGAGATTGCTGCTATCTAATTGCAGACCTTGAAAATTAGAGACATCTTTGAGATCTCCTCTGAAACTTCTGAGATGACAAGAGATGACTTTTCCATTACAAGAAATATCTACAAATAAGGCCTAATTAAGGATGTGTTGAGAAATGTTGAGCTTTTTTATCTTTGGTATCATGTCAAATCTGAGTACAGTTTGAGACATTTCTGAGATCTCTTTTGAAACACTAGAAGAGCAGAAAAATCTGAGACTCGGTTACCATCTATACCATCTAGAAGAAACAAACAGACATTAAAGAGACTTTTCTTAACAATATGAAGCCCTTTCTATCATGTAACACAAAATCTGTTCTTCTGTTGCAGCAACAAATTTCTCACCATCCACATATTGTGTGAAAAGGCTTCAGTTCTTAGTTTCCTGCTTTAAATGTTGATGACATTAGTGCAGATAAAGCCGTTTGTGTCCGTAAACACTTTCTGAAGGGATTTAGATGTGCTGTTTTTATCTGTCTTACACATTTTTTTCCCGGAGCAGCAGAACAGTACGCCTGCCCCAGGTTGTGGGGTGACCTCCCAGAATGCACTGCAGTGATGTAAACAGACAGCGAAGGATCATCCCTGTGCTCTGTTGATGCAGCCCCCCCATTCAGAGCTTAATTAGCACTTTGCCACCCTGATCACTCTGCTTTTCGATTTAACAAGATCCCTCTGAAATTACACAGGATTAAGAGAAGTTGGTTAGTAAATTAGGATGTGCATCTGTAATTTAATTGCATCTTAGACCATTAATTAACAAGCTACCTATGCAATAGTTACTGTGATTTCTGTTAATTAGTGGCCAGTTCTGATAAAGTCTCCCTGAAAAAAAGAGAAAACAATTAGCTTATGGAAGCGAGTGTCTTTAAAAAAAAAAATCCTAATTGTTCACAGTAGAGGTAATATAGCAGAGGAGATAAGCATTCAAGTACACATTTTAATTAAGGGGTAAATCTAAATATTTGACGTTCATTGGGGAATTAATACGTACTCATTACAATTACTAAGCTCATTGCTACAATGAAAACAATACATCATGTTCCCGCAATTGAAACACTTATAATAGTTGATATTTTTTTGTGTGTGGAGGGGCAGATCCAAGCACGACTGATTTGTCCTTTTGTGCCGTTATCTGAATGAAGGAAATAATACTCACCATCTTACTGCTCGTTGTGAACACGAGAGTATTCAGATACAAACAACCCCTTCTCATGGCCGACAACATCTGTGGAATGAATCAGACAAATTCATTTACGCTTTAATGGATTTACAATGGGTGTTTGCATGACATCATAGAGTATGATGTGTAAGGAAACATCGATGACCTTGAGAAAAGACACCACATATACACAATGCTCTCATTTAACGCATTCTAGTCGTTTCATGATCTTCACAAGCTGCGCAAACATGCATGACATTTTTGACATGGCAAATTTGTGTGTGTTTGTGTCACTTTGAAATCATTGCGTAAACAAATGGCTAAAGTATTGGTTATAATAAAGCTTGTGAATGTAGCATCTTGTCTAAATGACCATATACTTTAATATACTTTTATATAATCTAACTTGCATACTACAGACAAATATGTGTATGATACATATATAGAGTTTATTTGCAAAAACAGACTCCACTTTAAAACATTTCAGAAGTTGTGTTTTTCATTGTGCATTCCAATTAATCTCAATCAAACTGCAGTTGGGGTAATTTAATTAGGTATAAAATTACTAAAAAATACATGAAAAACAAATAAAAATTAATAAAACATGATAGCATAATAAAAAAAACTTGATTTTTGAACATTTTTAAAAAAAGAAGTAATCTGTTTTTGCAACAAAAAGAAAACTCTTCATGTTTATATAACTAGCTTTTCTAATCTTTTTGTATTCTACTTTTATTTTTATTTTTTGTACAATTAACAAAAGCAAAAAAATTACACTAGCTTGCTCTATTATTTTTCTATTCTATCTGTTTTCGATTTATTTATTATATATTTTTTTTATATTTATATAAAAACTTGCTACAGTGCACATATAGCACATGTGTATCATTGTCTTTTTTATTTCGATTGCGTCCATTGTCCTCAGTTGGCTTTGGATAAAAGCCAAAATATTAAATGTAAGTGTAAACATATTTAATAATTTAACAGACAGATAGATAGATAGATAGATAGATAAAACACACACATAATTTTTGGCTACATTTTGTACACTTCTACAAAAAATTTTCAGAAGGCAAGAAAAAGGTAAAAAAAAAAAAAGAAGATCAGTCATGAAAACAAGTCAAGGAAAAACATGACTGCAATTACATCCAGTTGATTAATCACTGAAACATTTTAAAAACAAAAAAGTATTTCATGAATGTGTAGGAATATGAATAATATAGCAGTAAACTTTTCAAATCAGAATAACTAAAGATAAACAGTGATAGTCACACTGTCTCTGTGTCCTTGAATACATGGTACAGTTCATGTATTGCTCTCCCTCTCTCTCTCTCTCTCTCTCTCTCTGGTGTATATAGCAGGCAGTGAGAAGGCCCCGGGGAGAGAGGATAGACTGTCTGTCTGAGGTCCCCACAGGGACTGGAGTGTGTATGAGCGTGTGTGTGTGTGTGTGGGAGTGTGTGCAGCTCATTAGCTCACTTACGTAATTCAGGAAGTGTCTAATCCTCCTGGAGAAGAACACAGCAGCATCAGGAGCGCCGTCAGCAACACGCAGCCTGGGAATGCAGCACAAGCCCACAGAGCACTGCAAATTTCAATACATTTCTCATTTAAACATGCATCATTTTGATGGCTGGATCCTTCTTCTGATTTACTTATAAAGTGATTTCTGGCCGTGTTAGAGGCTTGTAGTTTCGAGCCGCTCTTATCATTCATCCTGACTCACGCTGCACCATGACAACACAGTACAGAGCATCATTTAACCTTTACAACACACATATTGATCCGTTTTGGTTATCAGGCCGCGATCAGAGCGCCACGTTTCATCCAACTCAGGTTCACAATCACTGACAAAGACTGCTGCACAGATCACTGCAGGAGTCACGGTGTGAAGAACTAACCTGCTTTTAATTCACAAGCCTTATTATAATCATTAGCATACATAGTGACCCTAAAATGCATTTAACAATGCAGTCACATTTAAAAAATGCTGGAATGTTTCTGCATTAGATGCAAAAATCAAACCAAAGCCAAATAATGCTGGAGCTTTTACCAAAAATAGCTTCTCCCCTTTTTTTTTTTTTTTTTCTTTTTTTGGCAACTGTAAGAAATTTAGTCTAAATATAATTATTAGTGGCTGTATGATGTTATTTCTTACAGGTTTTCTGCAGAGTAACCATAAGTATGTTTCATCATAGTAACTATAACATGTACATTTAACAACCACAAAACATCACAATACTTTTAGTCTTAAGTTCAAAAAGTGTTAAGAATTTACCTTTTATTGCCTCCATTATATGGTTGTAAAATCCAGGATAAAATATTAAACTCACAATTTAAAAATATGAAAATCAGGTTATTTGTGATGTACAATGACATTTGTGACATCAGAGTGTCATGTTAAAAAAGAGAAAAATGTGTGTGTATAAAAATATATATATATAAAAAATAAAATAGTCATTGCAAAAGTCAACTACAATTTTCCATAATAAAGTCATGATTTAAAAATTGTAATATTATGAGATATAAAAATACATAAAATTACAACAGTCTGTATAAAATACATTTTTAAATAAATATTTACAAAATTAATTTTTGACAAATGTTCTAAATTGTCATCTTGAGTATATTTTTCAATTGTGATTTATTAATTATTTATTTTTAAATTTTCCTCAATTGCAATGTTCATTCTCTCATTATTTTGACAAATTCATTTAAATAACTAAAACTATGTCCTTTCGGTAAGTGACATCATTTCTGGTAAGAAGTATTATAAATGGATTTGAAAGACTTGATTTCACTTATGTACCATCTTTCTTTATAAATGCTATATTTTATAACTGAATGCAGTGATTCATAGATTTTTGTCTAAATGTAAAACCTTATATATATTACAACACATTTAAAACATCACAAGAACAAATGGCTGTAGACGTTGTTAGTCCAAGCCCATGAGTTTGTAATTAAATCATCATTTAACAATTTAATACTTGAAAAGGTGAAGGATGTTAAGAGCCGGTGATGTCTTGTGTTTCTGTGGAGAGGACAGTGATAATGCTGCTTACAATTCTTTAAAAAACATTCCGGTTGTTATTATTATTGTTATGAACATGGGGGAGGTCATTATTGTAATAATATTCCCTGTTCATCCCAACCTGTCCTATGATGCAGTGAATAATGTCATCGACGGCACAAACCCCTCAACAATACTGACAGTGTGTCACAGATAGAGATGCTCACCAGAGAGCCTCTCGAATTTCCTCGACATGCTGATAACAGATAGATTCGGCATCAAGAGAGCCACTTTAATAGGCTTTTTAACTCTTGATCTTGAGGCAAAATTAAACATACAGTTTAATTGAATCGCAGGTTCAAATGACACTCATCCCATGATAAATTATTCTTGGTGCCTCTCACTGATCTCGATTCTTTCTCTTGCGCAGGAAACGGTTTTCAGCCCTCATAAATTAGACAAATTTCAAAATGAACGGCTGGCTGCTTTTGCGAGATATCGCTGTGCTTTGTGAATATTTAGATTTCGTGATTAGATTCAAATGCGGTAAATCCTAGACAGCAGCGTTCAGTTGGAAGCAGAAACAAAGATCTTTGCTTTTTACATAAAAAGCCTTGCAAACCAGTTGATACGGACTAGAATTAGAGAGTTGAATATGTGTTTTTCTTCTCTTCTGGTATCATCACATAATTTGTATTTCAATGAAATGATCCCCAGCTACGGGCAATTATCATCCAGCTCGTTCAGTTTACTTTGCCGTCTCATGGATGAAATTGTTGTCTGGGATTTTCAGAGTGAAACCAGAGAACATTTGACTTTTTTTTCTCCAATTGGCCATTTTTCTTCTAGTTCCACTGATAATCTTACTTCTTTTATTCACGTTCCTAGACTCAGTTTGAGAGTATCTTTTAACAGATTTGTGAACCAACATATACATCAACTAGACAAAAGCAACCATTTGTATGATAGGGCTTTTGTCTTAAAATCTTTTAGTGAGATACAGCCTCACTCTTCACTGTGTGACAACTAGCCCTGGTCTCCCCCACAATTGCTTGTTCTATATTTATTAAATACATTTTTGCAGTCAAATGATTAATCGCATCCAAAATAAAAGTTTTTGTTTACATAATATGGCTATGTGCTATATTTATGTATGTATAAATACACACACATACAGTATATGTTAAAAAAATAAATATTGACATGTGACATGTATATATTTATAGTCATATAATTTATATTATATATAAATATAATTAAAACACAAACATAACATATTTTTCTTAAATATACACACAGGCTACATGTGTGTGTATTTCTATATACATAAATATAGCACATAGCCATATTATGTAAACAAAAACTTTTATTTTGAATGCGATTAATCACGATTAATCATTTGACAGCACTCATTTAGAGTATAGCCTACATTTAAACCATGTTTATCACACATCTGTGTTTGTAGTCACTGGACATTCTGATTAAATTATGCGACTTCAGTTGACACACACACACACACAACTGAATACTAATTCAGCTCAATCTTGTCTCAAGTGCTTTACTCGCAGAACTTAAACGCACCAACAGCAGGTACAGAAGTAGTGTTCGCACATTAGTTTACATTTCAGCTCATTCTGACAAACCCTTCATGTGCACAAACACGCTCATGAAAGCGAGTCAGCGGAGACTTTGTGTTTTCTCTGCCGGAGGAAGTCGATGTCGTTTGAGGCTCTTCGCTGCGAGCCGCAGGATCGAGCCGAGGGGCCCGACAGCTGTAACGCGTCTCCCGGGACGGTCCAGAGGAGATCGGGCCGCGGTGACACGGCGCTCATTAGCAGGAGTGAAAGGAACCCCTCGCAGATGGCTGTCAGCGTTCAAAACACGCTCGAATACACCAGACGTGTCAATTGAGGTTTGAGTTCCTTCTGCTTGATTCTATGACATCGCAGTATTCAAGCAGCGTTTATTTCGTCCTTTCCTCCATCCGAAGAATGGAGGAAAATGGAAGACGGGAACACGCTGACATCTGAAAATGTGTTTTCTAATGAGCGTGCCGTCTACCTAACAGGAGTCTCGGCTTGTCATTCATCAGCACAAATTACCGGCTCCGCGTTTGACGTGTTCTCGCCGCTGCGGATGACAGCTTCGTCTGTTCGGCAAACAGAAAAGTGGGAAATGTGGCAGCTCCTGTTTCCGTGGGGCCTCTGAAATCAATTAGTTTGTTTACCTGTCACAGTTCAAACGAGGGCCACGCTACCATAAACCTCATCATTTCCATCACGGCGCAGTCACCTGCTCCTCCGGTGCTTCATAAATAAATGGACATCGGTCCAGATGTAATGTAATAAGAGTGATTCCATCAGCCCAGCCAGATCTCATCAATCTCACAGCAGCTAATTGCAGGGACACCTGGTGTGTTTCTGCTCTCGCATCTCAAACGTTTCCTGAGGACCCCATTCAGTCTGAACGCATAACACCAGACAGTTTCACACCACTAACTGAAACTAAATAAATAAAAGCGCGACATTTTGGTCTGAAACATCACTGAATCACACCGTCATCGCTGTCATGCAGTATTGCCAATGTTCTGGAAAACAGTGGGTATGATTTCTGAGGGTAAAAAATAAAAGTATCATATATTAGGCTACACCACAATACTGGAGTTATTACAGAAGCCCATTTGCACCATGGGATTAAAAGCAATTAAAAAAGGTAATTGCGATTTTTTAATCTTACAACTGCATGACAAAATCAAAACTGCAAGTTATCAATACAGAATTCACAATTGTGAGAAGAAAAGGCCGAACAACTGCAATCATTTTTTAAAATATAAAGTATGTCACAATTACTTTTTCTATTTTTTATTCCATGGTGGAAACAAACAGAAAATAAGTTAAATGTAAACTTGCAACTCAGATGAAAAAAAGTCAGCACTGAGCTTGGAATTGCAAGAACAAGAAAATCAGAATTCTCTTCAAATTATGAAAACAGAATTATGTTAAGTTTATATCTTGCAATTCTGAGATTATTTCTCAAAATTGTGACTTAATTGAAAGTTAGATCTCGCAAACTAGAGTTTATATCTCACAATTAATATGTCACAGTTTTTATTTTTATTTCGGTTATACTTTATTTTGATAGTCTACTTTAGACATTCTATAGGTAACTTTGTTACTAAATATCAATTAATTCTCATTAATTCACAACTACATGACTACTAACTCTCAGAGTAGACTGTTAGGGTAGGTTTAGGGTTAGTAGATTAAGTTCAAATATACATGCAAAGTTTAGTATGCTGTATGTTGTGGACCCTTCAAAATAAATTGTTATAAGATATTAAGCAGACAGTCTACTAAAAGTTATTTACTGTTATTAGAATGTCTGAAGTGGACTATCATAATAAAGTGTTAACTTTCTTCTTAGAAATGCAAATTTCGATCTTGCTAATTGGAGTTTATGTCTCACAATTCTGAGACTGTGAGATACAAAATGTCTATTTTCTAGTTTTAATTCTGTAGCTGAAACAGGCTATTTTAAAGAGTTATCACCAAAAAAGGAAAATTCTGTCATTAATTACTCACCCTCATGTCGTTCCAAACCCGTAGGACCTCCGTTCATCTTCGAAATGCAAATTAAGATTTTTTTGATGATATCAGAGAGCCATCTGTCCCTCCATAGACAGCAATACAACTGAAATGATCCCAGGTCCAGAAACATAGCAAAAACACTGGTAAAAAAGTCCATGTGACATCAGTGGCTCAACCTCAGTTTTGCGATTGGAATACTTTTTTGCGCAAATGAAACAAAAATAACAAAATTTACTCTTCTCCCATGACTTACGTCTTCTGTCATTTTAGAGAGTATCTAAACGCACCGCATACGCAAGCTTTAACGTGTTTGACGTAATCAGCCTTGTGTACATCCGGGTGAAAGCATGCGCATGTGCATAATCTGTGGCTGTTTACGCATAGAAGAAAGCGTACACTTACGCAGTAATGTTCTATAATGCCGAGTTCAGACTGCATGATTTTAGCCTGATTTTGATTTTGACTCCCCAACAGGTTTTGAGAAATCACCAACAAATGCCCGAAATCACAGGCAAATCAGTGCTCGTTCAAGCGAGTGACAATCACACAGTGTGAATTATCAAAGACGCGATCTGAGAGAATCGCTGACGAGTCGCCGACACCCGTGAGATATTTGGCATGCTAAATATATGGACCGGTCGGCGATTCAAAATCATGCTGTGTGAGATGTGTTCTGACTGAAAATAACATCGGCGATTACCTACAGCCAATGAGAGAGCAACATCCAGGGCAGCAGGATGTTGGGGGAGGAGTTACGAAGGTATAGAACAGGGGTGGGGAACGTCGGTCCTGGAGAGCCGCGGCCCTGCAGAGCTAATTAAAACTCACCTGTCTGTAGCTTCAAAGTAACCGTTCAGACCTTGATAAGCTTGTTCAGGTGTGTTTCATTAGGGCTGAAGCAAAACTCTGCAGGGCTGCGGCTCTCCAGGACCGACGTTCCCCACCGCTGGTATAGAAGGTAAATATCATCCACCATAATCTTTTCGTTGCAAATGAGCACACATGCAGTTTATACGGCAAGCTTCTTGTGTGCTACCATTTTTAATAAT
Organism: Enteromius mattozi; assembly: GCA_032359235.1. Lineage (NCBI taxonomy): Eukaryota > Metazoa > Chordata > Actinopteri > Cypriniformes > Cyprinidae > Enteromius > Enteromius mattozi. The sequence continues at coordinate 1,786,330 of JAUMHE010000021.1, forward strand.
AATCCCAGTTTCACGTAAGAATTGCATGCAGTGTGAAACCCCCTGTCGCCGATCTATCATGCAGTGTGAACACATCAGCGACTGAATGCTACCCCAGCTAGTCATGCAATGTGAAATGATCTGTGACGCGACTACTTTGAAAGTCGTGCAGTCTGAAATCGGCATAAGACATCACGGAAGACGTAAGTCATAGGAGAATTATATGATGTTATTTTTGTTTTCTTTGAGCAAACAAAACTATTCTCCTATTGTCTCAAAACTGAAGTTAATCCACTGATGTCACATGGAGTTTTTTACCCGTGTTTTTACCACATTTCTGGATCTGGGATCATTTCAGTTGTATCGCTGTTTATGGAGGATCGAATGGCTCTCTGATACCATCAAAAATCATTTGTGTTTCGAAGATGAAGGTCTTATGGGTTTGGAACGACACGAGGGTGAGTAATTAATGACAGAATTTTCATTTTTGGGTGAACTAACCCT
>JAUMHE010000021.1:1790899-1802413 GCA_032359235.1 Enteromius mattozi
CTCCTGGCAAGGAATTTTTAGGTTAAGTTAGGAGCCCTCTGAGAGGATTCTCAGAATCTTTAGGGATACGGGCCCTGACTTGATAAACACGAAGACACATATCTTAAACTCTAAAGTAGGGGTCATCAAACTTGATCCTGGAGGGCCGGTGTCCTGCAGAATTCAGCTTCAATTTGCCTCAACACTCCTGCCTGGAAGATAGGGTTAGGGTTAGGGTCAAGTAACCCAGTTAGACCTTGATTAGCTATTTGAGGTGTGTTTGATTAGGGTTGGAGCTAAACTCTGCAGGGACACTGGCCCTCCAGGACCGAACTTGGTGACCCCAGCTCTAAAGAGAGACTCCTCTCATTCAGGTAAGGCCTACTAGACTACTACTTCCTCAAAAGAGAATTAAAGATCCAAAACCCCAAGAAAACTACTATCTCTTTCTCTAAATTAACCTTAAATGAGGACATAAACTATAGTCTCTCAGCATTCACACACATGTCCTTCCCCTTTTTCCTTTTCCAAAACCCAACAAGCTAAGGCTTTTTAAAGCCTCTTAGTAAATTGTAACACCTGGCTTCCAAATTATCCAAATGCAAATTAATTAGCCTGTTAAATTGGGTTTTACATTTCAGACAGCACCAGAAGAATCTGACAGAGAGAGAGAGAGAATCCCCAAAAACATAAAGCCATTGACTTAATGACAATAATGTTGTCCTAAAAATGGGAACTATTTTCCTTGCTGTTTTTCTTGTACAGACAACAACATTGTCAAAATTATCCCTGGTCATACAGAACCTGAAAACAACTTAAAATGGTGTATTATGCACATCACGCCAGTAGTTGCCAATGTCACTTTGTAAAGAAACAAAATAAACATGTTTTTAAAAAACTAAAAAAAGCATGTTTTTAGTTTACAAAGAGACGTTAACCATTGCTTTAAACACTTACACTTTGAAAAACATTTTCCAATGCTCCTTCAGAATGAATTACATGGCAGAGACATTGAGCTCTCTTGGAGTGTTCCAGTAAGCAACAACCTAGTAACAAACCAACCACATTAGCATAGCAACCACTTCCTGCTAATATCCTAGTAACACCAAACAACTTGGAGCACCTGGCAACCAATAAGACACCTTAACATCTACAGAATGTAAGAGCGCACTAAAGACATTCAAAACACCTTAGCAACCACATATAAATGCCCTGGCAACCACAAACAAAAACCTTAGCAAGGAGTTTTGCAAGGCAAGCATCACTCCTTTTGTTTTCTTTAGAAAATATACAGTATATACTATTTTTTTTCCTTCAGAAATGCTATATATTATTCAGAATCTATGTATTAAAGTTGCTAAATCTTAAGAATTTTATGCTGATGTAGTCTGCTTAAATACAGTAGCCTACAGTTGATGGCCGCCTCTCAGAACACGTATATATAATAGATTTTCTGTGAATATTTCCACACAGGGTGCAAAGCGTATGCTATCTCTCGGCATCACGGGTCCTGAGGGCCATGAGATGTGTCGTCCAGAGGAAGTGGAGGCCGAGGCCACACAGCGTGCCATCACAATCGCCCATGCTGCTAACTGCCCGCTCTATGTAGTGCACGTCATGAGCAAATCTGCAGCGAAGGTGGTGGCTAATGCTCGCAGAAACGGTGGGTGAGCTGGGATAAGACAAGATTATTATTCACAGCAAACATACAGGCCTGGATTTGATGTTTTTCATGAGATTTCTGGTGCAAATCATGAGACCTGTTTATTTTAGAGCCAATGTCACATTTTTTATATGTGTTCTGGTCTTACTGTGAACACTTTATTAGACATACTATTCCAATTGAAAAGAATTTGCTTCTCCTTTGAAAAAACTTAAAAGTTTGGTCTGTAAGATATTTAATTATTTTTGAAAGAAGTCTCTTATGTTTACAGAGGCTGCATTTCTTTGATCAAAAATTATTATTTAAGTGAAATATTTTACATTTCAATAGAATGTTTTTTAGAACTGTATTTTAATACTTTTTAAAAAAAAATTTAAAAATACTTTTTTTATTAATCACACTGCTTGTTTCCCGTCAGGTCGAGTGGTGTTTGGAGAGCCGATTGCGGCTGGACTGGGCACAGATGGCAATAACTACTGGCATAAAGATTGGGCTCATGCTGCTGGTTTTGTCATGGGCCCACCTTTGAGACCAGACCCCAGTACCCCTGGATATCTGATGGATCTGCTGGCCAAGTATGTGGGAACTTCTATGGTTTCATAATTTATTTACATTTACATCCATCCTTGCATGACTTTCTTTTCTTCTATAAAATACTAAAGGTCATGCATGCAAGATAAAAAAAAAAAATTGAAACATCATAACAGATGAGATGATAATGTGCATTATCTTACAGTGATGATCTAAGCGTGACAGGGACAGATAACTGCACATTCTCAGTGTGCCAGAAAGCTCTTGGGAAAGATGACTTTACCAAAATCCCAAACGGAGTCAATGGCGTTGAAGACAGGATGTCTGTTATCTGGGAAAAGGGAGTGGTCAGTGCTTTTGAGCAATTCATTATCATTAATTCATCCTTTGATAGACAGAATTATTTACTGAAACATATCACTAGCATAAAGAAAGTCATATCTATCTATTTATCTGTGTAGAGCTGACCTTTAACTTTCTCATTCTTGGCTGTGAGGTACAGCGATCACAAAAATAACTCACAATTTGTGGTTTTATTTTCCCCAGCACAGCGGAAAAATGGATGAAAACCGGTTTGTAGCTGTCACCAGTACTAACGCAGCAAAAATCTTCAACCTTTATCCACGAAAAGGGAGAATTGCTAAGGGCTCTGATGCAGACCTGGTCATATGGGACCCAAAGGCCACCAGGTAACTCATAGCAGCCTGGAAAACTACATGTGACCTCATTTACATGCTCTGATGAATAACGAGCCGTTACATTGTGCATTCATAACAGCCAAACTTTTGATATGATGACAAAATCTACTTAGAAATTTAATAGAAGGCTGCAGTTAGGACATCAAAACCCAGAAAACTAATTCACAATTTTAATTAAAAAATAAGGTCTACGGTAAACATAACTTGACATTTTGTTTGTACAAAGTAAACTGCACACATGTAGTTACTTATTGTCAGTTTAGATTTACAGCAGAAACCATGCATTTCTGTAACATTTTTATACCCATCGCCTTTAAAGAACACAAAGTCATCCTGCATGATACTTAATGTGACAATTTCAAAATCAAAACCTTATTGTTACGCAATAATGTGGCATAAAGTTTTGACTGTATAATTCAAAATCCAGCCTTCTCATTTCATGGGCTCCAGCTTTTACATATCTTCATTTCATGAGTGCTTGAGTTTATTTGTAATTGAACAAGTCAGCAATGTTTGAGCTTTTTGCATCACTTCAGTTTCTCTGTTTTTTTGTTTTGTTATTCAGCTGAAATGAGCCAATCATCTTGTCATATTTGAACAATAAAATCCATACACTTCAGCTTTAGTCACATATTTGGACCTGGCATAAATAGTCAAATAAACAGGCAAAGTTTGCTTTAAAAGCTAAAAACATTTTTTAAAAAAGTGCCTGTTGGTTTAAATACCTGGGATATGAAGCATGTTTCTGCATGAATGGGGTCATACAGGTTCTATAGGTGCTGGAAGTACTGAGGCAGATGTTGCCATGACAAAGCATTAATACAGCGGATTGGCTGCAAAGACGTGACCATAAATGGAGAAACTGAATGGTTTTTCCTGCTTAAACACGTTGTTTGTAAAGCGCACGCATGAGAGAAAAGGACGGAAACAGCAGACGGCCGTGGGTCTTATATAATTGGGCCACGTTGCTGCTCCTTTTCCCCGTGAATCTGGGCTAGCTCCCTCTAGGCAAATAACTAACCGCTGATGTGAGTTAAGCAGCGAGGAGCAATGTGCTGAAATTTAGCGCATAGCAGCATTGCATTAATAAGAACTGAGCGCTTGTGTAAGACGTGCTAATAAGAGAGCGGTGACGTTTCTGGGTTCATATTATACAATTAGGATCAACTCAATGTATATTCTTAGTGGAAAATAATAGAAAGACAAAACAGTTGTCCATGATACTTGCGTAAACCTACACTTTAAGTCAGATTTAAAGCTTCCCCTAATTGTATCTCACATTTGATTGGACTGACAGTTAATTCAATTGTGAAACTGCATGATTATCCATCCTTCAGATAATTATTAGGATAAAGTGTTATGATTTTAATGTCTGTAAGGGTTAGCCAATTCCTAGGCTCCACAACACCACAAGTTATTACAATTATTAATATTAATACAGTAAATAAATCATCCACCAGCAGCTAAACAATGTGATTTTTAACTTTGAAACTGCTTAAATAACAATTGTTTTCAAAATGGAATTGCAAACATGCCCCCTTTTTCTGCAAGCAAAATAAAAAATTAAACTTAACTGTAAATACTGTCAAAATAAAGCTGTCACAAGACAAGAATGAGTTTGCAATGTTTTAGGCAATATATTTTTAGCAGTACATCCTCAATTTTGGGACTATAGCCTTCATCATTTTGAAATGCTGGAATATTTATTGTCTCTCACATCAAAATAAATGCGAAAATAAAAAAATGGATTGCATGAAATGTATAGTGCAAAAAGTATGCAATTTTTATTCACAATAAATCAATTAATAGTAACTTATGTACAGGCAAGTTCTTAGTCAAGCTGAATACAGTATTAAAATTAATATCCTTTACCCAATGTCAGGAATCCATAACTTTTACTATCTTTCAAAATTAGCTTTTTAAGATGATAGCTGTCATGATAATTGGAAAACTCTTGTTTTTGCTGGTTTGTCTCAGTGCTGGAGACAGATGGCCACTCAGAGCTCGTTCTTTCAGCTGTGCTGATACAGCAATAGAACGGTTAAAAAAACAAGCTGAATATGGGAAACAACAGATTTGGGCTGAAAAACTGTAGTGTGCCATTTTACACACTGTAAATGGGCTCAAAGGTTCTTCTGCTGACAAAGTCATTTGTTTGAATATATTACAATCAGGGCTGGGCAATAGCCTACAGTACATACTACTACTACTAATATATTTATTTTATATATTTTTTTATAATAAATGTAATTTTTTATTTATTTAAACACAAACTTAACAGTTTGCTTTTATATATAAATGTAAGTTAGTAAGTAAATTTGCATAATCTTCTAGAATCTTATGTTGTTTTTAGGGTGATTTCAGCAAAGACTCACCACCAGGCTGTGGACTATAACATTTTTGAGGGAATGCTATGTCATGGGCTTCCAGTGGTCACAATCTCCAGGGGGAAGGTGGTTTATGAGAACAGGCAACTGTTCACAAAACCGGGAATTGGACGATACATCCCAAGGAAACCCTTTTCTGAATTTGTGTACAAAAGAATTAATCAGCGGGAAAAGGTAAGACAAGTTTGGGCTGTGCTCTGAGGCTGCCCAGCATCTTCTAAAACAGGGGTCATCGAACTTGATCCTGGAGGGCCGATGTCCTGCAGAGTTTAGCTCTAACGTGCCTCAAAACACCTGCCTGGAAGTTTCAAGTAGTCTAGTAAGAGCTTGATTAGCTGCTTCAGGTGTTTTTGATTAGGGTTGGAGCTAAACTCTGCAGGACACCGGCCCTCCAGGACCGAACGTGGTGACCCCTGCTCTAAAACTTTGAAATGTGGTCGTTGCGTGCTATAGGAACTAAGGTTAATGATACTGTCTTGTTTGTTTGTTTTTTTTAGATTGGAAAGCCCTGCGCTGTGTGCAGAGAACCATACACTGGAGAAATAATATCCATAGCCCCAAAGAAATCCTGAAACATGTTTAATAAGGAAATTTTATTAGATGAATTTGATGTATACTCTTAAAAACAAAGACTCCAGTTATAATCAAAAAGGGATTTCACATAGGAGAAACATTTCAAGCTTCACCAAGATCTTTTTAACACTGTAAACAACCCAGAAACCACTGCACTGCCCTGAAGAACCCAAAAATCTATACACTCAACTCAAGAACCATCTACTGTGGGGAAAAAATGGTGCTGCAAGGAATCACTGAAGGACCACTAATGCATTAGTGATGGACAATGATCATTTCTGACATTCTCCTGTTTTGTGTTTTGAATCACACCCCAAAAATGACATACAGTATTGTCAAAAACATTTTTTTAGCTACAAAATGTTCCGGAACATTTTTATATAGTCATGATCGGACATGAGACATGAGAAAACTACTTTTATTCAGCAAAGCTGCAGTAATTGTTCAAGTGACATGAAAGATTTATACTACAAAAGATTTAGATTTTAAATAAATGCTACATATATATATATATACATATATCAAGGTTAAATAATAATAATAAATTACATAAAATATATTAAAACAGAAAAGAGTTGTTTTAAATTGTAATAACATTTCACAATTTTACTTTTTTAGTGTATTTGATCAAGTCAATATAGCCTTGGTGAGCAGAAGGTCTTTCAAAATCATTGAAAAAAATCTTACCAACCCTACCCTTTTGAATGGATGTCTACATGTTTTTTTTGTTTTTTTTTACAGGTTTAAAATTATGCATCTGCTCATTGCTCATGACTTTCACCTCAATCTGAGTCTGTTAACCCCTGAAGCAGAAAAAAAGAAAATCTTGGCCCTGGTCACAAACAAGTGTGCAATGACCACTAGGGCTCTTTGGTCCATACAGCACAAATTGATCACTAGGGAGCCATGCCCTATTATCCACTTGCCACCTATGTAATGATCACTAGGTCATCACAAACAGGAAACCTCATTTCTGTACACAATGCAATGCTACAACTCATCTGACAAAACGTAGTGTGAATGTTGTGTTGTCAACATGTCAAACCTGCAATTATGGCTGATTGACTGGTGTGTTGCTAACTTCGAGCATTTTTAAACAGCGTCAGGGTTTGTCCTGTGCTTATGGAAGAGTAAGGGGCACCAAAAGCTGGGCTGCAATTAAAACAAAGACGACATTATTTTGTTTATACAATTTAGGTTTTAACAGTTAAAGATGCTTACAGCTACTTAAGTTTGGTTTCACACCTTTTATTCACATTACAAAAATCTGCTGCATTCATAACATTATAGTGGCTATCAGCCATCTTCTTTTTTACACTCAAGTAAATGTTTTTAGGATGTTTGAATATATTTAGTAGAAAACGTGTGACCAACCTGCATGGCCAAAGTCTTCAGAGCTCCTTCATGCTCTTCTGCTTTAGTTTTGCACCGCTTTCTTAAAATCTTTGCATGTAGATAGGCAGCTCTTTTCTCTGAAACATCTGAGAAAAACTGCTCAGATAGCACAACTCTGAGCTGAACCATCTGTGATGAAAGAAGAATCAGAACAACCAGCAAGGCCAGGATGACAGACAGAGGAACCAGAGACTGATAAAGCCACAGTTCTGGTTCAGGCAAACACTTCTTCTCAAACAGAGACACAGTGTAGGAAAAGTCTTCTCCTTTTGCATTTTCATCAAGAGGTAAACCAAGAAATAATGTGGCCTCCTTTGAAAACAAAGAAGAAATGGAAAGAAAATAATTGGATGAAATTCAGACATCAATTAATAACCCTCTGGAACTGTATGATTTTTCATCCTTACAAAAGATACAGAATACATTGTGGCCCAAACAAGACTGGGCCCCATTGATTTTTTTTCAGTTCCAAAGAAAGTCATACATGTTTGGAACGACGAGGGTGAGTAAATTACACAAATGACAAAATTTTAATTTCTGCATGAAACCTACAAGATATTTTAACCAGGTCTCATGAAAATGCACATAAATAGTACGCCAAATAAAAACAAAAACTTGTGGTCAAAAATTGACTTTGACGTGCATATGATATTCACGTGTTTGGAGTGCATATACAGTAATAGGCAGTTTTCACGTACATATAGTACTAAATTTGTTTGTGTGCATATGATATACATCTATCCCACAACCTTAATCCTACCCATTGTGTAACATGCCAAAGTCAATACCCTACCAAATACAATAGAAGCCCAATAGAAACCATCACAGAAATTTTTATGGTTTCCATTAAAATACCATTATGAACCATTAACTTTTTCCAGTAAAACCATTAAAAAATTCCTTTTGGAAGCGTGTTTTGGGCATTTTTCCAATAGGATTTAACGTCCCACCAATAGAATCCGTCACATCCCAGTATACTTTCCAATAAAACCAATGCAATTCCCATTATATCCATTAAATCCATTACATTTTCTACTGTGTTTTGGGCAGGGTTCTATTGTTTTTTTCAGCAGGGGAGTTTTCGTTTTTGCCATACTTTCATGAGATCGGGTTGGAGCACACAGCTGCAGAAAACATTTGTCTTTTCTTTAGTTTACACACAATTTCATTTATGAATGAGAGTGAAACCGGATTCTATCTACGAACTAAGTTATAGGAACTTGCCAGTCAGGCAGTTCTCCGGGAACTTTAGGTTCCCCCAGGCCGTTTTCTTGGTTGCATTCACACCGCCAACAGGAACTCAGAAGTGACGTAAGCCGATGGAAAGCTACGTCATTTAAGCACTGCATTCAACAACCCAAACAACAAAAAGTTGGAGAATTTTGTGATCTGAGCTGGTTTTTTTGTTTATATACTGGGTTTCGTGATCATGGAAAGGATGTAGACGCATAAGAGCAAATTGGAGAACTAAGAGACGAAATCTACTACGGCAACTTTCCTGATAGCACATGCACATCTAGGAGACGTCTAATTTGACGTCTGCATTTACATCTGCAAGATGTATTATTTAGGTTGTTTGCTCATTTGCAATACGTCTATTGGACGTCTCCCTTTAGATGTCAAATAGACCTCTATTAGATGTTTTTAAGATGTTTATGATTTAGAATGTATGTAAAACTGACATCTGTAAGACATCTGTAAGACGTCTGCCTGAAGTTTGTAGACAGCAGCTTTCCAGATCAAGAGATCTTTAACAGACACCTTGCAGACATATGTGTGTTATCTGGGTTGCATTTTTCCATGTGACTGAAGTAGATAGAGTAGAATGTCACATGTTGTCATCTCGGAATTACGATATTATGTGAAGGCAGCTTTAGAACTAAATTCGTTCCTAGTTCCTGCTGTGCGAACACGCGATCAGCAGGGTGCTTCCCCAAATAGTTCTAAGAACTATTTCTATGCTAAATAATTGATGTTTAGACAATTTAGTTATAGAAATTACAGATTACAGATTAGTATTAAAGGAAAAACATATCCATAAATCCGTAAAACAATATCGCAACTTCTTTGTTGAGGCCTACCTGAACTTTTATTCCCACAGGAACACGAAGTGGCTCCAGTTCCCCGAGTCGCTTGCTCAGAACTACAACAAGCCAGTAAATCAGGGCGTCTAGACTGATAAACACCAGCCAGGTGAGACAGTGAGTGAATATGGGAAGACTGAACTTGAGCATAGCTTTCCACTGCCGAACCGTCGGACGAATAGACGGAGTCACTACGTAACGTTCCAACTCGCTTTTGGTCAGCGGAAGGACATAAGGTTTTCCCTTTTCCTTTTCCCGCTCGTCAGAACAACGGAAAGTTTTCGTGATGTATATGTTGTTGTACCTTTCGTCTACTTGAAATCTTTTCAGGTGTAGAGCAGTGAGAAGTACAAGAAATAAAAGACCTAATGTTGGAGACAATATCTTTCCTAATGAAGACAAAGCGTTGGTCAGCGCTAACACTTTTTGCGCGGTCTGGTTTAAAGCCTGCTCGGCCTCAGTGAGGTGAATTTTGAAGTCTTGCGAGTCCACCGTTGCTTTTAGTGTGAAATCTGCATGGTAACTCACTAACTGAAAGTTTATAAAGTAATTTTTAAGTTGCTTTCCCACCCATTTCAACATTTTAATATAATTCCCGAGGGGTTCTGTGTTAATATCCAATAACTTTTCCTCCAAGTTGCAGAGGAGGGCTTTTGCAAGGAGTCTCATGTTTTGCAACGTGTTCTGGATGTTGAAGAAAATCACTGCACTGGTTCCTAAAGTGAGAAGAAGGCTCTTCACTTGTTTCATACCCATTGAGATCAAAATCAAGGCTCCGAAACAGCGAATCCTTTCGGAGAAATACATGGCTGGTGTTAAGCTTATACAAAAAACACAAGTAAAGGGTAGCGTGACCTCTTGAACGCATCTGAAGGAAAAGTGGAGAATGAGAGAGAGGAAGGTGCTCAGAATGAGACTGGTGACAAAACACGTCAACAGGAGGAGAAGCTTTTCCTTCCAGCTTTTTGTGGTGTTGCTTGTGTAGAGACCACATATTCTGGACCAAACCCGTCGTAGTCCTTTTGCCAGTTGATACAGTTTAGCTTGAATCATCTTCCACCCACTAACATGAAATTAAAAAAACAAAGATTTTAAAATGTTTAATGGTTTCATAACTAAATGATTAATTAGCCCTTAAATCTCTGCATTATTTTGAGCTACAGTGGCCTAAAAGCATACTGTGTGTAGACACTTAAGCCACAAAAAAGAAAAAAACAGAATATGATTTCATTATATGACAAAAGTCAAATCAAGTGACTTTTTTAAAAACAGCATCACAAGCATATAAATAGAACCTTTAACAAAAATAAATTTGTTGGGTTACAGATGATAAAACAATATGCATATTGTTATATTTGGACATTTTATGGTTTAAACAGCATTATGAGACTTGAGTTGAATTGCAATAAATGGCTCAAAAAAGTGAATTCTGCTTTTGCAGATGTCACTTGTTTTTTTTATTTAATTCAGTGACATTCAGACATTTGTCAGTATGGCTTAAGTAAATGAACACTAATACTTGTGATATTAGTTTGACTAAAGCTGCAATGAATTTGTTAATACAATTTAGTCTATATTATAATACTACATTTGATTTTGTGATGACTTAAACACTATCATCGGCTTTGAACAGTCATGCAGGCATTTCAGATAGTTAACCTATTTTTCAATGTTTAACCTACCTTTTATTTGTCAGCAGTCTTGTCAGCTCACGAGTGTGCTGTGGCAGTCCAGCATTCATCTTTTTAAAGTAAAACAAGAGGAAGCTGATTTTAACCCTCAGTTGTTCACTTCCTTTTTTAGCCATCATCTCAGCACTTACTCATAACCACAGAACAGCACTGACAAAAACCACCTTATGATTAATGTGTTTTCAGAAAGAGTTTGTTTGTGGAAAGCTGCATGCTCACTTTTCTAATTATCATGTTAATTTTGATAACATGGGAAAACAAAAATTTCCATATAGGTCAAAATTATAGCACTACATTTACAATACAATAAATTAAGCTTCCTGCGTTAGTTCAGGCAGGTCTCGTAGTCAAGCTCTGCTGTTAGCTGATTGGGGAATTTCAACCCGGGCCCCCATCAGCTGATCACACACCCAAGCTCACTATAGGCAAATCACAACAGAGCGCCCTATTTAAACACTGCTTTCATCTGCTTGCTTTGCTGCTTCCTCTGTATGCTGCTAACAACCCACCCCC
>JAUMHE010000021.1:1802513-1816420 GCA_032359235.1 Enteromius mattozi
AAACCACAACGAACTTATTCTGCCTAAATAAAGTAATGATTACTGTATTTATAACTAGCATATCTCTAGTTACAGTCTCTGCATTGTAAAATGTAAGTAAGACTTGCGAGGAGTGAACATTTAGACATATAGAGAGCAATAAAAAAGAACAATAAAATACAAATTCCTAAGTTTTGTTTTATTGACAGGCTTTGTTTTTTCTTATCTCTTTTAATTTGCTAATCATTTGTATTCTTTGTTTTTCTTATAGTTATCTTTTAGCTAAAGGAATGTCTTTGCCCATATTAGGGATTTCCTTCCTGCCCATCATACTGTAAGTCACTTCTATAAAGCCATTTTGGACTTTCTGAGCAAGACAACACTTGCCCAGAAAAAGTGCAGGGGATGAATGTACTGCAGCACAAGTAACATTGGTTTGGTCTGTCACACACATACTGTAGTGTCTGAACGTGACCTCTGCGTGCTCCAGCGCAGAGACTGCATCACGCTGCGATAAATGAACGGCTGCTAGACACATGGGCCAGAAAACAACTACAGCAGCACAGAGCACATGAAGGGAAAGCAGCAATCTATAATTCCTCTGAATGTTAATCATCTCCTCCCGGCGGAAAGCACTGCATCAGCACTTTACAACCGGCCCAGAGATGAAGCCAAAATCAATGAGAGAGAGAGAGACTGAGGGAGGGTTTCCCTCTATCACAAAGAGCACGACTGGAATATTAAAAAGCATGCGTGGATATGTGTGTGCGTGTTTAGGCTTTCCCTTCCTTGTCTGAGATGCCTGTATAGATGAACATTTTAATTTTGTTTTTAATTTTTTCATTTTATTTCAGCTATACTTTAGGTTAATAATAACAACACTGTGTGCATTATGCATTGCAAATCATTTCAAACAATGGCATGCTACAGTAGCACAAGCCAAGTTTCCATTCAGTTTTTACGCTGTTTTGTTATCGACAAAGAATTGCGAAATTTGCTGTCTTCAGCCTGTTTCCATCCAACTGGCCTTTTACCGATAAAATGGTGTGCGTGACGATGTCATCCTTAAAAAAAAAAACAATTGTCGCATAAGTTCTGGTGTATGGCAAAAAAAATTGCCCTTAAGCTATGTCCATACATAATTTCACCTATTGCGCAAATCATATGCAAATAGTCTGTTCTTAATCCATTCGAAAAAAAAAACAAAACATCTTAGCCCATTATTAAACATAAACATAGGCATTTACAGTATGTAGGCTGGCAGCCTACATAAACATAGCAAGTTTAATGAGTTTTCATGTTTTTGCACTTTGTTATAGACTATTTAAATACTCCAGCATCAATCCATAGGCTACTCATAAGCAGGTGCAGTTGTTGTTTTTGTTGTTGCTGTTGTTGTTTTCCTGATTTAGTTTTATTAGACTGTATTGGAAATAGCAATGTTAATTTAGGTTATTTTATTATTAACCGACAAGATTATGCTAAATTACAAGTAAATTAAATTTGAATTGATACGTGGCTGTGACCCATTAAAAATAGCTTAATTTGTTTCCAGGGATTAATTTTATACATGAAAAAAGCAGCATAAACAGAACATGAGGATCACATCACATCACGCGCAGAGCTTGTGCGAACAGAGAAAATAAGCTAGAAAAGAAAAAAAGGCCCATATGCCAAATATATATTTTTTGTAAATAAATAATAATTTAACAAAACAAAAGAAAAAAAAAAAAACGCAACATGTAGAATATATGCAGAATTTCAGTTAATTCTTGTGATGCGCTCTTGAAAGCAGCATCCAATTATTTACAGAAGCACAACCGTTTTTATTGTGAACGTACACAATTAAAATAAATATTTAGAATAATTTCGAATAATGTCTTATTTTTGAACGAGTACAGTAAGCTGTTTTTACGTTTATAAGAGGAAAACATCAAGTGATCCTGCCGGCGCCGCGCACAGTAACGCAATAAACTACTAACTCGACAACTATAATATCCTGGACAAAATTAAGCCAAATAAATTTGAACTTTCAAAGAATTAAAAAGAAACATCAAATTAAGATAGTTATGTTTGAGAGGTAACTCATCTTTTTACCATATATACAATTTTAGATGCAATAATATGAATATGATTCAGTGCGCTTTTTAACTAGGCTAAGGTGCTTTGGCACGAGCACCACGAACACGGACGCTGCCGATAGGATAATTCTGTCATGTGACACTACATTTATTTACGTTAAAGCCCTTTTTCTCGACAAAGGGTGTTTCCAAACAATTTTTTGCTACATTTGAAGTATCGATATATAATTTATGCGCTAAAGTTAAACGGAAAAATACCGTGTCGACATTTACAAAACGTTATCGATAATTAGCATTTCCATCAGCTATATCGGTAAAAAATAAATATTTTTTTCGCAAAAACGCCTTGGATGGAAACTTGGCTACAGATGCGGAATACAGTTTATACTATACTATTACACTAATGCATAAAACAATACAAAAAAAGCAAAAAGAGAGAAAAAGAAAAAGACATTAACATTAACCAGCACAGCAAGTGCAAAACTACAGGTAAAAACACCTTTTAAAAAATAAATACAGAACATTTCTTCATAATATACTCAGAAATAAAGGTACAAAAGCTGTCACTGGGGTGGTACCTTTTCAAAAGTACATATTAATACCTAAAGTGTACATTAGTAACTTAATATTAGTAACTAAAAGGTACAAAAGTGTACCATTTGAAAAGGTACTGCCCCAGTGACAGCTTTTGTACCTTTATTACTGAGAGTGTACAGTACCTTATGCCCTATTTTTACAGATGTTGTTTTATAGTATATATATATATATATACCCCATCACATTGCATACATCATATTTTAGAAATAAACATGGTTCTGAGATGTTTGTTTTCAAAGGCAAAGAGTGACTTTATATTGAACACATTTAGCAGTTAACATCTTCATCACCTCTGTCAGACGTGTTCCTGCTAACATCTTACCTGATACAACGCCAACACCATCCTCACAGTCATAGTCTGAGAACTCACTGTCGCTGATCCTCTGAGACCCTACAGCAGAAAACAGACACACACAGAGACGAGTGTTAGAGTGCTCTGTAGAGAGACGGGATCATGTGATGTGGCCGTGCTATGATTTCTGCACTGTAAACATATTGATATAATAGCTCTGTTCCAAAATCTCATGAGCTGTTGAAATGTTTCCTCTCCAAGTATTGGTTAATAATATTTCTATTTAAACTTTTAATTAAAATATAATTTAAATAAACAGAACTATTTGTATCAGGTCTGTTCAGGAAATGAATGAAATATAATGAATCAATAAACCAAAATGAGTATTTATAATTGACATTATAATTGTCAATAAATCTCAACTTTTTTAATTTTATATTTTTTTATTTTCTGTTTTCATTTAACATTTTATTTTATTTTATTTTTGCAATTGTTTTGTAATTTCAGTATGCTTAAAATTATTTCACCTGTTTTCCCAGCAACATTTCTCATTTACATTCTTTTTTTTTTTTTTTTATTCAAAGTTTTTGTAAGTAATATTTATTTTTATTTCACATCAGCTAAAATTTGATTTAATAGTTTTATTTTTTTTATGTCTTAAAAACACTGGTATACTATTCCTGATGCCCTAAATCGCCGTTTTGGAACATGACTGCTTAACCACAACTGACAAACACTGCTGTTCATTCATCTTCCTCTGTGACACTCATAAAAAGTGGTAAAGAAGCTATCTGCGCTCGAAATGCCTGTCTATTTCAGACTACTCACAGATAACTGAACATGTCAGTCAGACATCTCTCTCTCTTCCAAATCCACAAAACAAGAACGAGGCAGACTGAGCTTTGCATTACATGAGAAAATGGATCTTCTTCTCCCTTTGTTTCAGTCACGGGGAACAAACCGAACCGAACGACGTCCCTCAGCCCACAGCGCTGACGTTTGCCGAGTTTGACACTCCATCACTCAGTTCAGATCAAGAATGAAAGCTAATCTGCCGAGCGGCGTCCGGACAGCCAGTCTGCACTCGCCCACCGAACAGACCCCTTGCGCTTTAATGGCGATGACAAGCCAGCAATAAACCTGCTCTCATTTCGTTCTCTCTTTCATAAGCCTGTCCTCTTTTCTCCTTCAGCTCTGGTCTATAAATCGGTCTCTTTAAATCACTAAATCAAACACTCATACACCCAAGTGTCAAAAGAGATTCCCAAACTTATAAAGGATCAGATGATGTTTTCTTTTTGATTTGTTAGGGTCACATATATAAGACTTTTCTTATGCAGTGCAATGCATCAATGCATCAGAAGCTTAAAGTAAGTGCAAAATCTGCATTTTAAATATGTTTAACCTAGATCTTTGTAAGGGATGTCTTTATAATATCCTAATTATGTCGGAACATATTAAAAAAGATGGCTCTTTAGTGACACTTTTCAAAACGATTAGCTAACTGCTGTCGGTGAAGAGAAAATTACTGGAGTGAATATGATTTGTGAGGATTTTTTTTTTTTTTTTGCTTCTGTCTCTTTGAACGATTAAAAACAGGTGCTGCAAGTACAAAACCACACAGCAACCAAAACCAAGAAAACTCACTCTTAAAAGAGAAGAAACTAAACTAATTCAAAGGCATTGCACACAAAGGCGGGTTATACACAAATTAAAACTGTGTTTTAGAGATATTATGTTATTTATCACAGCTATGCAGTATTAGTAACTACAAAGGGAGGGAAAAAATTAAACGACCAATTAGGACTGGGTTGTATGATGGCATTTATCACAGAATGATAGAAAAGTGTAGTGATTTCCCTTTACCACTTATATAGCTGAATATACACTTGGATAAAAAAAATGTTGAGAGAAAGAGTGTGATGTCCCTGTGTATTTATGTATTTGTGAGATAAAGTTTAAAAAATGGAAACAGTCACATTGTGAGACATTTTGTATTTCTGATGTATGAATATAAATTTGCTGTTAAAGAGAAATAAGAAAATTGGTATGAATTTTTTAACAAATCTGGTTTGTGTGCATCAACTTCCAAATTATAAAAAAGACGATAAATGATGAATGAATTAACTCTTTTGTTCAAAAGTCTGAGGCCAGAGAGGGATAAATTAAATTCAAGATCAAAAGCGGCAGAAATATTTATATTTATTAGAGAATCTTGAAAAAAGTATCATGTTTCCATAAAAATATTAAGAAGCAAAACTGCTTTCAACATAATAATAATAAGAATATCGTGAATATAAGAAATAAGAATAAAAATGTTTCTTGCAGAATTATTTATAAAGGAACGTAATGATGCTGAAAATTAATCTTTGCATCACAGGAATAAATTACATTTTAAATTATAATAAAGATGTTATTTTAATATGCATTAATGTTTCATATTACTGTATTATGATTAAATAAAGCAACCTTGGGGAGCATAAGTGACTATAGTTTATAGACATTTTTGTTTAATTTCTATCAAAAATAATTATATTGTGACCATTACCATTGTGTAAAATTAATAATGTTGATGCGAATTGATTAAAAATTTTCCTCATACCATCCAGCCCTTTTACAAGTAGTAATAACAGACAGAAAGCTTGTGTTCACTACAGTGTATATGAAGAGATCGGACTGATCTGCAACAAAGAGGGAAAAACAGCAGCACTGGGGAGAATCAGAGGGCACTGTTGGAAAAAGTGGCAGTGTGAGGACATGGTCCACTTCGGTCAGTGTTTGTTCCGTTTTTGACGGGAGTGAGAGGGACAGCAGGGTGGATCCAGTATAAAAACACACGGTGAAAGCCAGAGGATCAGCCTGAGCATGCAGCGGTCATTACCTGAGCTGTACACAAACGGGCCTTTGGCTGCAGAAATAACCAGGTCAAGATAGAAAACAATGAATGCAGGACACAAACCAACAGCTGTAGTGTTTCAGATTTCAGCTTAGATGACTGAGCGCTTATGAATGTGTGCGCTCTTGGGCCCCAAACATATAGTACTCAATTTAAAGCATGAAACACAAGCTGTTTTCATGTGTTTATTCATTCTGAAATTTTCCACTGTTTTGGCTACTGAAAATCATAGATACCTTGTCAACATTTTTGCCTAAATGTTGAAAGCAAAAGTTCTGACAAGGAAGAACCGCAAAACTAATCACATGGTATTTAAGAAAAATACAGAAATAAATTAAAAATAAATCAAGAGAATAGTTCACCCAAAAATTTCTTTTTTTTTTTTTTTGCAATACCATCTTTTTTCAAGTGATTTTTTATTCAGATATGGAAAAATGTAACATTACAGTACTTGCTAACCAGTGAATGGGTGCCGTCACCCAGCTGTTAAAAATATCACAATAACCCACAAGTAATCCACTGATTCATCGCATCCAGAATAAAAGGTTTTGTTTACATAATATATGTATGCATAACGTTTTTGTTTATTACAGTGTGTATATATATAAATACACACACATTCAGTATATATTTAGAAAATATTTACATGTATATACATTTACGTATTTAAATCATTATATTATACATAAATATATTTAATATACAAACATCAAATATTTTTCCTAAATACATACATGCATGTGTTTGTATTTACATATGCATAATAAATATACACAGTACACACTCATATATTATGTAAAGAAAAACGATTAGACTGGCGATGAATCGTTTGATAGCACTAGTAAAGTTTTTATGATAGATTTGTTTATTATAAGCATGTAGTTTTCACTTCACAAGACATTGTATTGATGTAGATTATTTTTTAAGTTTTTATCTGCTGTTGGGACTCTTATTTTGATAGCACCCATTCACTGCAGAGGATCCACTGGTAAGTAAAGCAACTGATGTAATGCTAAATTTCCCCAAATCTGTTCTGATGAACAAACGAACTTCTCTACATATTGAATGGCCTGACGATGAGTAAATTTAAGTAAATCACTATTTAAAAAAGCAGGAAGATATTGTGAATATTCAGGATATTGCCCAAAAAAACATATCCAGGTTAATAAAACACATTTGAAGGAAATCTTATCAAGCGTTTGTGCTGTAGAGCACATTAATGGAGTAAGACTTTAGAAAAGATGCTTAGAAACTGTTTTGTGACAGGAAAATTCACATTCTGCAGTACAAGCAGTTATTACTATAAATGCTAAATAGTTATATATGATCAGTACATGTACCTGAGATTTTCTGTCATATGTTTCTGCTTTGTGTGCATAAAAGATGTGAGTGAGAGAGACAGAGAGAGACATACTCTGCAGTCTGCGTGTGGGACTGTCTCCATGCAGCGCTCGTCTCTGAAGGCAGGGGGAGCTCTTGGGCAGGGGTACCGATGAGACATCATGTGTTTGTAGCTTATACCAGTGCGGCTCATCGTCCAGCAGCGCTGTTTCCAGCTCTATGAGGATCTACACACAAACATTTCTTCCACATTCAAATGCATGATAACATTTCTGCTTTATCCTGAAAGCGCATGTCACTGCAACTCTAAATTTAAAGGGATAGTTCACCCAAAAATGAAAATTCGTTTTCGTTTTCGAATTTTCGTTTTTGGGTGAACTATTCCTTTAAGGTTTTTCATTTAACAGCTAACTACAACAATAGCACATAGGCATTTGAAATATTTCTAGTAGTTTTGACAAAAATTATAATTTTGTGATCTAAACTTTAACTAGTTAGATCTATTTTTGTAGCAAGATTACTTTTAGATTTATCTGGCACTAAGTTGCACGCAAATACAGAAAAAAAGTGATAAACTGGTAGAAGCAGCCTAAAACTCTGAATATTTCAGACCATGATTCATCTTGTCCTCACCTCTCCCAGGAACTCACTCTCCTCCTCTCGCACCCGGGCCTGGTCCCACAGCGTGATCTCCAGCATGCGTTCCCTGAACTCCCGCCGGTGAACGGGGGAATACATAAAGGTCTGGTTCCATTTGGGCTCTAGTGATTTCTTTACTGTTTTTGTTCTTCTTTTGCTTTTGTCACTGGAAAAACAATGATTCAAACTGTTTTTATTTACCATCATGGTAAAAGACCCCTGGAACAAACACTGAACTCAAGAAGCTGAAGAACACCATGGGAATATGAGAATGTTGAGCAAGACTTGTAAGATTGAGTGTTTAAGCTTGTCATTATACATTACTGACACTCTATTATCCAATTTGCTACTGTTAAGTGCTTTGACACAATCTGTTTTGTTAAAAGCACTATATAAATAAAGGTGACTTGACTTGATCTGCTCATAGGCTGCTTTCAGAAAGGAATACTAGCATAGTCCTTACTGCATACTGCTCCGATTTTGTACTAAAATGTTTATCTTTGCAATCGAATCATACTGTCAGTAAAAAAGAAAAAGTTACAAATTTTGTGAGACATGGCATCCATACAGGACTATTATTGTTAATTATTTAAAAAAAAAATGTAATTGTAATATTACTGAAATAAAATAAAATATTAGATAAAAATGAGAAATGCTGTCTTGGCAAATAACTAAATATTTAAATGAAGCTAAGGCACTAAATTGACTAACTATATGTAAATAAATATAAACACCAAAACTGAAATAAAAGTAAATTAAACCTAAAAAATAAAACCTTAATTGTAATTATTTACAAATAAATAAATAAACAAAAAAAAATCTAGAACAAATAAAAATAAATAAATAAATAAATAAACGAATTAAAATGAAAACTAAACTAAAAATACAACCTTAAAATTATTAATATCAAGGCTAATAGTAAATAATACTACAATGACTACAATGTTTCAGTATATTTTGCATACTGGCCATTTTTGCCAAAACAAAATCCAACATATAAAAACGTGCACAATATACATATTACATACAGAAAAATAGTGTGACTAAGCCATATGGAACTGTTTGATGGAAAGACCATGCTTTTCTTGTCTTGTCTTATTGGCACAACTGCCCTAATCTCACCTTCTGTCAGGGAGGAAGTAGATCTTCACGTAAGGATTGCGTGGTCGGCCGTCTTCCCTTGAAGGCAGGTCCTTTGCACCCAGTATGGTGACGATTAGCTGATGGCCGACTTTGTCATACCAAAGTTTGACCTGCAGGTGGACAAACATCAGAGCCTGCTTTAGATGAAGAGGGACTTGTGTTCTCAGGCTTCACTTCATCACCTGCTTCATTTAAACACACTAAGAAAAGAGAATTCGATATGCATTGAATCATAGTATTGCACATGCTAAGATGTGTGACAGGCCAAGCTTGGTTCTCAGACAAGTATGGACACGACAGAAAAATACTTAGAAGTCAAACACACACAGAAAAAACACAAACATAACACATAAAAATGCTAGATCTTCTAAGCCAGAGCCCATACTTGCTTGATAATAACTCTTTCTATAAAGTAAAGGCCTACAAACGTCTCAGGCCACAGAGTAACACATGCAGTGAAGGACACGTTCCATACTTTATTTTAAAAAAAGAAAACAAGGAGAGCTAGGTCAAACAAATTGTACCATTACGAAATTCCCAACAGAACCAGAGGTTGCTGTGCATTAAGGACAATAATGTTGCCCAAAATAGAAAATCTGCAATATTGCTGAGGGAAAATGTCTGAAAAGCATTGGAAATGTGAAGAGAACAATGGATTTGATTTTTGCTACAAACAACCTTAAAGTCATTCACATCATGTTTCCTCAGGTACAAGTGGGTACAATTTGCTTATTTCACACATCTCTGTACTTAGGAAAATAAAAAAAACAGGGACTGTTAAAGGTGCTGTGAAATTACAGAAGACACTTTGCAACCAAAATAGCCCTCCATTCTCCAAAAACATGTCAGCCAGCTTGATGTCAAAAGGATTGACAGGCAGAGAGGCTTTCTGATTGGCTATATTTCTGACAGGCTAAAATGTGTCTTCGATGTCACAGAGACATATATGCTTTCTTAGGACACCTATTTCAGTGATATTTGATAACTTACAGTACCTTTAACATTTCCTTTTAACTGCAACATGAAACTACCAGCAGTGTTAGTACTGAATGTTTTTAGCATGATTAGTATACAATTACATATGTGAAAGTTTTTGAATCAGTCAGCAAATGATGAATGAATCTCCAAAACAATTAAGTACTCTGAATCAGTTCTTTCTAAACGGTATGGATGAGTATCAGGATTCAATGCAGTTTCATGTTACATGGAAAAAAAATCAAATTTTTTGTCCCGACAAACTCTGCATCACTAAAACATTTAAAGAGACACAGTACTCCTCTGCCCAGGCAAACGTCTCACAGAGGTGTTACATCATTACTCAACGTCTGCCGACACTCGGGTGTCTCTTAAAATATTTTTGTGCTAATTCATTGCATGCATATGACTTATGCCTTGCAATCAGATAAATTATGCTTAAAACAGCAATGAATAGGTCTTTGGATGCTCAAACTTAGATAATAAACAGCTGGAAATGCAGAAAGTTTTCTACTGTGCATTGTCTAATGAATTAAAGCAATAGAGAGAAGTGTATTTAGCAGACAGCAACCATTACCTGAACTCTAGGGTTAAAAGGCTCAATTCTTCTACTAAGGCTTTGGCTCTGGGTAAGTAAAGTGAATGAAAAACAGCAATGAAGAGAAATGCAATAAAACTAAAACCTGAAATGACAATCCCAGTTGTTAATGCAACACTAAGAAAGCCGAAAGGAGATTCAATCTAAAGACAATGATTAGGGAACACAATGCACTGGAACATTTTAGTATTTTCACTATAACTGCAATCTCTTCCTCAGATATTGGGAAATTAGTGATGAGCTGCGATGCTCAAGACTCTGATATACCTTTCAAATTTAGGAATCGATATTTCCTGTGCATTTTCTAGAGCAGCGTTTCCTAAAGTGCAGCCCACAACTTTTTAAATTGGTTTTTGAGTTTGATGAAAAAGTAGTATTGTTTTAAAATATCTTGTCTTCTCTTCTAAAAAGGGTCAATGGCTATCTCTTCACGGGAAACATGTCTGCTTACATTGAATCTCCTGTTCAGCGAAATACAAAGTAACAAGATTGTTATTTAACACACAAACATATACACACCATACAGTGTTAGAAATGAGTGAGATACAGAACAAGAATACATGGGAAAACATCTTTTTTCAGTTTATATAAATATTACACCATTCATTTCGAGATTAGCGGCATTGATCCAAAACAACCCATCTTGCCATTCATCCATGCATCTAACTGTCCATTCATTTGTCTGTCTAACAAAACTACTCATCTATCTATCCTCTATCAATCTATTCATCTATCATTAGCCACCCTGCTTTCCAGATATCGGTATCAGCCACTGGAAAATCCCATTTTAGTCAATCATTCGTGGAATTCATTGATTTTTTTTTTTCATCCAAACAGTACTACCTAGGGAATAACGCACACTTCATTTGTTTTGCTTAAATCAAGCAGCTTGTGCACTTTACACCAGAGTTTGTCATGTTCTACAAGCATCCTGGGTATTTTTACACACACACACAATGGGCTGCATGAGGCCTGGCTGTAACCTGATCAGGTTTGAGGAGACTATAGCAGCTTCTGCTGATTACTGATCCAACGTTTCATCTCTATTTAAAGCCGTTTAAGTGAAATTAAATAGAAAATAGGGTAATATCGTATATTTTTAATCTTTAACCTGTCTAAGCAATGCTTTATGTATTTTGTGAATGATGTAAACATGGTTTTGTTCCTGAAAACCTACTCTTCCTCCATTTACACACCGACCTACATTTTACAGCTGCAATCAAACACTTTCTATCCCCTGCACAGGACATGTTTACTTACTGTAAGCTGTCCCGATAAGTACTGAGGGGCATCCCGCAGCACTCCGGGGCTCATGGGAGACGTGACGGATATGGAGGGGCGCTCCATCTTCTGAGATTCAAATGAACTCGAACCTTAGAGATTTAGCGTAAAGTAGAAAAACTCAAAATTAATAAGAGATTCTGTCAAAGAACTGCTGAAAGGTCTCATTAATGTCTCACAGGATCTCATCGTTTATGCACACTAGACTGAGAAAATTTACTCACTGGACTCCAGTTGTGCGTGTGTGCTTTCTGGTATCCTGGGGATATCGCTGCAATGACAGTGGCACAGAGAAATCAATGACATGTGCTTTAATGACCCTGAGCACCACTCTTGTCTTGATGTGAAGTTTGTGGCAGCAGCTCAAATTCACAATCTAAAGAGAGTTCACTTGGTCATACGCTCTTTACAATTACAGCTAGGACGATTAGAAGGCTAAACTGAGGGCAACGGTTTTGTTTGTTCATCTGAGCCAGCAGGTACTCTAAAGGGTCATATCAGACCTTTTTTTTCTCTGACGTCTACTATTCATGTTATGAACCAAAAAAACTTTTTGCATGACTTTATTGTTATTCATCAGATGTCAAGAGTCATTTTGCAAATTATATTTAATATTTTATTTTTAATTAGAAAGAAGTTTTTAGTTCGTTTGAAAATATATACCTTCAATACTATGTACTTATATTGTAAGGAGGTAAAAAAACATCTAGCGTATTGCAAAAACAGACCATTATAATTAGTGCTGTCAAGCGATTAATCATATCCAAAATAAAAGTTTTGTTTACAGAATATGTGTGTATATAATGTGTACATTTATTATGTAAATATAAATACACATACATATGTATATTTTTAAAAAATGTTATGTTTAGATATGAAATATATTTATATATAATACAAATTATATGAATATAAATATTTAAAATATATATGCCTTATGTGTGTGTCTTCATATGTACTCAATGTAAAAAAAAAAGAAAAAAAATGAGTTGTTTCAACTAGAAATATCTTGTTACCCCACTGCCTAAATATTTTTTGTTTAGTCAACTAAAAATGTTTAGTTTAAGTGACAACTAAAATATTTTAGCTGATTAAACAAAAAAAAATTTAGGCAGTGATTTTTACGATGCTGGTTTAAATTAGACGCAATAAATTTCACTGGCAATTCTTTTAATATTTTAAGGACTTTAAACTAATTTGTGAGTATTTTTAATCAATTAATTACATTTTCTGCACATCAGCACTGCGTGTTTGTTTCTGTGTGCAGCAACCAAGGAAAATGCTAAGAAAAATATGTTGTTTATTTGTGTAGATATTTCTTGTGTGATGAAAATTAGATCTTTAATTTCTTCTTTAACAGTATCAGCATAATATTCTATATAGGCATCTGCTGCATCTTTTGTATTCACAGTAATTTAATGCTTGTAAAGGTAATTTCTGTTAATTTCAGAACATTGTAGAGGACGCCGTACCCAATGGGTCGTGAGACCACTAGTTCCACCTGAGGCTCTGGCTTTGATTCTAAAATGATATTGTAAACTTCTTTAAATGTGGCTCCTTGTAACTGTCGGCCGTTCCACTCTAGGACCTGGTCACCTATGAAAAAAGAAAATCACTCTGTTATCAAACACTCAAGTAACAAACTGTAAAACTAATATGAGTTCAGCATTTAAAAATTTGGGGTAATTGTTTTCTTTTAATAAATATTTTAAACTAATCAAAAGTGACAATAAAGTGTACACTGTCAAAAAAAACAAACATGAAAATTACTGTGAAAATACGGCAGCTATGGTTGCCAGAATTTTACAATAAAAATAAGATAGCAATGTTTTAGCGTTTACAGATTTAACTTAAATTTACAATTAAAACTGATGTAATGTTAATATACCAACCTATCAAAATCAGTTTTTTACCTACACTGATAACCATAAGCAGAGAATTCTGGAAACATCAATTTATGTTCTTCCTTGTAAATTTTGCATCCTTTATTACTTTTACCATAAAATTATCTGAAATGTCTATTGCAGTTTTTCACCATATATATATATATATATATATATATATAATGGTTAACGGTAGGTTCCT
>JAUMHE010000021.1:1827749-1842914 GCA_032359235.1 Enteromius mattozi
AACCTGAAGCACAGTGTCATTTCGTTATAAACGTCATAAATGGCACTATTCAGTCATGTGGTCAAGAGAGAGGAAAACACTGCAGACCTTTCTAAGTGGTGCAGATTCTCTGGTGTCATACAAGACGATACTTCTGTCTGATGCGCAGCTGGCGAGAAGATCAGTCTGTAAAGTGCAACAAGGCAATCTGTGGTTGATACAACTTAAAAACCATTGGCGTTTACAAGTAATCTATTACGAATCATTTGGATGGTAAATACCTCCTAATTCTTGAAAATATTGCTTTATTATGGTCATACCCAAAAACCCCATGGTGGTTACTGCTGGCTTTGGCATATTTTAATCATTGTAAAGCTGCTTTGAAGCAATGATTATTATGAAGAGATCAGCAGAAGTAAATTAAAATTTAATGAAACTGAATTTGATCACCTCTATGGGGTTGTAGCGGACGCAGCTGAAGCTGTCCACACCCCAGCTGAAGGAGCGGATGGGACTGCTTCTCTGCTCATCCCAGATATCCACCGTCTGCCCACAGGTTACGAATGTGCCCTCCCTCTGGTTGTGGTCAATGCCAGTGAACACCGCCTGCAAAAGACATCAGGCCTCTTACAAACTAAAAACCTTACAGAACAATAAAAGAGTGTGCATATTTATAAATAAGACTAAATATAATTTAGTAGATAATATTGTGAAACATACCCTAATCATTCACTAACAGTATTACTTTTTTTTTTTAATAGTTTTATAATGTAATATATTTAGATTAGCATTAGGTTTTTATTGTCTTCAGTTATGAAATGGTGCTTTTTCTATAATAATCCAGTTTATTTATATATATATATATAAAATTTAAAAGTTATCAATTTCTGTTTTCTATTTGAATACATTTTAAAATCTATTTTATTCTGCCAAATTATAAGCCATAACTCTTTAGTGTCACATGATCCTTCAGAAATCAAGAAACATTTCTTATTAATGCTTTTTATTTTTCTAAGAAATAGAAATTAATATCTTTATTCAGCAAAGAAGACATTTATAACGTTACAAAAGATTTCAATTTGAAATAAATGCTGTTCATTCGAATGTTTTATTCATTAAAGATGTATCCTGTATATTTATTACAGTTTCCACAGATACATTAAGTGGGAAAACTCTTTTCAACACTAATAATGTTAAGACTGATTATCAATAACTTAGCACCAATGATAACTTATAATAAGCTGCAAATCAATATATTTGAATGATTCCTGAAGAATTGTGCGACAATATAGACTTTTATTTTAAATAATAATTATTGTATTACACAAATTATTTTTGGTTAAATAAATGCAGTCATGTCTGCATTTTATAATAATATATACAATATACAATCTTTCATACAATGGGTGTAAAATAAAGCTGTACCTTTCCCAGAATCGTATTAATTGGTTCCTCCCGAACTCCATATCCCGGTGCCTCCATGTTCCACTGTTTGATGGTCTTGTCATCTCCTACCTGTTGCACGACATGGAGATTTCACAGAATCACCTAACTGCACGAGCACTTACTAACTGGATTGTCTTCATCTATATCAAGGAAGAATATGCTAGATTAAAGTACCGTGAAAAAGGAAGTGCCGCAAAAGCGGGAACAGATCCCTCGTACAAATCCTTCATGAGCCTGAACTGTCCTCAAACACTCCCGCTGAGCAAGGTTCCACACTTTTACCTGTAAGAATCACAAATCCATACATCCATACTACATCTAAATGCTCATTTGCACACTCTTTTGACATATTGGGAAAAATAGCTACTTAAAACTGAAGTTCATTAACTGTGTCCTTTGTCTGATTGTATGTTAGGTGTGTATGTTGTTCTTATATATAAACATAACAGTGACTGCACATGTTCAAGCTTCTGAAAGAGCTGAGATACTTAAAAAGCATGGTAAAGGCAATAAAGTTTTACCTCCCCGTCGCAGGCACCAGAGATGATTGTTGACAGGCTTTTGGCGTGTTTGGTGATGCAGCTGATGCCATCTTTGTGTCCATCTAGAGAAGCTACAAAGGGTTTGGCAAACACCTTCTCTAGTTTAGTGGCATTTAGTGCCCTGGTGTATTCTCTGGGCACCTCAAAAGGATGCAGGGTCGGATCGTAATTCCTTGGCACTAGATAGGGAACACACTACATTTAGGCTAACGTTACCATACTTAATATTAACTTACACCAACCCTCATATAATCACGTTATGTTTACATACCTCGCTGTATATCTCTGGTCGTCTCTCGAACATAATCGTCCGGGTTTCTACAAAGCACTTTAACTTTCATTCCAGCGGATTATGAAATTAAACACTCAAAATCCTGATGAAATCTGCAGCGTACAGAGGAATGTTGGACCATGCGTTTGTATGACGTAACGCGCATTAATGTGACGTGACACATCCGGGTACTGGGGAAAAAAGAGTGTTTTTATTTTTATTGTTTCTTTCCAATTTTCACAGAAGCTAATGTATTTATTTATAAGGTATTTTATACAAAATATTCAATGAAATCAATATTTACTTAAGTAAAATATGTTTTTTCTCTGGTGTAAAAACAGCGTTGTCACGTGGTGCCTGATACTTTTCTCAGCGTTGGAACAGGATGCACCAATCACAGTCGCTTCTGGAGAAATACCCGTTTTAAAAATGTGTTTCTCTGCTAACTTTACACAAGGCTAATTTATGTGTAGCAGATCTAAATCTTCATCGCATACAAATATTTCTAATAAGGCAAAAAAAAAGAAAAAAAAAAAAAAGATGCTGGTTAAAGAAAGACTGGGCTTTTCTGAGCTACAATGCGCCCCCTAGAGCCATAAAATTGTATTGCTCGATGAATTCAGTAGCGCTGACTTGCAATGAAAGGATATAGTGTTTTAAAACACGAACGAATGAACAATATTATTGCTTTTTCAGCGGATTCCTTCACATTTCTGTATCTGCTGTGCTGATCACGTGTTAGATCACGAGTGTGTGAGGGGAGCAGTAGTGAGTCACGCGCGGGTTTTTAACATGGAGATTATGGGCAGCACTTTTGATGATTCTGTGTTTGAGGAATCAAGAAACAGAGTCTCCACGGCTCTTCCTGCATACGAGCCCAAACTCTGCGAACCTCTGGTGGGTATCACGCTCAACATCTACCACAAACCGATACCGTGCTACGGAAATGGCACGGATATTTACTCAGTATTTAGATACCTAGTTTCACTTCAAAGAAAAGCATATGGCATTACTGCGGAAACCTTAGTGATGGCAGCAGATGCTAATACCATAATACTTCTCAGATATGTATAGTATTTACCTGAGCGGACCGTGGTATGTTTTAGTCAGTGATATTTGACCACTTTGTAATCATAAATTATGTAGTTAGCATACTATATGCTTAGGTTATAATTATATATAATTGATGATAATTATATGTCTTAGAACGTACAATTATGTTTCTGCCGGGTTCACACGGTGAGAAAATGACATTTATAATAACTGACAATAAATAAACAAATTAATCTTTTATTCACAAACAATTTAAGTGCCTTTTCAATAAATAAACAATCAAAAATTGGTAAGCAAAAGTATTAGAAAAATCATTTTCAACAGCTAAAAAATGGTTTTAAGTTAGTTATTTCTATTTTTTGCTGTAGTGTGTCAGTAGGCAATATCAATTCTCATTTCCAAACATTAAATTTAATTTAGAAAATCCATTTAGGCTATGACTATTTTTGGCAGCATCCTCATTTTACAGCATTTTTACACAAGTGCCTATAACTTTTAACAGTACTGTATCTGTGCAGGTGGGTTTCTCGAAGCATATAGGAGTTCTCCTGGATTTAGTCTGTCTCCGTTTGTTCTGTTTCTTCATGTCATTCCAGACAGACTGGGTGGTTGTCAGACTCCTTGTGCAAACAAAAATACCACTCGATTATTACAATAAATAGCAAAATGAATGTTTGGAAATGTAAACTGATATTTCTTACTGACACACTACAGCAAAAGTTAGAAATTACTGACTTAGCTAGTGAAAATACTTGTGTTCTAATCATTTTGAGCACCAGTGTATGTTTTATTCTGGATAGTGGTTTTGTGAAAATGGAAATGTTGAGGATCCATTAGAAGAACAAAAAACCCTGAAGTTTCGAGGAGATCTGGCCTACAGGAGGAAACAGTATCAGGTATAAAAAGCTGAATTCACAATTATCTCTCACTGTCATTTGATTCATGACCTGATTTGTGAGTTATGTCAACGATAGGCTGCTTTGGATGAGTATAGATCCTGCCTCTCTCTCATACCTTCTGGAAACTTATCAGTAAAGAGAGATGTTCAGGAAGGGATCGCTCGATGCTGCTGTCACCTGGGCAAAAAAGAAGAGGCTCTGAATGCCTGTGAGAAACTGGTAAATATAGTAAATTACTAACTCTTGACAACGTTTATGCTTTTGCTAATTTGCTGGGGTTTTTTTGGATAGAGGACAGACGTATCCAACACCTGCCACCTCACCTGCGTCCTTCAGCTGGAGCTGAGTGTTCATGAACACTACAGAGATCTGACAAACAGCATCTCCAGCCTTCAGCAGCTGTGCTGTCTTCATCCCTACCATCCTTGGTACTGGCTGAGTCTGGCCATGAGCTTTCAGAGGCTCCTAGAGTCTGATGGCTGTCCAGACAGATCCAGCACTGAGGAAGAACACGACCAGCAGCAGGGGACAAGTAACATTTTACGGTTAAAGACCATCATGTGCTTGATAAGAACAAGGTATGTCAGCCACAATAGAACTAGCTGTTTATTTATCACTTTTGACATTAACAGATGAATTTAACACTATGTTTGTTCATCTACTATGTTAATTTCTCAGGTTGCTAATTGAAATCCTGCGGATTCAGCAGTTCTCATTCGTGCTGGAGAACAGCCAGAGGGCCTTACAAGGAATCGAGGAGGCTTTACTTGTTCTACAGCCAACAGAAAAAATGCTTCAGACAATCTCTGAGGTCAGACAATATGATATATTGCAGTCGCAAACTCAGAAGACTGAACATTTTTTGTTGTTTTTGAAGCTTGTGAGAAAGCCATATAAGTTTGAAACCTGTATGAGAGTGCGAAAATGACATAATAAAACTTTTTTGTATTGAGTATTTCTTCACAATGTAAATTCAACTCATTGTGCATCAAAAAATCTGGTTTATTCTCTAAATGTTTACATAACAGAATTGCACATCTTTTACACAACTCTCCCAAACATTTGTTATGAACAAAAATGATTTTTCTTATTCTGATCTAGGTGATGGCTGAAGACCTCAATCCAGAGAAGATGAGAGAGGAAAACCAAGATGGAGAGAGTTTATCAGGACTTTATATTAAAGACTTTGATGAAAGGTGGTGGAACAAACTCCACACTAAAATGCAGGAGGAGACTCCATCCATGCACAGACCTCTGCAGAAGACATATGAATAACTTGAATGATTGTACTTTTAGAAATGAATGTGGATCTCTTATTGGTGCTTTGACTGTTACAGTGCAAAATAAAGTTGAATGTGTTAAAATAAATAAAGTTTCTACATCTAATAATGCAATCTACCAACTAAAGCATTAAAATAACCTGCTCTAACACCAGTGGGAAGTGGCAGGAACACCTCTGTTGATGTGATTGCCCTGTATTGGACGCCAAGGTTGGCTCCTCGTATTATATTCTTTGAAAAGTGGGGGCTGATAGGCAACAGGGTGATGGATTGTGTTTCTCCGCGGAAGCCATTGAGATCTTTGCAGTCCAGTGGTGACGTTTGGATAGCTGGTTTGTCTGACCAGGACAGGAGCTGTTGGAAAACTTGGGTTCCTGGGCTTATGAGGTTTCTGTTGTAGATGGTCAGGAGTGTTTCCAGCAATTCCTGCCGGGCGCATTGGGATCTGAAGTTTCTCGAAGGGTAGGCAGAGATCACCGAGATCTGATGTGTGGCAGGTAAATCCTGGGATAGGTTTAGAAATGGCATAGAGTCTGCGAAACTCCAGGTCGAAAGGTTTAACCCCACTGCCTTTGAAGAGTATGGCCAAGCTTCTGTGCACCTGCCAGGACAGCCAGGTGAGACTGCGAAAGAGTCGAAAAAGTGACCACTAAGTGAAGTTATAGCATCGCTAACAGCAGCCAATGTAAGAGAAATGTGCTTTAGTGGCTCCGATGGACCAGCTAATGCTTAAGAAATAAACATTTCACCTTATAAAGAGATAATACCAAAAAGAAAGAAACTAATGACAATATTGATCTCCATTTTTCAAAACCAGGATTTTAGATAACTGACAACTTGTGTCTTTAATTTTAAATGTATGAAAAAATGAATGAATGTCCTCAGAGATTAATTTTCTGATGGTACCTGTATGAGCCGACCAGCACTTTTGTGCAGTCCACAATGATGAATTTCTCTTTCATCTGTCCAGTGAACTTTCTGCCTGATTTGGCGCAGTATGTTTCACCTTGAACAATACGAATGGACATTCTCTGTATGGAGAGAAAGAGGTAAACAAGCACATTGGCAATACATTTAAAGAATTCATCCATGTTTTTCATTTTCATAATATAATTGACCTAAATAAAAAAGCATGTTACATATATTAAATATATATACCAACATTGTCTAAATGTAAATATAAGGTCTGCAATCCTTAAATATCTTTTGTCAGTAGCAACACATTTCACATATTGTCAGTGAAGTGAAAAGAATAGGATAATTTACAGTAAGATGAGACTTGTTGATTTTTAAATTTTCACACATGTCCTGAAACAGCTGTAAATTGGTGTGGTCCAGAATGAGATAGACGGACACATTGCGCTTTCTTGTCGCCTCCAGTATGTCACAGAAAATCTCCACATCGCTGAATGTGTCCATAACTATGGCCAAAACCTTTGATGAGGCAAAAGTTACATTGAAAATTGTTTTAGAACACTGCTCACTCAAAAATGTCAGCCACTTTCCATAAATAGAGTACAAAATAGGATCTGAAAATGTGTTGTTTTTTTTGTTTTTTGCCAACACTTTACGATATCAATCACCTTTATTTATATAGCGCTTTTAACAATATAGATATAAATTCCTAATTTATCTGGGCCGTTACAGCACATCGCTCTTTCATTTGTTGCTGCTAGTGATGCAGAAATTAGAAATTATAATAATTATTAATAGTTAGTAAAGTAGTTGTTAAGTTTTGGTATTGGGTATTACGGATGTAGAATAAGGTCATGTTGAATAAGGTATTAATATGCTTAATTAGTACTAATAATTGCCTAATATAAAAAATATGGGATTTAGTTGGAAATTTTTCATAAATTTCACAAATAATTACAAAGCAACATCACGTAACAAATTAAACACTTTATACGTTAAATTAATTTAGCTTTGTATGATAATAAAAATCAATTATTATGCCAGAACATGGTTGCGGGTTGTCGGTTACGTGTTCATGGAAAGAGTTGTTTGTAATTACAGCATGCATCACAAAAATGATAATTGAAAATCTAATGGCAGTACACAATCTAAAAATGTTACTAACAAATGATAGATTCTTACTTTAGCTGCTTGCCTGATGAGTTCTCGCAGCAAGTCTTTCAAGGAAAACGATTTCATTGAGTGGAAGAACACTTCCACACTGGGAATCCCTTGCAGATGGTAACTCCAGTCAGCCACCGGCCAGCCGTAGTCAAGAACTGGAGGCTCACTCTCTGTGACCGCAGGAAAGTATGTCTCAGAAGAAACTGATGGAGAACCGGACATCTCTTCATCCCCATCTGTCTCTTCATTGTCAGCGAGAGGCTTTTTAATGTTGTTTAAGATGTATGTTTTCTCCTCCGCTGATAGAAAATTTGCTTCATTTTCTTTGTTCAGCACTTCCTGGTATCCATCAATCCCTCTATCCAAGAGAGCATCCATAGCCAGTCGTGTGCTCTCATTGTAACTAAGATCTACTGAACACACCACAGTGTTTGGGTTTCTCATCTCCTGAACTCTTCTTTTCATTTTTCCCATCAGCTTTGGCATCAAGTAACACTGCACTGACAATCCATTACTTACAAGGTTCATGTTGTTTGCATACAAGTCCTCAGCTGACAGATGACTGGTTGACTCTTGCTCATTCAGCTTTCACTTTTAGTCCTCTTTCATCCTTAAGGCCAAATGACTATCCATAAAAACATGGTGTGGTGCTACAGTTAATGTCCCCAAGGTGATTATCAAATGCTCACAAATAATGCTGCGAGATATTCATGCACCATGCATCTTTTCATCAGCAGTGCAAGCGTTTCACGGCACACTGACCATTTCTGAACCAATTTGTCATGTTTTCATGACGGGTGAGTTTAAAATTGAATGCTAGTCCTTCCTTATGGCTCTGGGGAAAGTAGTTTGTGGCTCCTCCTCACACTAAGAGGAGTAACTAGCGTTTATAGACAACTTTCCCCTCCAGGCATTAGTGGGTGGGGTCCTGTGGTTAACAGGTGAGGTGTTGACTGAATAATGAGACTTCCATGTTTTCCATCACAGAAATGAAATGGCGTGAGTGGCAGGGATGAAGATGTGGATGTCAGATTCATTTTACTCATGCATCACTAGGAACCAATAGACCTGTTCCTTTTTCCTGACACACCTGCTTAATGTAAGCTCTTAATGGCTTTGAAGAGTACTTGTGGTTGTGAAAGTTTTTTTTATTTGGTAATAAGTCATAATAAACCTCAAACCCCAAGTTTAAACCTAAGCATACATTTTCCCACACCACTACATACATAATTTAAACATCAAACCATGCAGCTTATTAAAGAAAGAGAATTATTATATTTTTTCTAAGTGGCCAGATATGCAGTCAAAGTAAAAATATAAAATGGACTAAACAGACCTAAATATCATAGAGACTTTTGATTTTGGCCACCCTAGCAACCACTTACAGTAGCAACTCCCATAACCATAAGGTTTTTACTGCATCAGAAAATGTAAAATGTAAAGTTTAAATTAATGGCTTATGCAACACATGAAACTATGGATATATTCAACCAGTATGATAAACAGATAAGATGAAATACCATACACTATCATAGCTAGCAATGAGTTACAGTATTTAGACTTTCATCTAATTGCATTAAACTAGTTGCATGTTTTGCAAATACGGTAGCATGCAGGATTTTGTTCAAAAGTAAATGTAATTAAATTCTAGGTCTAAACAAAAGAATTCAGGAAGATATGGTAAGAAAAAGTTAAAAAAAGTAAAAAATAATAATAAATGCACACACAAGCTAGTCACTCGCTAATACATTGCATCTGAAGACTAGGGTGGTTCTCATATATAGGGATGAAATATGTTTGGAGAGTAATTAGTATAAATAAACAGAAATCCCTCCCTAATAAAACATGCATGAGTGTGAGATAATGCCTTTTTAAATTCATGAAAGAATTAATATTTACATAAATTTGCAAGAATCTGATCTTTTCCAGAAAACATCTCCATCCAGTTGCTTTGCTGCATATCGGGCAAAAGCGAATTTCTTATGACTTGGAAAGGCTGCATTCAACATCTCCTTTAGCTTGGGTAAATCCAAGGATTCTGGATGGTGAGCAGACACCAGAAATAAGCTCTGCTGGAGACCGAGTTTACCCAAGACTTCTTCAGCCCATTGCCTCACTTCCTCAATAAACTCTTCCTTAATCAAGTCTGCCATGGAAAGCACCAAGTAACATTCTTTCCCTAGGGATGATGCTTGCTGCAACAGCTGTATGGCTCCCAATCTAAGCCTCAAAGGAGACACCAGTATGTATACATCACACAAAGAAAGTGCAGATGTTATGCGTTGAGCTTCAAAAGAATTGGACGCAGAAGACAGGCTGCCAAGATCACCGATTTTTCCAAGCCCAGGAAGGTCCCAAACGCGGACATTAGGGGAAGGGTAGGGATACTTCACAGCCTCTTTGGTTGTTTCAGTGACGCCAGTTGAGGAAGCTTGTTCATCACCTTTCTCCAGGCCCAAGAGGGCATTGACCAAGCTGGAGCTGCCACAGCCTGTCTCACCCAGCACACCGATATCCAATCGGAAGTGATCAAGAGCTGCAAGGATGGCCTGAAGCTTGGAAGGATTGTCTGTGAGGTCTCTCGGCTGTGAGAGCTTGGTGATCTGATCAAGATCATACTGGTTTATCTTCCTGGATCGCAAAGCAGTAGAGACCATAAACCTGAGAAACAAACAAAGCAAATTTCTTAGATAACTGTAGATGCTGTAAGAAATTATAGTCTGCTCCAACACATATCAACTGCCATAAAGCTCCATGAACAATGATTTTTTTAATGCCAGTTCAGACTATTTTTATGCCAGTTAGTGCTTCTTAACAACAAAATCTATAAGCTAGTGGAAATAGCAAAATGACAAGCTGGTTAAGTTAATCAGCCTAGTAGGGACACAAGCACACTGACATCTCAAGTTTGGTGATTGATGACGATAGTGTCCAAAAACTGAACCCTTATGAATACTTTTGGTTCAACATCCTTGTTGGTCTTAGAACATCATTAGTAATTAATCAGATTTTAGGGTTAGGGTTAACATTAGGGTTAAGGTATTTCTTATCAACCTATCTTTAATATAAAGGTTAGATAAGGGTTGTCCAAACCTGCTTTTGAAAGGCCACTGTTCTGCAGAATTTAGACTTTCTAACTAAACACAGTTAAACCAGCTAAGCAAGGTCTTCAGGGCTTCTTATAGAAATGTTCAGGCTTTTTAATTGGAGATGGTTGCAACTAATCTTTGCAGTACATTGGCCAGGAGCATGATTGGGTTAGGTTATGGTTACATTTGAATTAGGGATTGGATTAAAATAAATTTTTAACAGTCCAGTTGTTGCAGGACATTGAACATCATTATTATCAGCCCAATTTATGCCTCCAGTTTAAGGATTAGGTTAATTTAGATTTAGTTTCTGACTCAAACATCATGCCCACATACTGAACTGATGCATATGACTGAACGTCTGACGCATATGACAAACAAAATTAGAAACGTTTCAGGAGTTTTTAAATCATAATCGGATTGGTTAAATTACAAAGGATTTTTGGGAGAGGTTGCATTATTTAACATTCCTGGTAACTAAGATGCCGTGATGCTAAACCCCCTCATGGAATAAGAAAGCCGTCATGTTTACAACTGTAAGAAAAAACTCTTGTCATGATCAGCTAAACACTGGGTTTACAAATGTGAAATATGTAAAATTTGTGGCATAGACCCTTTAAAATACATCCAAGAGTTTGTCAGTCATCTGGCCTCTTGGGTGGTCCATGACTACACCTTCTCCCATCAGTTTGAAGGTCTGGCTACACAAGACTATCTTAGGTTAGGTTATGGATTAGGGGTAAGGATTGGGTTAGATTTTTATTTATATTTTTGTACAGGCTTGCTGTTCCAGGACCTTGTACACAATCACTATGAACCCATCATTTGCCTCTAGTTTAAGGGTTATGTTATGGGTTTGTAAAAGGTGTAGGGATTGGGTTAGAACTTGACCAACAAACATGTTGACCCCAGAACTCCAGGACACGTGTAAACAGCCATAGTTGTTATTTCAGTGAGATTCAAATGGAAATCAATTTTGTCTCACAATACAAGGTAACATTAAGCATTTCAAAACACAGTGACTTACTGTGTGTCATCAATCAGTAATTTAGGAATCCAAAGTTCCTTTGTAATCGCCACCAGAAACTGACTAAAAGCCTTCATCCGAAGCACAGGCAGGGCTTCAGCAAGCACCTTGGCGATATCCTTATACTTCACTAACTCTGGATCTTGGGGGGCGTTTGAAGGATTTTGGCTGTCTGCTTCTGAATCAGCCATCTCTCCAAATACTTCTTTACTTCTTTTTTGCAACTCCAGCTTACGAGCTCTCATTCGTTCCCAGGCGCAGGTCATGCACGGCCCTGTAGGCTTCTCCTCGACCACGTCCCAGTCCCGCTCAGCTTGAACTAGAAAAAAAGGCTGACCTTTGCCATGCAATTCCATTTTGAGCCACATGTGGTCCTCCTTGTGTTGTTCTGTAGTGAGAACCACCAGAACATCATAGAATCTGGAGTCATACTGCTGATTGGTCTGGTTAATGATGGAATTTGAAGTTGGATGGCCCTGCACGGTCCACATACGAACATTTGGGATTTGATGGTGTAAAATCACAGAGTTAAAATCAGGAATGCCACTTCCTGTATATTCTGCATGCTCTGCTATCCGAACACATTTCCTCTTGCTACTGCGCTGGTGATTAGTATTTAAATTAGAGTTTATATTGTGTTCCTCATCTGGACTTTCATCCTGTTCTGATTCTTCTTCCTCATCTGTTTCCTCCTCCTCATCACCTTCATCATCAGTTTCCCATTCCTCCTCTTCAGTTTCCTCACCCGGCCCACAAATTGCAGAAACCAGTTGAGCATTAGCCTCCGGTGTTCCTCCGGTCACAACTATATCCAAAGGGAAACGTTCAAACAGTTGTAGAGCAGTCACCAGCCTGTTTTCAAATCCAGGTGCCCTGATTGAAAACCTCCAAGGGGCAAGCATACATTTCACTTTTTCATCCGAAAGCTTTTCTTCCATCTTCAGTTGTACCCTGAAATGAACAACAAAACATTTAATAGTATAGCTAATGCTAGCTACCTACTGCTAACACCAATCGTATACAGGCCTAATGACTGAATTTGACACTATTCACAGATAAAATATGGTCAACAGAACATGATAAAATAATCGACTTTCACCGTTTCTGAACAACAAGCTGCAGAAGTGCGTCCTCAGTCCTTAAGTTCTCCTGAATGTTTGCGGGACAGTCAGCTGTGCTAAAGTCAACACTTTGTTTGACAAGGTTTCCAGATGACATTGTAAACAGTTCTCAGGGCGTTTAAAGTTTGTTAAAGCATCATGGTGTACTTAATTTCATTTAACCCATTTATCTCCACAGCTCTCCACAAGTTTTTATAACTCTGTATATTATATTTCACCACCACATTGAAATATAAACTGTATTTTTACAGTATTGTAGGTTATTAAAATATATTTAAAAATAGTGAGTGATGCTTGTCCATGCAAAGATTCCCACCATAATTAAGTTTTTAAGTAAGTGTTTTCAAGCACATTGCTATGTGGTTGCCAAAGTGTTTAGAGCATTTTAGCACATTGTTAAAGAGATACTAAGGTGTCTTGGGTATTTTTAGTATGATGCCATGTGAATTTCTGAATGGTTTCAAAGTCAAATGAGATAATTACGAAGTCTTAATTTTGCTTTGGTTTATTAGATGACTCGGAACAGTTTTAGTGATGCTTACCTTAGTCATTACTACAAATAATGAGGAAAATAATGTGGTATTTATGAATGCACATTTTTATGCAGCCGTATATGGTGTGAGTGTACAGCAGAGGTCAGAATTTCTCCCTAAACACAAGAGCAACCGGTACTGGAAGTTTATATGTAATACACAAATTGTCCTCCTAATAGTACTCCTTTATAAATATTTAAACAACATATTCAATAAAGTAAATAAAGCCACGCCAGTATGTGGATCTTTACAGACATGACTTAATAAATACTTTTTATATATAAATCCTATTTTAAGTGGCTTGGACTATTATTATTTTCTTTTAAATTTAATTCCCATTTTCAAAAGAGAACTAGTAGGTATCACTTCATACCAAGTAGCAGTATATGCAATCTTTGTTCACATGTAAATTTAAATGTTCTGGAAATAGCAATGGCAGGTGTCACCATTTTCTCTAATGTAGACACTCCTAGACTCATTTCGTAATCATTTCAATAAAATGTTATATGGAATAACTGAAAGTACTTGGTGGTGAAAACACAGGGAGTGAAGTTGC
Source organism: Enteromius mattozi (assembly GCA_032359235.1). Classification (NCBI taxonomy): domain Eukaryota; kingdom Metazoa; phylum Chordata; class Actinopteri; order Cypriniformes; family Cyprinidae; genus Enteromius; species Enteromius mattozi. The sequence goes on from JAUMHE010000021.1 coordinate 1,841,625, forward strand.
CCATCCCATCTCATGCAGCCTGTATAACCAAAAAAAAAACAACAATGACAAACAAGTTTGACGTCATGAAAGTGGCCACAAAAGTAAATGAACCGAGGTAGAGGGAAAGCAGGTGCAATCTCAGACTGGAACAGGTGGGTCCCTGAGCAGCTACTTATTTCTATTTGTTTATTTTTTTTTAACAGTGTTTTAGTCCACTTTGCTTTGCTTCGTATGTTTTTGGATTTATTTATCTATTGTAATCTATATTTTGTCTATTATATAGTCCATAATCAGTGTTTAGGAACTTTCCTACCATTTAGATTTATTTTTAGCCTTGTGTGTGTTTTTTTTTATTTTTTATTTTTTATTAAATTAGTTTATGCTCATACATTTTTTAAATGTATGTAAAGGCTTTTTAAACATCATGGTACCATAGTGTGATCTGAAGTAAATAGCATGGTATATGTATATGGCATTGTCATGGTATTTTATACCATCACTGTACATTGAAAATACTTTATTTAATAAGTCTAGTTATGCTCAAATACTTTCTAAAGTCTAACCAGGAATTCTATTCACCATGCTATTTTCCTGATTTTCACAGTTTTTCAAGATAACTTTTTGGCAGGTTTGATCAGTGGTACATTTTTAGCCCAACCTCAGTGACAGTGCTGGATATTCTGCTCATTGATTCATTTTTCTTCAGGAAAGTGTGACGAGGCCAAACAGAAAAAAAAACATACCACAGCCATGGGAGCAGGATCCTTGACATGTTTGATGTTTGTAGTTGTTGCTCTGAATGCAATTGCTGCTGTAAGTCTGAAACAAATTATACAAAGATTATGTTTATGTTGATACAAAGTAAAAATAAAGTTGTTACTGCTTTTATGTATTTTCCTCTTCAGGCAGCAGGACTGGCATTATTTGCAGTGGCCATTTGGGTAGCAGTAGACGGGTATAAACTCTACCCCATATCTGGTGTGTCTGGAAAAGATGACATCTTTGCTGGGGCCTGGATTGCCATTTTCACAGGTTTTGCCTTCTTCCTCACATGCATCTTTGGCATCTTTGTTGCCCTGAAAAGGAGCCGTGGACTCATGCTGATGGTAGGTTTTCATAGAAGACAATGACAAAAACAGCATATCTTACATGAATCACTATTATTCAATATTAGCAAATATTGAGCACTAATAGCACTAATATTGGCACCCTTGGTAAATCTGAGCAAAGATGGCTGTGAAAATAAATCTGCATTGTTTATCCTTTTGATCTTTCATTCAAAAAATTCACAAAATTCTAACCTATCAT
>JAUMHE010000021.1:1843014-1860161 GCA_032359235.1 Enteromius mattozi
ATATATATAAACATTTAATAATATAATTATTATTATTTTATCATAAGTGCTGTGATCATGTAATATATAATATAATTTTATATTTATTTATTTATTTTTACGTTTAATTTGATGAGTTTGGTCCGAATCATGATTAGGGCTGGTTGATATTAATATACTTTCGAGATATATATTAACATTCACAAGTCTGAAGTTAGTATTTGTTAAACATTAATCAACAACAACAAAAAAAGCATAATATATATAAAATAACAAAAAAATGACATTTTATTCATCCATCCATGCTACTATAAAATAAAAATAAAATAAAATAATAAAAAAAGGAACAAAAAAAATAAATAAATCTAACTAGATAAACTAAAATTCTAAGAAATAGAAATTTCAGTATATGCACAGCAATCTTTGACTGTTACAAAATTGATATAACACTGTAACAGAAACTAAATTAGCAACCCTTTTTTTCCCTAAAGTGTTGTATCATCCAAAAACAGGCATTACCTCATGCTATTCAAACACAAATGTAGTATAGTACAAGTACATTTTAACTAAGCGGATGGTTGTGGGTCACCATAGTAACACTGTCAGCTGTCGTTTGAACGCACCCGAATTGTGTTGATACGGAGAAGTGCAAGAGAGGATTATTATAGAGAAGTCATGCTGTCAAAGTCCGTACCATCATGTGGGCAGCGTCTCTATAGTAACAGCGCTGGCTTTGGCCATGAAGAAAGGCTCAGCGTGTGTGTGTGTGTGAAGAGTGAAACCAAATGGTTGTTAAATAAAGAAACCAGGATGGATGTAGAGAGAGAAATATTCAAACGAACAGAGGGCTGTGTTTGTGTAAGTGTCAGAAAGTGTTTGAGGTGTTCGTGGTAACAAACACACTAGAAACGCACAGCCGAGCCGCGTCCAGCAAAGCACACGGTGTGAAGTCTGCCCGTAGGTGCGCTGGATAAAATGGGTCACACACACACAAACACACAGTATTATGGTTACTTCCTACCGCTGTCTCTCTGTGCTGTCAGATCATGAGTAGTTCTGCTGTATACACACACACACACGTACACAAAACACTACTGTGCCATCTGACCTTGAGAGTAGGGGTGTAAATATTGGCTCGGATAATGATTAAATTAAATAATTTTAATGACTCAATTCATTATTTGATTCAGTTATTTTGCTATATACTATATAGTATATATACACTATAATTCAAAAGTCTGAGGTTAGTAAGTTTTTCATTCAGCAAGGATTCATTAAATTGATCAAAACTGAAAGTAAAAACATTTTTACAAAAGTTAAATAAATGTTCAACATTGATAATATCAAAGCAAATCAACATATTAAGAGTGATCAAGTAATATAGCTTTACAGGGAAAAAAACATTACAATTTATTATAAAATAAAATGAATAAAAATCATAATTTTTTTGTTGCATGTTACTGACCTCAATCTACTGAATGGTTAGTATAAAATTAAACAACATCATGAATCTCATAACAATTCAAACTAATTGTTTCAACCTAAAGATTCAAATGCATCATTATTCATTATTGTTCACAGAAGTCCCTTTTTGGCTTTTTTTTTTAATATGAATAAAAATACTTGACGTTTTAAAATCAAATTTGGTTGAAATTATGGGAAAATAATATAATCTAAATGTCATAAATGAGCTTTCAGCAATTTGAGAAAATGGTTAATTGATTTTTAATTTGAAAAATGCATTCTATTTTCATCAGATAATTCAGGTTGCTACATTTTTACACCCCTATCTGCGATTCTCTCCCTACAAGCTCTGATTAAAGACACACTGCAGGTAAAAAAACATGGGTTTGGAGAAGTTGACATTGCTAACAGAACTAATGTATATAACATAACTAAAACGCAACCCTCAGATGTCATCAAACTGGAACTGGCTATTACGATCATTGTTTTTCAGTTGCTGTTGCTCGCAGCAGGTGTCCTGGATCTGACCTCGAAACAATACAATAGGACAGCAGCCATTAAGTCACTCAAGCAGAAGAGGCTATACAGGCTATTGTCAATTGTCTTGAAAAGTCGCCATCCCAAAACCCCACCTCCAAATCTCCAAGACTAAGCAGCTTTTTCACAAGACCATTAAAAGGCAGATTATATGCACAGTTTGTGGAAGCCATTACAGAAAAAGCCCAAGCGAGCATATTCCAGTCTGATGGGAACTCTACACTTGCAAAAGAAGTACTGTGTGCTAGTATATTAAAGTGATGTATCAGATCGCATGACACTGAAAGACTACCATATTTACATATGATAATATTTACATGCTATTTTAAAGAACATCATGGGATTGTGATGGTGCCATAGGAACACTACTGTATTTTTTACTGTACTTTTAGTGGAAAGGTGAACCAGGTAAATTTGGAAACGGAAGGTATAAGCATAGGTAGAGGCTGAACCAACTCCAGAGTAAGTCTTTCAGGCAAGAACCAGATATGGATGTCATGTAGGCTAATGAAATACTTTGATGGGACTTTTACAGTTTAATAAAAGCTTTAGAAACTGATAATTGTGATGTTTTACATCCATGTTTTTTCAATCAAATTAATTTTAGTGAATCAATTCATTTGGACAGTTCCAGTCTCAAGAACGAGACTCAAAAGAAGAATCCAGAGATTTGTACAACTTCTTGACAGTGTTTTTCAGACATTCCTGCAAAGAATTTTTTTAACCACATTTTTGTAGTTAAACATTTTCTTAGTTAAATACTACTATTTATCATTCTTTTTTCATTTTGTGTTATAACCTGATTATACATAGTATGCAAATGTTATGCTGTTTACATATCACTCACATCAGTTTTCCAATTCTTGCAATAAATCAATCAGTTCAACTGAATCATTAAAAACAATACTCTCAAAAGAACCTTTTCTCGCAAATTCAAATCTGATATGAGAATCAAAGGTGTCACTTAAAAATATAAAATTCTAATATTAATTGTCGTTTTTCAATGTTTCTCAGCTGGTTCTCCTTCAACACCTGGATTTTACATTGGAAATCAAGAAGTGACTCAATAACAGAATAATAACTTAAAAATCCTTAAAATCTAACATTGAAATGTTAATTATTCCCATAAACTGTACAGATACCAAAAAATAGGCCAAATGATGAACTTGACATAAGAAAAGAGACCGTTTTAGTTTCTAAATCATAATTTTCACAACTATCCCAGCACAGATCAATGTCTCACTTTTGGGTCGTGACCCACCAGTTGAGAAGCACATCATAAGGTTCCCTTCTTGCCTTTCATTTCTGCCATGCTGTAAGGAACTTCCTCTCCATCCCTCACCTCATGTGGTCCTGTAAATTTCTGTTGTGTTCGATTCTCCCCCACGGGCCTTCGAACTCAGAACAAAGCAGCCTTGGCCTTCCCATTCACCCATGGCTTCTAAGGGCCCCTGGACCCCCCTACTCCTTCCTCGGCTTCTTCTTAAAGATCCCACCCAACCCCCAGCACTCTAAAGGACCTCATTCATAGATCTCCTGCTATCCACGTCTGTCCCTGAAAGCTCACTCGGGGAAGCAACTGCTCCGAAACCTCCATCTACACTCCCCTCAGATTATAGCACAGGGCAGAGCTCATGTGCCCGGGGATGACAAGGGACAACTGGGGATTGGGTATAAGCAAGGTCAAATGAATCATGGACATTCCTGGAGCGGATCTTAGAAACTCTGCTCCCACAGTCCACTGTGGCGCTGTAACCCCCCTTCTCACGTTCTGTCCTGCTTTCTATGGAGAATCAGGAAGGCTCAGAAGCGCTGCCGGCATACTAAACACTCTCTCTGCATCCCAGCTGGGGCCACGTGAGAGTCGGAGGAAGAAAAGACGACAAAAAAATGAGGAAATGATGGAGAGAGCCTGGGAGAGAAGAAGTCTCTGAAGTTAGACAAAGCGTTTGTCTGTTTGCATGAGCATATTTGAGTGAATAAGTGGTAGTGATGAAATAAAACACTGTGAAACTCTGACAAAGCAGATCGCAATAGCATGAAAGCTGTCAACAGATTAAAGTGCCTCTATTGTGGATTTTTGAAAATTACCTTTCATGCGGTGTGTAACACAGCTCTAAGTGAATGAGAACATCCTGCAAAGTTTTAAATCTGAAAGTGCACCTTTGCATAAAGTTATTGTCTGTTAAAAGAAAGAGTTGACTCTGAATCATTGAAACGAGTCATTTTTTAAAATGAGTCCCAAGCCGCTTCATGTGGACATTAACATGAAATATTAGCATATTGCCCGCCCACTTGTTCATCTTTCCGCGTTGGTCTGAATGAAAATGCAAAATCATTCTTTGCCACTAGGTGTGGCTTTTGGAGCGTTAAAAGTTTACAAACACTGCTTGTGAGCAAAATTTAAAAAATTGTTGTATAAATAAGGTAAAAATAAATGCATATAAGAAATATAAGTTTGACCTTGCATGCATGTCAACCTGTTGTTTGGGTATGCCAAAACCAAAATATGAACTTTTCATAACCCATAACAGAGGCACTTTAAAATAAATGCAATTTTTGTCTTCAAGTTTGGATTTTCTTAACTTTAATATTTCCTTTAATATTTTCCTCAAAAATTTTAAAAACTGAAAATCAAAAAATATTTTTTGTTATTTATATGTTAATTATTATGATGATTTTTTTCTTTTATTGTTAATGCATTTGAATTATTATAATTTAAATTAGTAATTTTTTTTTACATTTTTTATTATTATTATTATTATTATAAACATTTTCAATATTATTATTATTATTAATTAATTAATTAATTATTCTAAATAAATTAGGCATTAGGCATTTATTATTCACACAAAAAAAAAGAAGAAGAAGAAAGGGTAAGGGTTTTTTTTATATATAAAGTTCTCTCCAGTATATCAACATCCACTTTCATTTTTGAAACAAGAAGCTCATAAGCTCACTTATTCAGCCTTGATTCCCCTTTTGCGTTTGGAAAAAAAACAAAAACAAAAAAAACAGGGTTGAAATAAGAGTGCACACATGACAATTTTTTTTTCATGGTGAATTATTATCAACTGTGTAAAAACAAATTTAAGGTTGTTAAACATCATTACACTCACAAGTTAGCATGTTAGCATCCATGGAGAGCTACATACTGATGTATGGCATGTCAGTTGTAGCGGTGGGGGTGGGCAAAGGCCAATTTTATTGGCACAAAGTTCCTCTAGGCACGAGTTCAAAGCAGCTGCTTTTACAGGACCTGCGACTGCTTTAGAGCTTTTACTTCATTCATTTAGAATAAAACACAGATAAATGAAGTGTAGCGAGGAATGCAAAACCACTCTATGCTGAACGCAGAATCCAATGCGCGGCTATGACGTGATGGGAAACTTGGAGGCTGAAATTTAAGATTGTGTTGAAACGCACTCTAAAGTCTATAGGCTGTCTGAAAAGACAAAAAAAAACACTCACCATTTCCTTTGTGTTAAACACACAGACCTCACGGACATTAAATTCAGCTCTGAGCAGTGTGACAAAAGGCTGAGCCACAACATAAACCCACCGGAGGAAATGCAACATACCACCACAGAGAAGAGAGTTTACATGAGCTGAGAAAGAAAAGATACATACAGGCCAAAAAATAAGGATTTTCTTTGCTGGACCAGTTTCAGACTAGTAGTACTACTCCTGCCAACATTTAAAATTTTGTTCTTTACCAAAAACATTTTAAAGCAAATAATTAGTTAGTTTTCTACTTTGGACTACTAATCTGCAATTACAACTACAAATGAAGCTTTTTGGTTGTTTGTTTGTTTGTTTGTTTGTTTTAAGTATTTTTCCTCGAAAATGAAAACATGATTTCAACACACAACTCATAAAGAGCTGTAAGAGACATTTTTTTCCAAACTGAGATTTATACATCATCTGACACCTGAATAAATAAGCTTTCCATTGTTGTATGGTTTGTTATGATAGGACAATATTTGGTTGAGATAACTATTTGAATATCTGGAATCTGAGGGTGCAAAAAAATAAATAAATAAATAAAAAAATGGAGAAAATCATCTTTAAAGTTGTCCAAATGAAGTTCTTTGCAATGCATTTTATTACTCAAAAATTAAAATTCAAAACGTAAGTTTTAATAAAAAAAAAAAAAAGTACATACATACAGCCTTTAAGGAACTTTCTGAATAAAACGGTTGCCTTTTAGTATTAAAAAAAACAAGACAGCGCAATTAAAATAATAATAATAATAATAAATAAACAGGACTACTTTTTCAACATTAATAATAATCAGAAATATTTATTGAGCAGTAAATCAGCATATTAGAAAGATTTCTGGAAAAGAAAATAAATAATGTTAAGTAAATAATGTTAATTCCAGGCTTATTTACACTTTCTAATATTCAATATTTTAAAACATCACAGAAAACCAAATGTTTGTATTGTCAACAAACTTAGAAAGCAGGAACAATGCAGCACAGGCCCGATAAACACCAGCTATTAAATTCTCTCTTACAACATAATTCTTAATGACAGGGTGACTGAGGTCTTGTCCCTAAAAATAATCTGTGAGATTCAGTGAGAAAATCTAAAGATGTGCAAGAAGGAGACGCGCACAGTCTATGAGAAATGTAGGCTGACAGGGCAGAAAGACTCTCGTGGTTGAACTGTGACTCTGTGTCATCTGCCCCAGGGGCATCAGTGCCAAGGGCCATCGGAGTTCATATCGAAGCCTGGGAAAGAGGTCATTGGCACAGCTGTGTCTGCTCTGGAACAAGTAATGAAAAATGTAATACCACAGAATATCTACCACAACACTTTGTTAAAAGTTCTTCCTTGACCAACCTTAAAAACCTGGATTGTACCACTTTATTTGTTAATGTCCGATTGTTAAAAATAAATATTACAAAATGGATTTAATCTTGGTTATAGGTACAATATATTGTTTTTTAGTAGATGTAAATCTTCTTGGAAATTGTCAAAATTTTTGTTATGTTTTGATTCATTGATTTATATTTTTTTGGGTGACTATTTTACCATCAGTCCAGGGACTGCATATGAATGTTTCCCTAAAAACTGCGTAATATGCTTGCAAAATTTTAGGCTTCTCTCTAGTCATCAGCTGTTTACAACTTTACCACATCTTTGTCATTTATAGTCATGAAGCAAACTGGAGTAGATTTTAGCAGAACGTTTCATGCTGATCTGTTAGACTCACAAAAGTGAGTTCACTTTGTTCCTTTGTTAAGATCTTAAATTTTCTTTGAGCTTGAAGCCCAGACACTGACCTGAGGCGAGAACAATTTAAAACACAACAGAAATACAAAGCTACCAATCTACAACATCACTGTCATGTCATGGACAGGAAATGAAGCAGAGACGAATATGTCTCTCCAATGCCTGCCAGTCACTCATTTAGATGATTCAGGATAACTGTAGGGCCGCTACAGGGCTCAATAATTGATGTGAATGAAATATTAGTTCTCCATTTAAAACACCCAGAATCTTAAAGGAACAGTTCAAAGAAAGCCAATTCTGTTAGTCAAAAACCTACTTCTGTGAAACACAAAAAGTGTTTTTTTTAACATGTACACCTGAAGTGAGCACACACTAAAAAGCCTGTCAAACAGGATTAAGTTCTCTTTCTCGTTTGCACTAATATGATCAAATACACACAAGGCTTACATAAAAACAAAGTTGGTTATGTCTCAAGTGAAAGTAAACAATTCAGAAAAAACGGATATGTGCCTGTATATTAAACGCAGATTAATAGTCCTAAACATGTTGCCTTTTGTCATTAAAGAAAAAGTTCAAACTAAAATTAGAATCATCCTATTTACTCACTCTCTTGTTGTCTCAAACCTGTATTTATTTATTTCTTGTGCAAAAGAAGAAATTCTGAAAAATATGGGTAACCAAATTGTTGATGGTCCCCACTGAGTATTTTTTATTTTATTTATTTATTTTTGACATCCCCGTTGGGGACAGTAACCATTAGGGTACCCACATTCTTCAAAATATCATGTGCAAAAGAAAAAATAAACTGTTTCAGGTTTAAAACAACTTGAGAGTGAGTAAATTATGACAAAGTTTTCTTTTTTGGCCTTTAATGTTAACAAAACACTGCTCTTGAGTCTTGACCTAAGAACTTTAATACAGCTGCTTCAAGTGTATAAACTATACAGTGCAAAGTAACTTATGCTTCATTTTTATGTTTGTTCATGCTATTGAAAAACAAAGCACTGTTTATATTATGTGCATTTGTAATGTTCTTATTTCTTAATATATTTTTTTTAAATAATGACAAAGATTTTTAGCTTTGCCCACTTTGGCCTAAATGTTCTTTTTTTATTTTATATTTTGTTATCTTGTACTGCTTAGACCAACATGACAAAGAATCATGATATACCTGAAAAAAAAAAAAATTGTAATATATTTTTACTATATCGCCAACCCCTAAACAAAGCTACTGTGTGACATGCATGGACATTTTTTGTACTCCATAGTGACGTTTTTGTAATTTTTAAAAAAGTTATGTTTCCAATAAAAGTTTGGGTTTTTTTCCCAGCAGAACATCAAAATGTCTACTAATACATGTGATTTAAGCACATAGAGGCACTGTTCTAGATGTTCAAGGGTGCGTTAAATCTATTCAGACTGCATACACAGCGAAATGGCCTACCAAAAGAAACACCAAAACGTACAAAAAAAAGTGATAACAAAATGAAATGACAATAAGATGACTTTACACATAACATTTTATCACTAAAAAGTCGATTTCGATGGAAAAAGGTTAAATACTTCTAATATTACACATTTTCACTATGTTAATAACAAAAAAGCATAAAAATAGAATGAAATCTTAGCTAGCAGTTTTGTTGCATGGAAAAAACACATGCATATACGTTTCCTGTAACCCGTTGTGTTTCACAGAAGAAGAATTGGGTTTGGAGCAACAAGAGGGTGAGTAAATTTAGGACTTCAACATCTGAATCATAAAGGAATCTCCAACAGAGTCTGAATGAACTACAAAGATCATTTTCCCTCTGAGATTTAAATCACACAACACCATCCCCTTAGCATTATCAACCACTAATGCAATAGCATATCGTTAGTAAATCGCAAATTATCATATATATTTCAAGGGATGCCGCTGAACAACACAAAAAAAATAGAAATCACTAGATGGTCGCCCAACCTTTTCATACAAGGAGAAAAAGAGCAGTCGGGGGAAGTATCTGAGAGACACACGACTCGAGCGGTAAACAGGAAATGGATGAGATAATGATGAAAATGAAGAATGGCAGGCATTATACGGGTCTACCCTTTCTCTCTGCCCTATCTCCAGTCTTTAACATACAGGAGATCTTTATGTAATTGCAGCAGCCCAAGTGGCAGTCAAGGATGGAGGCGCAGGTTGCATAACACAGCTGTCTCTGATGCAAACAGCATGTTCTCTGAGGTTATGAGCATGTGATGCTCTATTCATGTCTCCGTGCGGGGCTGTATTTGCATATTGATAGGCTCCTTTTAATTTCCATCCTTGTTTTATGGTTCCAAATGCGCTGTTGCTTTTTGAAAGACCGAAGACTACCTTTTCAGACTGACAAACATCACATACCAGCACTGATCAATGAGATTAAAACAACAGTTAAAGGGACAGTACACCTAAAAATTAAAATACCTTTCAAACCTGTATGACTTTCTTCTATGGAAAACAAAAGAAGATATTAAATATCTTAATATTGTGATAAATGTGGCAACCAAATAGACTTTGTGACTATTTACTTCCAATGTATGGAGAAAAAACAACAATACTGTGACAAGTAGACACAAATATTCTCAAAATACGGGACCCTGGGCCACAAAACTAGTCATAAGGGTTGGAACTGAGTTTTATGCATCACCTGACAGTTGAATAAATAAGCTTTCCATTGATGTATGGTTTGTTAGATTAGGAAAATATTTGGCAATATTATATCTGAGGGTCCAAAAAGTCAACATATTGAGAAATTTGCCTTTAAAGTTGTCCAAATGAAGTCCTTAGCAATAAATATTACTATTCAAAAATTAAGTTTTTATATAGTTATGGTAGGAAATTTACAAAATATCTTCATGGTACATGTTCTTTACTTTATATCGTAATGATTTTTGCCATAAAAGCAAAATATATCATTTTGACCCATACAATGTATTGTTGGCTTTTGCTACAAATATACCCTTCAGTGTTTCCCATAGGATTTTGAGAGACTTGTGGTGGCAGGTGACGTAACATTAATTAGCATACGTATATGACGTCATTGCGTCCAGTTTGCGTTTAGACGAGTTTTGGCACTTCAGATATGTCCCACACTATGAACCGTTGCATACTGTAATACAACTGAATGCCCAATAAAGCTGTTCAAATTATATTTTCTGTAGTCATACATAAAACAAGTATAAAGAGTAAACATTAATACTACACTAATCACTCTCACTGTACTCTTTCAATCCTGATATATAATCGCGACATCGTCTGATAAAATCAATATACATCAAACTTTACACTAATAACATATTTACATATTCAAATTAAAAAAGTCCAAACAGTCAATAAGTGACAGGTGCTTGGAAACGCTGTTTTGTACTCCTTTATTATTGACAAATCTGCTGCGGTACAGCCAGCTGAAAGCGCCATTTTTCTGCCGCTCACTGCACGGAGTAGACGCTGAGAGAGGCGACACTGCGCCGGTAGAGTTAGAGCTCACGGGGCACCACTGGCCACATCTTCCAACTAAACGATAGCTAAGGTTTTTTCAAAATATTTCCCTAGTTTCGTCAGTCCCTGTTATGGAAAAACAGTCTGAAAGTTGCTAAAAATTAAAGTCTAAAGTCGTGCTCGTGTGTGTGAGATGTGGGAACTGATGGCAGCGGGCAGTAGTTATTTGTGGCGCTCGATCAGGATATTGTGCCAAATAAATCAACGTATGGGAAACCCTGCCCTTGCTACTCATGACCGGATTTGTGGCCCAGGGTCACATATATTCTTCCACAGCAAAAAGAAAGTCCTTCAAGTTAGGAACAACAAAGTATTTTGTTAATGGTTTAACAATTGTTGATTATTCCAAACCCAAATATTGATATTTTTATGCTAGACCAACATCATCTGCTTGAACGCCACTCTTTCGTTAACATGACAGTTAGCGGAAGCTAGGTTTATAAAGTTTAAAATATAGATATTATTTCTACATTAACAATTCCCTTCATTAGGCCTTTAATAACCCCTCGTAACCTTGCGGAGTACTTTTTTATGATAGATGGATGCACTATATTTTACTTTAAAATCTCAACCCCTATTCAGCCAGGAATTTTTTTATATAACTCTGCTTGTATTCACCTGAAAGATGAAAGTCTTAAACAGCCAGGATGGCTTGAGGGTGAGTAAATCATGGGGTAATTTTAATTTGTGTGTGCACTATCCCTTTAAGCTTGAACTGGTAACCTTAGTTTAATATCCAAGCTTTAGTCGATTACATAAAGTAAATGCATTCTCAAATACAGCCCATGCTCTTTATATTCATTATTAATGAGAAAACTGTGCCGGGTCTTGAAGAAAGCCCACATGCGGGCTGTGCCAAGCTCTACCTAGACATTTATCATCAAGGAGGAACTTTAGAGCTCATTAGAGTCAAACTGTATTGATTTCTACTGCACATGCTGCCAAATGATTGCCAGTGTCAGGAAAATCCAATCAATGCAGTCACAAGAATGAAAAAGAACAGCCTTCTGACTTCCAAATATCCATCGTAAATCTTACAGACAGGAGCGTCCACAGACTCACAGCCAAGTTCCTACATATGATCTCCGCTAAACCAGGATGCTGTGGCGGTAATTAAACACCTTGATCGCCTAGTGCTTCATCACACCCAGAGCCTCTCTCGTTCTAGTCATGAGTTTTCACCGTGCGCCGTTTTGAAGTCTGACCAAGCCCACGCTAATCCCAACCTTAACAAAGCACTGATCTCAAATTAACATAAAGGAGAATTAACGTCCATGGACTTAAAACTAAGACGGCTACCTAAATGAACAGTGCACGTAAAAATAAAAACTGTCATAATTTGCTCATCCTTTCTTTCTTTGAAGCACACAGCTGTCAAACAAGGAATCCTTCACCCAAAAATGAAAATTTGCTCCCCCTCAAGCCATCCAAGATGTAGATGGGTTCGTTTCTTTAAATTAGTACAGAGCTTAAAGATTTAAAGTTTAGCGTTAAATCACTTGCTCACCAGTGCATCCTGTGCAGTGAATGGGTGCCGTCAGAATGAGAGTCCAAACAGCTGATAAAAACCATCACAATATTTTTTACAACAGTTTTGATTTGTGAACACTGATTGGTCTTTGCATGTTTCCCTCTTCACACTAAAGAAAGCAATATCATGGAAAGAGAACACTGTATTTTATGGACGCTCATTGTGAGGAGCTGTTTTATCAGCTTTTTGAACTTTAATTCTGACGGCACCCATTCACTATCCAAATCTTTTCAGATAAAGAAACAAACTCATCTACATCTCGGGTTGCCTGAGAGGGTGCGTTAATTCTCAGCACATTTTTACACATTTACATTTTAATATTTAGATTAGTCAGTCCCACATATAAACCTTTCACTGACCTTTATAAAGCTTGGAAAAATAGCAGACAGACTATAAGCATTGCTTTTAGGGTGTTTTTTTTTTTTGAGCTCGACAGTCTCTGGTCACCATCAACTTCTATTGTTTTCTGTAAATATTCTTCTCTTTTGGTGTTCCACAGAAAGAAAGTCATACTGGTTTGGAAAAACATGAAATTTTTCAGTTTTGTTTAAGCAAATAGATTCAGGCAACAGTGAAAACTCTACAGCTAAAAGACACCACAAACACATTTGGCTGGTTGGTGGTTTAACGAATGTAATCAACATCCCATCTCTTAACATGTCGAAATCATAGCTCATTGTTGCAACTCTTTGTGGTGATGTACAAAGAACTTTAACTACACGTCACTGCATTTCAACCGATGACTGGTCTTAGTCAATGTTGACTGAGTAAGCATTAACACAGACCAGTGCTTTCCCAAGAAATCAAGCCATACGGTTAAACAAAGTGAGCATGTTTGTCAGCTAGTTAGTCTCTAGAAGAACCGGCAGGTCCACTGCTTTTAAACAAACCACTGAGCAAACAGTAATTTGATCAACAACATTAGTCTAGACGGCTCAAAGACCGTCAGTAGACTGTCTAAACGCATGTATCCTGCCACCTGAAATATTTACGATGGGACAAGGAGTTTCTAGATATGTCTTTGTTAGATCAGAATGAGAAATATTGATGCAAGTAAAACAAAAGATGATGCATATGCTTGTCAAGTGAAACGGATATTGATGATGAGCGCATCACAATGGCAGATAAATGAAATTATACCCTGAAAAGGAGCTGTACTCCCAAAGGAATAGTGCTGGGTGGGTGGGAATGGTTAGCGGGGAGGGGCTCAAACCCCCTAAAAACAGTGAACCCCTTTCTAGCAACATGAGATGAGGGACAATAGCAGTTTGTCAGATGCAGTGTGTTGCTGATGCTGATCTTGTAACTAATGGCAACAACAGCATCGATACAACCAACTCAATCAGTAGGAGGAAAGTGGAGGCAGTTGAAATGGTCTGCTGTGGAAAACCAATAAACACTGAGGCTGATTGTGAAAGGTTTAATACAGAAATACAACTTACCACCATCCCTATCTCCAGCTTAGGCGGGAGGGACCAGCAGGGCTCCGTGTTTGGATCAGGATGCGTTTCCAAAGTTCCTTCCCACATCAACGCTTTTCCTTACATCCTGGTTTTATTTCGCAATAGTGTAGTAATAATCTGGATCGCGCAGAAGCACCACCAGACACCAAAGACTGAGCACCGTTTGAGCGGAGAACCCCAATAAAGAGCAAAAAGAGGAAGAGGAGGAGGAAGAAAGGTACAGCGCGCCCTCAGGCAACTCCAAAAACCCCGCTCAGATACATAATGTCACCACTGCGGCATCCAAAAAAAAACATTTACTCAGACAGTAGACTCAAATCAAGCAGATTCCCAGGAACAGCGGCATCGTCCCCGCGTGTTCTCCCGCCCATCTCCTCTCTATGCTCGCTGGGAGAACTGAGAGGCTCTTCGCCGCTACCAAAACAACTAGTGGGCGGCCTCGCTTTACCCAACCGCGGTCGAGACCGTTTTTACGAGCTGTATCGACGCGTTGCAAAATATGTAGAACCTAATTTCGTCGTCTACTTCCGCTGTTTACCACAGCAGCGCTGTTTGCTGTATAAAGTAATACTTTCTAAAACATAACCAAGCTTGTTTTCCCCTCTTTTTCAGAATGGAATGCTCCACTGAGGTGGCCCGTTGGACAAAAGGAAGCCTGGAAGCCGCTGATCAATGGGCGGAGGCTCGCGATCGTCATCCAGTAGAATTAAAAAAATAACGAAAGCAAGAATTTTTTTTACTTGAGTTTCTAAAATGACGAGACCCTAATTTTTCACCAGGATTTTTGGTGATTTATGTTGTTAAGACAAACACTGGGTTTAAGACTATTGTGGACTGTAAAATGATAATACTATGGCATTCTTTTAAGTAAGTTAGCTTGCTAGTTTTTACATAGTCACTATTATGGTGCACAAGTAGTAAGTGTTTATATGTAAACAAAGTGTCCATACTTTTTTAATAAGGTGCATCTCAAAATACTGTAATATTCCAAGGTACTTTCAACAAGACATGACGTAACATATCACAGGATTCCTGGGAAATATTGTAGTTGTGCATGAATATGGTGACTGAACAAACAAATATAAGAAACTACACAACCAAATATGAAATGTTAGCAGATTGACAATAAAATGAAAAACATTTTAATGTGAAAGCATGAACAGAGACGGTACACACCATGTACCAGTACACACAGATTTTTAAACAGGTCTCTGAAAACAATCAGATAACATTAAAATAAAAATAAAAAATTGAAAACTCACATGTGGCTCTATGGTGCATTTTCTCTTGCTGTTGTGTGTGTATTCTCAGTTGTTTGTCAGATAGGTTGATGCACGAGCCATTTCTGCTTTTTTTACCCCAGCTTTAGGAAATGAGTCTTTTAGAAATACATGCAAGTGGGCGTGTGTGGTTACGAGAAAACCATTTAGCTGCCTACCACAAGTAACACCTCCTGTATTAGAGTTTTTCCCAAATAATTAATTATCAGTATTTTTATAATTATGTGTTTACATGTATATGTATTATTAACATTTACAAGAGGTTTTAAAAAATATTTACCATTCAAGACCAAATATCAACTAAGTGATGCCCCCTGGTGGTTGTTTTCAGAGTTGAGGCATTTAATGTTTAGAATTGAAATGAGTTAAACAAAACAGGTTAGAATTTAAACTAAAGAAACTACTCAGTTTATTGAAAAGATTTGCATTTTTACACATATTACTTGAAACATCCAACTTATATAGCAAAAATCGTAACTGTCTTGGTGAACTTTAAAGCTTGTTGCTTCTGAGATTTACAAAAACCAACATTATCAACACCCAAACCAGTTTCGTTACCACACTTTATACGTTTAAAAATCTCTCAACAAGTGAAAGAATTTGCATGATTTTTCTGCATGCTAAGAGAGGGAGAGGTCAGTGTGTAATACTACACATGGAAAAAAATGTAGATTTATTAGTAATAAGGGCCATATGAGAAGCTGATGCTTGTTTATTTGCAACTATTGCAGAAGTGTGAGTGATTCCTACTCCATTATACAAATCCTGGGTGACACACACACACAGTTAGAGTCCACAGATTCAGCACAGATTGATTATCTCAGTCCCAGCTTCTTTTTCTCCTTCTGTTTCTTGCGCACGACCTCAAGATTACGATCCTTCCACGAACTCTTTCTCAGTTTGATGGGTCTGCTGCCCACATACCTCCCTGAAGACAAAGACAAGTGAATGTTTAGAGCATACATTATCGTGTCAAAATGAAGCAAATCTTCTCAATTCAGGCCAATACATATTTGACAAGTTTGAGTAAGGTTTTAGCCATTTTCACTCTCAATAAAGAGTCTAAATAAATAATGTCCCGGATGATTTAAAATATGTTTAACAGCGTTTATTTGTAGGACAAATAATTTAAAACATTAATGTCTTTAATGAGACATTTGTTTAATGTACTGTATGTTCACTAAAATAAAATATTTAAAAAAAGAAAAAAAAAAAAACCTAAAATGAATTTTTTGTAATTTAAAAAAAAAAAAATCTAATACATTATATAATGAACTGTATTTTTCTGTATTGATCTAAACACACGTTTATTATTATTCTCATTAACTCACCGTTCATTTCTCTCATGGCGCGTACATAATCATTGGGATCTTTAAAGCTCACAAAGCCATAACCCTTCGTTTTCCCAGTGCGTTTGTCTCGAACAACCTTCGCCTTCAGGAAGGATGGATAACGGCTAAATGCTCTCGCCAGAATGTCATCATTCACCTCATTCCCCAGATCGCCACAAAATATCCGGAAATCATCTGAGAAACCAAGAACAGCATAACGATCATTTATGTGCTAGGCTACTTTATTAAGAAAATATAAAGAAAATACGGTATTTACTAAATGCTCACAAACCTGAATCCCACTCTGTTAGGCTGGTGTCCTCCCATGAGACACCAGCTGCTACCCGGATGCATTTCTTCATCTTTTCCTGTTTTCCTTTCTTCTTATCTTCTGTGCTAGTTTCAGCAGGCTGTGCAGATGTTAATAAGAAATAATTAGAACAATATTCATACCAAGAAGTTCTACAGAGTAAACTATTTTTTTTTTATCCAGTGTTGTAACGGATACAAATTGTTTTCATGAATAAGGCAGAAATAAAATAAAACAAATTTGAGATGAAAGAATTAAACCTAAGCAAAACTTGAATTAAATTAAATTAAATGATGCAATAAAGTCTGAATTAGAGTTGAAGTGCTAAAACTACTAAATGATGTTTTATAACTAATTTCGGGAGGACCCGTGCGAATGATTAACCAGCTGCCGCCTATCTCCCCATTACCTAACTACCCTATCAGAGCTAAAGCTTCCCCTTTAAATACCTCCAACTTCCTCTCCCTCGTATCTTCGTTCTTTGCATCCCT
>JAUMHE010000021.1:1863075-1881333 GCA_032359235.1 Enteromius mattozi
GAATAATAAAATAAAATTATATGTATATATATATATATATATATATATATATAATTTGTGTAATTTTTTGTAATTTTTCTATCTTTTTATATATGTTTATCTAATTTTATGTTGAGTCATCCACCAGAATAAAAAATATTTTTATTTAATTTACTTATTTGTATTTGCACTTTGCATTTTGTTATTTTATTAATAAATTTATTTATTTATAGTTGTTTTCTGTAACTATTTTAAACAATGTATGCCTACTAATTAATATGGCGTATACAATGTCATGTTAATGAAGTGATCTGAAGTTTTTGTATTTGAGTAGTACTCCCATCAACTGCCATGGAGGGGGGGCCCTCACTCCTATACATGCATATAAATTGTAACCTAAAATCTTGTTTTGATGTTATGTGACAACTGCCCAACCTATTTATAAATATTAGCTTTATTTATGAACAGTACATCAATAAGAAGTCCCATTTAGCCGTGTGTGCGCATGTGTGTGTGTATGTGTGTGTGTGTCTGGACCCTCACACATTGTCAAGGTTGTATTTTATTGCCTGCTGTTGTTTCACGGCCTGAATTTTAAGTGGCCATTGGTGTTGAAGTTTTTGATGTAAATGATTTATGCTTCTGAATGGCTGGGCAGTTCCTAGCAGGGTGATTATTTAAAGCTAATCCTTGAGCAGAGTGCCAGCTGTGGACTACACTCCGACCTTGCAATATTTTTATGGCAAGGCCTTGCAGGCAAGAAGACCTTTAACAACAAAAATAAGGACAAAAAATAGCATGCTTACTGTCCCATGGAGAACAATCAATTGCTTCAAGTTGCCAAATAAACAACATACAGTGATCTCATATAATTTATTTGCAATCATAGCGCATCACATATGGCATAATTTAGCAACCCAAAGGGGCTTTGGAAAAATTATAATTAGGTTTAAGCACTACTTGCACGTTTTGTTTATGCAAACAATAAATGTCTGACAATTACAAAAGATAATAAATTAGGTTTTTATGCGTAGACTCAAAATTTTCCATTTTAAAACAAAGCTACAGTACATGCACAAGAAGACATAATGTGACCTTTTGTTTGTAGAGACACTTTCCATCTGTTGTGAAGTTAGAAACCGTATGTGTTATTATGCAAGGCCTCTGCATCTCTGGAATAATGTCTGAGGGAGATTTCTGTGTTTATTAAAAGGTTGTTATGGTGAATGAAAGCATTGGTAATGTGAGCTATGCATTCAATTCGTTGGAGTGGACTAATTAAAATAGTGGTTTTGTGCTTATGAATAATTTAACACTCTTGTCAAGCTCTTTAGGCTTGCTCTCGAAATGGCTTGGCAACTTATTATATAAAATGTATGTTGCCCAAAACGCTTTCATGTTTGCATGGAGAATCACTACGTGAGAAATAATCTAAAATGCACACACTATGGACACTATGTCCAGTGGTCATTTGGCATTAGAAATAAAACCGGTTTTTACTTGCACTCTGCATCTTTGTGTTTTGCGCCCTCTGCTGGGCTACCCAAAAACCGCTTTACAAAAGACGCCAGAGGCCATTTTGAACATTCCTGCACTTTTGTCATCACAATGTGTTTGATATTTCATGTATTTGGTTCGTTTTGATCTACTTTTGTTTCTAGTAGGCCATGTGTTGTGACATGAAATAAGATTACATACATTTTGGTTAACAAATTAGTCTTCAATATTATTGATTGTAAGTCAAAATGTATGAAAATTGTTATTTTACCTATAATAATAATAATAATAATAATAATAATAAACTAGCCGATGCACATTTATCCGACGTCCTAACTTATTGTTTTAATCAAGCAGTTCCTTATAGTTGGTAAACAAATTATATTTGATATATCTAAAATATATATTTCGTTATATATTTGACAATTTCTAGTTATTATTATTACATTTCTAATTAGAAACATGTAAAATATTACAGCAAAATAACTACTACTAATACTAATGATATATTATAATATTGTGTTTTATTTTGTGTAAATATTGCGCACAATAAGTGTTTTTCATGCTGATTTTTTTTCAACAAATACATCATTTTAATTTCAAAAACATTTTATTTTGAATAAATATATAGTGTAAGATAAGTGTTTTTATTTTGTATTTGCATTACTATTTGCCCTCACTGCGTTGATCTATCGTTGATCTTATCAACCCTCATATCGGTCAACACTATTTTTTTTCAATGGCAGGCTCAAACATTGCCAAAGAAAACCCTTTTCCCCGCTTGCTTTTCGCGGAACGGGGCGCGTAACAGCAGCGTTGCCAGATTTCTGCCGGCACCCAAGGGCATTTCCAAACTTTCTCCAAAAAGTCCACGCGGCGCGGCTCTGCCGGACTAATTACAGCCCAAACTTTCCCTAATGAGCCGCCGCGAGTGTGTGCGGCACCGGCCGAGCGCCTGTGGGGTCGGACGCAGGTGGGATGTCGGTCAGTCGTACAGATGTGAAGGTGTTCTCCGGATCTCCCTCCCTCTCCATCTCCCTGTGTTTTATGTCTGCGTCACAACAAGTCGAAGGAGAGCGAGGCAGAGATGATGATGGCGTCTCTCTCGGGCTGATTCTCATGCCGCTTCCCTGACAAACACGCTCGATAGCATCAACCGAGAGACAGCGGGAGGATGGGAACATGAAGCAGAAGACAGACAGAAAGAGAGAGACCGACGGACGGACAGACGGTTGCGCACTGACGGCTTGAGTGACGCGCGTTTGATCCGCCGCGACTCTCCAAACGCGCCGATTATTCGGGACAGTGATTGAGACGCAGAACAACACCGGGCATCAGGCGTTTCATGTGAGACTGACATCTCTTCCCCGTCTCTGTGACCCCAGCAGAGCAGAACACTTAACACAGGTACATCCCGTCCACGTATGGTCTGTCATGCGTGTTAATTGATATGTGCATGCGCGTGCCATCATGTGTGTCAGCTCCTCGGAGTTGGGTGCATTGATTAGGGCACATCTGGCCATGCGTTTTGCATGCGCTCTTTTGTGCGTTGTTGTGTCATCTGCATATATTATGGTCCGTTGCATAAGGCAGCCAGTGTTTTTGATCATGTGTG
Source organism: Enteromius mattozi (assembly GCA_032359235.1). Lineage (NCBI taxonomy): Eukaryota > Metazoa > Chordata > Actinopteri > Cypriniformes > Cyprinidae > Enteromius > Enteromius mattozi. Next base: position 1,866,167 of record JAUMHE010000021.1, read on the forward strand.
GCACTGCAATGTGCATTGACTCTTCATCATTTATCCTACTGTACTGTATACTGTCGCTATGCACAGAGTTTAACCCTTTAGGCTGCTGCTGTTGTTTGCTGCTGCTGCTGGTGTGGAAACACAGTTTAATGCTCCTGGATCTTTTTTTGCACTTTTCTTTCCCGCGCTCTTCAGGATGGGGGGAGTCAGTGAAGGAGAGGATGTTTTAGCCAGGTGGAGCGATGGACTTCTGTACCTCGGCAATGTCAAACGAGTAAGTTTGCTCTTCGTCTAAGTTAGTTTGGAAGAGAGAAAGGGACACTAGCAGAGAGAGAGAGAGAGAAAGAGCGAGTTTGAAACTGTGTGACTTGTTGGACTCGTGTAAATCAGTGTGGTGCTGTTTGTGATGTTGGGCTGTATGCATTTGGCAGGTGGACAGCGTCAAGCAGTGCTGTTTGGTCAGATTTGAGGATAACTCTGAATTCTGGGTCCTCAGGAAAGACATCCACTCATGTAAGTGAAGAAATGTTAGATTCAAACCCAGAAAGTGAGTGAGTACATCCAAAATGAAAAGAATTTATACTTTGTGTATAGAAAATGAAGCCTATTTTTTATTTACATTTTTTTCACTATTTCTTAATAAAAAGTAGGTTTCCCTTCCAAAGAGTTATCAACAGAATTCATGCCTTTTTATTTATTTATTTATTTATTTTGCAATATAGTAATGAAAAAGAGATTTCTTTTTAGATTAAGGTAATGAGGTTTTTCTTAAAAAAAAAAGGCTTCTTTTTTAAATAAATTCTCTTCACATTTTCTGCCCCAGACATGTTCTAGACGGGTTGTAGGATATTAAACTCTAGATATAACACCAGAATTATGTCCTAAAGAATTAGGAGCAGTTTACAAAATATTTATAAAAAGCTACTGACTAGAGTTATTTATTGAACTTTATTAATTTGCTACTTTTTTACTATACATTTATTAAAAAAATATATTTATCTCTCTTACAAACAGAATTGCAAGAATAATTCAATAAATAAAAATGAACTGTTTTTAAGCATGTTTTTTCACACCACGCTGCCATTGGTTGATCAAACATAGTCCCGCCCCAAACTCAGATGAGCCAATTTTTCTGCATCAGACTGGTTGGAATGCTCTTTTTTGAAGTAGACTTAAAAATTGTAGTATGAACAAGACTTATATGTGCATCTAAAAAAGGCAAAAAAAAAAAAAAGAGATTACTTTATACATTAATGTTTTGGTAATTATTAGCCTGAAGTAAATATCACAACAAAAAGTTGATGTATACTAGATAATGAGACATCTAGCTGTTGTCTGTAGAGTAAATGAATTGTTTCTTCTGCCCAGTCTCTTCAGGTGGAGAGGAGGTGTGCTGTATCTGTGATGCTCCGCCTCTTAAAGAACCTCTTGTAAACTGCCTCAAATGTCGCCACGGTAATATAACAAATAAAACTGAAATGGGTCGTGGATCAAGTAATGTGTTACTCATGTTGCATTTTTGTTCTCGATCCATTGTTCCCCAGGTTATCATCCAGAGTGCCACACGCCGCCCATTGAACCTGAAGTTGACCCCAACAGCTGGATATGTCGCCAATGTGTCTTCGCAGTCGCAACAAAGGTTGTACCTCGCCTCAATCCAGAAATGAATATTTAGAAACATGGACAGCGTTGTCATTCGAGGTCTATTTCAAATCACACACAAGCTTTAATCTTGCTCGGAGATGTAAAGGGTATCCATGGCTTACTGCACTTGACTGCGTATTTATTACATTGCAGCACTCTGCAGGTGATGGCGGTGGTAGAGCTGCGTTAAATGGGCCTGTGCTTTAATCCGTCTGTCAGCGCGCTCGTTTCACAGACCTTACATGCTGATTTGAAGATAAAATCATATTCACCGACCCCCACCCCAAGCAGGAAATATTAATGACTTCCTTCAGCGTGTCTTCTCCAAATTCAATCTCCAGATGAAATGGCTGTTAAATGTGCTTACATGACAGGAGATCGCGTGTCACGGAGAGGTGGGATACATTGGAATGACGAGCTGTTTTCTGTCCTAGAGAGGGGGAGCGTTAAAAAGAGGACGCTTCGCACGGCTCATGCAGATCATGAAAGTGCGGCTGCCCTATCAGCTGTCATCTTTAGACTGGGACCCGCAGCACTTGACCAACCAGCAGCAGTGTTACTGCTATTGCGCTGGACCAGGAGAGTGAGTCCAACTTATATCAGACTCACATAACTATGGCAATCTTTAGAATTAAATATTAGTGTACTGCGACTGTACAATGTGCCGGATGTACTGCTTGGGTCTACTGATGCATGCAGCGTGGAGCGTCTTAGTTTGCTCATTCATCAGAACTGATTTGGAGAAATTTAGTATTGTAGTGAATGGGTGCCGTCAGAATGAGAGTCCAAAAAGCTGATTAAAAACATCACAGTAATCCACAAGTAATCCACACCACTCCAGCCCATCAGTTAACGTATTGTGAAGTGAAAAGCTGTGCATTTACAAGAAAAAAATGTCTTCAAAAGTTTAAAAATAAATGTCAAATATGAGTCTTATATCCATAATATTAGATTATTTCATGAAAAATCTAAATCGGTAGAAAATATGCACGTATGTACAGTGTAAAACAACTGTAAACAAATTTTTGGTTGGCTTTGATGTAAAAGGACAGCAGGAAATTTACTCTTTTTTTTTGCTGGAGGAAGCATTATTATGGATTATGGACTCACATTTTTTTAATGACGGATTTGTTTCTTATATATCTCACAGCTTTTCACTTCACAATACATTAATTGATAGACTGGATTATTGTGATGTTTTTATCAGCTGTTTAGCCTCTCATTCTGACGGCACCCATTCATTGCAATGCTAAATTTCTCTAAACCAGATGAACAAACAAACTAAAATGCCCCCATACTGCAGCCATTCTGAGGGCACCCATTCACTGCAGAGGATCCATTGTTGAGCAGAAGAAACAAATTCATCTACTGTACATCTTGGATAGCCTTTTAGGATAGACTTTAATATTTTGAATTAGTTATTATTTTTGTATGATCTGTCAATTAAAGTTTTAATAATTTTGTCAGTTGTTCTTGGCAAAATTCTTTTCAAAAATGCAGAGAAAAAGCTTCAGCGTGATTTGTTTGCAGATGCTAATTGATTTGATATTTTAAAATTTAATGCAATGACATTCAGACATTTGAAGTGTGTTTTAAGTGCCTAAATATTTTCTGGCTGTACTGTACTGTACATACAGGAAATGTACTAAGTAGATTCTTTAAAATGGAATTGTGCAGCTAGCAACTGTAGCTATTATGCTTTCATGATGTTTTTTTTAGGAGCGAGTGTGTCTAAATTGAAGCTTGTTGTTTTTGTCAGGTGGAATCTGAAGATGTTGCAGTGTGGGAGTTGTGGGCAGTGGTTTCATGAAGCTTGCACTCAGTGCCTGACCAAACCTCTTCTCTATGGAGACCGGTGAGGCTGATGCCGTTATTAAGCACATGCTGTTGCTAAGCTAATTCTGTCTAAACCTTTTCATCTGTGTCTCCTCTTCACCTTTCAGCTTTTATCAGTTCCAGTGCTCAGTGTGCACAAATGGTCCAGAGACCATCCAGAGGCTTCCAATGACCTGGTAAGAGCGCTGCTTCTGTTCTGTTTGCCGGATTGCAGAACTGATCTGAAGAGCTGAATGTAGTTTCTGATGTTCCTCATTCTGTTGGATTGCAGGGTAGATTTGGCCCATTTGGTGCTGTATCACCTCTCCCTGTGCTGCAAGAGGAAATATTTTGATTTCGATCATGAAATCATGTCTTTTGCAAACGAAAATTGGGAATCTTTGCTTCTTGGCATGGTAGGAAAATATAGTCAATAACACAGACACAGCTCAATATAAAGTCAACATGAAACACCAAATGCAACCCATTTTACTTTTGTTATCTGGCATATTTATGAATGAAGCAGGATATCTACCAGAAATTGGTGTGTGTGTGCATGTGTGTCTATATATATATATATATATATATCCTTTTTTAAAAATAAATACTTTTTTTCAGGAAATGCAAACACAAAATAAATCTTTAAAACCATATTTTCTGAAACAATGTATTTATTCATATTGTTGTTGTCCTCTATAAAAATAAAGATTAAAACAAAGAAAAAAAGAAGTCATAATATATTATTTTTTGATAATAATTTTAGATAAATAAATAAATAAATACACAAACACACATATATGTATATATATATATTATATAATTGTTTATTATTTATTTATTTAAAAGTCTTCGTAATAAATATTATTATTTATTTTTATTATAATTTTCAATAAATAAATAGACACACATACAGTATACTGTATATATTTGGTTTTTTTTTTTTTAAATGAATGAAAAAAAATATATATATATATATACATATATATACATAAAATGACTACAACCTCACATGTTAAAATAAAATATTTAAAAAAATATATATATATATATTTATAATAATTTTTTACTGGACAAAAATAATTGACTTTTTGTCCAATAAAATATTTTCTGTAATGACATATTTTTACTCTCCATAAGTGATAAATGCCACCTGCCTCTGTCTAACCATAGCAAGTAGCAAATCACAATTCATGGCTTTGATGTGAAAGATATTGACTAAAATGAAGCACTTCAATTCATCTCTGTCTTTCCACAAGAAATGCTTCAACACAGACAAGAAACCTGCACTGGCAGAGCTGTTTCATAAGGTTTTAAGGAAGTAAACAGGGTCAATTTTGATTTCATGTTGACTTGAATGTATTCCTGAGTGTAGTTTTGAATACTCTCTCTTGCAGTTTGTGGTCAATCTGCGCTCTTACCTTTCAAATGCATTTGTTACACGCTGCCTTTCATTCGACTCTATATTTTGGTCTCTCAGCTGTCAGACACACCGAGGCAAGACCGTTGCCAAAACCTGCTCAATGCTTTAAATTCCCACAAAGACAGGTGAGACACGGATTATGCTCTGAAAACTGCCGTTCTGCTTGATTTCCATGTGGCAGCCCATAGGGATAAATCACATATTTGCAATAATATCTGCAAAACCATTACTGTAATTGCTTTACATTCTAAGTGACTCTGCGTGTGTGATTTCACTCTCTGCAAATAGTATTTTGATAGCTGAAGGTGGGTCTGTCTTTCAAAATAAATAATTTAAAGTCCATTTCCATTTTCTTTCTGTCAGGGTTTGTGGTTGATGCCGCTCATACGCTAGCACTTAAATAACTGAATCAGATGTTTTAGTTGGCAAGTGTGAGACGCCCAGAAACAAATAAAAATCTGTCAGCGAGCCCTGAAAAACTGCAGCTGAATACCAATCCAATCTGATTTTGCTCTGTCGTAAAGGTTTGTTTCGGGAAAGGAAATAAAGAAGAAGAAGTGTCTCTTCGGACTTCAAGTTCGGGCTCCTCCCCCTCTGTCATCGGACCAATCACCTTTCATCGCCGAACAGCCAATCAACATCACCCACAGGAGAAGGTCAAAGACAGGAGCCCACTAATATCTTTTTTAAATTGTTTATCTGATGCTTTTCTGAATAGAAAGTCAATTTTAAGGACATTTTAATAGTTAAATGTTTAGTAGTGAAATGTGGATGTCACATACAGTACCAAAATAAACACTTATAAATTGAGAAAAGGGATTTATGACATGAGCCAAAAACTAAAGGTTTAAGATTTTAGACAAAAGATTTAAATACTTTTTTAACAAATATTATGAATAAAAACTAAATATGGTCAGTATTTATTTTATGTTGACTTATTTACTGACCTTCATGGCATTCCAAAAATTAAAAACTCATAACTTATAAAATAAACTTTAGACAAGTTATATATACAACTGTTTGTTGTGACCATGTTTACCAAGCTAAAAAATTCGAAAAAAAAAATGTATTTAATTGTATTTGATATTGAGGTTAATGTGTTGATTAGAGTCCCAAGTGGCATGTTAACAGTTCAGCGTCAGTATACATCATAAATATACATCAATATACAATATATATACATATACAATAAACAATTTACATAAATAAATGTATATAATGGCTTTTAGATTTAAAGGGTCACGGCACCAAAAAACAGCATTTATAATGACTTAAACAAGATTCAGAGTTACACAAAAAAAGATTTTGACACTTATTATTTTTGTTTTCGCATTTGCTTCTTTGTCATTTTATTGTGAATTAAATTAATTTAAATAATTAATTTAAAAATAAATCAACTAAATTGAAATGGTTTTCATATTGAAATCAGTTGCTGCCTTCTCTCCAGCCCCACGTCACTGTCCTGCCAGCGGAGAGCGGTGGGTCCGGAGGCCCGTAAATCAAAGCGCCGGGTCACTGAGACACAGGTCAGTGCGTCTGCCTTCAACAGCAGCAATCAAAAGATGGCTGGCAGAGGCCAAGCCCCCTCTGCATCAGTAATGAGACACCTAGCATCACCCTTTGAGTTTGTTTTTCTCCTCATATTCAGTTTACTTATTTTTGCAACATACTACACTGAGACAACAAGGTCTGTCTACCCTTGTGAGACACTTTAAGAAGACACTTTAAGAAGACACTAAATAAGACAAAACATATTTTTTGATTAGTAATATGCATTGCTAAGAACTTCATTTGGACTTTTTTTTTGCACCCACAGATTCCAGATATTTAAATGTTTGTATCTTGGCCAAATTTTGTCCTATCCTAACAATCATCAATAGAAAGCTCATTTATTCAGCTTTCAGATTATGTATTAATCTCAATTTAAAAAAAAGTAACACTTATGACTAGGGATGGGTACCGAAACCCGGTGTTTAATCGGTACCGGTGCTAAATTATAATCGATAGTAATCGATAAGCTCTGACGTTAACGGTTTGGCTGTTGGTACTTGAGAAATAATAATAATTTTTAAAAAAAATCCTATTTATTATTGCTAAATAAACGTTACCTAGCATTTTTTAACTGACCAACCTTTTCTAATTTGCGATAAAATGAAAGACATTTGCCTGCATTTTTGTTATTCGCCTGAACTCGTTACTTTCAATCTCACGTGCGAAATGTCTGTATGTACCGCAGTACACAGAGCTCGCACACACACAATACGAAAGTGATGATGCCGGAGAGAACCAAACGATCTAAAACAGTGGTTCACGACTGGTTTGGCCTTTAGACCCACAGTGTCCCATGGTCATCAAGCCACAACTATATATATAGTTAGAAAATAAAAACGAAAAATTTTGCGTGCAACGTACACGGCATAACATCTGGCAGGAAAGGATAGTTCACTTTTCTGAGGTGAGAGACTTTTATTTCATAACCAGTAACGAAAAAAACGATAGTAGAATAATGTCACTGACAATAAACCTGTCAACATCTCATCTGATCGCAGACACTGTATCGGGACAGCTCGTTTTTACTTATTAAACTGCATCTGACAGAAGTGTCAACGTCTTTTCTTATGCAAGACTTTTATTTTAAAACATTTATAATTTCGTATGCTAGCAGTCTTTCAAAATAACGACATAAACACTACATAAGGTCTCTCTAAATTAGTATGTTATAGTAATGTTAATAATTTAATAAACATACACATTTTGGTTACATTAAAAATTGTCTAGGCTACATATAAATATTTAGAGATCTTTTTTCTGCAGTAGCCTAAATAAATTTTAAACATTATAAATACCTTTACAGTACTGCATTTACAAACAGATGAATAATAATAAACGATGCTCATTAAGAAATAAAGCAGAGATTATAGAAAACAGAGAAAATTAAGATATAAAGCAGAGCTTACCTAAAACAGAATTTGTAGAGATGAAATACGTTCACTTTATTTAGTGTACATTGCAAGAGGTACCAAACTTTTATTAATTTTAATCCCACAGATAACTAATTTATGTGAATGTGTTCTAATAAAACATAAACATTAGCCATAGATAATTATTTTACATTTTTTTAAAAAAAGTGTTGTTAATTCTGTTCTCAATTATTATTATTATTGTTATTTTATTATTTAAAAACCCAACAAAAAGTACCTTTAAAGTACCGGATCATTAAGAGGTATCGATAAAAGTAGTAATACCATTAGAACCTTAACGATACCCATCCCTACTTATGACTGGTTTTGTGGTCCAGGGTCACATATGCATATAAAAAACCTTAACATTTACTTGTGCTGTAAGAAATCAACATTTCCTATTCCATCAGTTTATGTGAAAAGATGTAACTTTTTTAAAATGTTTTTTTCATGTTTTGAGTCACTTTATTTTATTTATTTATGTATTTGTTTTGATTGATTGATTGCACTGAACAGATAGTCCAGCTTTGTTTTTCTTGTACATCGAAAATAAAATAGTTTTATTTTTAATACCATTTATATTTTATTGACTGCTGTTTTCTTTAGTGTGTTAAGCACTTTTTTTTATATATAGATGATGCTAGCAAAAATGTATTTTGTCATAATACACAGCTATTTCTCTCATCTCAGTGGAGAATATGCTTTTTGCGTGCAACTTGCTGTAGTTATGACATCTACCAGTAGGGGATAACTGCCAAAACTAACTAGCCCAACCTTACTCAATTAATGTGATCGTTCATTACCATAATTTCCAAGTGATCAGGAACTGCTGTCTCTAGTTTTGAGCTGCTGTGTCAAACTGCTATTGTCAGTTGACTTTAGTAGTAATGATATGTGCCTCAGAATAATGGCGTGATTTAGATTCAGTGTGTGTAGCGGAGTGATTCCTTACACTGCTGTCACACATGGCACCACTGCTTCTCTCCCACTGTGTGCTGTATTACACCACTAACACAGCCACCGAGCCAAGACTATGGGCAGAAATCACCTAAAATCATTTGAAAGTCTAATTCTCCTTTGTGCTTTTCAACACTTAGGAACAAAAAACGTTCTGTTGGGAAGGTCTCTCAGTTTTTTCATAATTATCAAGAGGCCACAGGCATTCAGGCGACATGAATAACTGCGTTAATGCAATTATGGCATTTACAGTCTTAGTTTTGTTATGAGTGAGAATGAACCTTATGTTCTGATCAGAGATTGTTTGGATTTTTAACAGTTTTTTTAATTTTGTTACTGCAACTATAGTACTGTTAAAAATGAAAATAATCCCTCTCATTTGGTTTTATTTCATGCATAAAACACATACACAAACATATGCCCTTTAAGCTGATATTTTAAACTGTTGATCATGTCTTTTTAGACTTGTCCAACAGGAGTTGCGACAAACAATATTGACCTGGTGCCATGCTGCCACGGTTATGTTGATGGAACAAGCCTGTATAACCCTAGAAAACCAGAGGAAGAGATGAGTTTGGGGTCAGTAGTGTGTTAAAATCAACTTTGAACGGCAATGAAATTTACACAGTGAACCTTAATCGTCATTTGATTTATTTATCTATTACAGTTCACCTCCCAAGAGAATGTATGCGCTCTATCACCCTTCATACAACGGATCTCAGGACCTGTCTAGAACTCTGCATCATTACAGGTCTGTGAATAAAGAATGCTATAAAATGCATCTATTTAATGCTGAAAATGAAAAAGCTGGTCTTATATGCTCAGCTCATGATGTTTCAAACTGATATGCCTTAAGCTGAATGAATCAGAATTTTATGCAAGAAAAATACGTAAAAAAACAAGAAAAATATGTCAGTTTTCCTTTGATGTTAATTTGAAGTATTTCTCTTATGATTAAAGTATTTCTCTTATGATTAAAACAAGAAAAAAAAATCTAGCAGGGGTGTAAGAAAAATAACTTAATTCAAAGAGAAGACAAGATTTTTCTGACTCCTTTTGTAGATATTGTTTCTTGTTTCAAGCAAAAACTCACTTAATTTTAATAATTGTTTTTAGAAAACAAGGCTTAATATCTTAATATCATAATTTTTATTCGTCTTGATTTAAGAATGTTTACTGTAGATAGTTGTACTGGAAAGCAAAACTACAGAGTAAGACGGTTATTATTATTATTTATTTGATTTTCTTTATATCATATATTCCTCAATTTAACATGGAAAGACATTTTTGAATGTGAATGTAAATAAGTAAATTTTTGAATTTTTGAATATCTTCTCATATAAAGCTATCATTAACTTTTGCTTTCTGTTTTTTTTAATGAGTTCATGCTTAAAGCCAAAAAAAAAAAAAAACTGCCAGCGGGGTAAGAAAAACTTTTCCCTTTGAATTAAGTTTATTTTGGCCACAGAGTTGTTTTTTCTTGTTTTAAGCAAAAAATTGTAATTCATTTTTCAGAAACAAGACCGTTTACAAGTCATTTCTCAGCTCAAATGTTTATTTTTTGAATACAAATGCAAATATTTTAAAACCAAAGATTATGAAAGATTCAGTAAATATTGACTTAAATTTTGGTTTGTTTCTCACACAAATTTGTCGTATGGCTTTAGACTTATAATACAGTGTTCAAGTCGCATGGACTTCTTATATGGTGCTTTCATTGTGTGTTATTGTCATTTATTATTATCATTATTATATTTTTAATTATTATTATTATTTTCACTGCTGCTGGTCACTACCCTGCAAAAAAAAAAAAAAGCAAAAAAGCATTTGTCTTGTTTTTGATTATAAATATTGCATTTATTTGAACAGGAAAATAACTTTAAATCTTAAAATTGATCATTTTTGACATATGTATCAAAATTAGGTATTTATTCTTAAAACAAGAAAAATATGTCAGTGTGTTAAGAAAAAGAAACATATTTTCCCTTTGATGTTAGAATATTTCTCTTATCAGTTTTGATAAATTTTTCAGTTTCTGCTTAAAACAAGAAAAAAATATGTAGTAATTCAAAGAGAAAATAAGATATACTGTAGTGTTCAAGTCACAAGACATCTTTTATTGTTCTTTCATTGTGTTTTATTGTCATTTATTATTATTATTATTATTATTATTATTATTATTTTCACTGCTGCCGGTCACTACCCTGCAAAAAAAAACCAAAAAAACATTTGATATAGAGTCTGAAGCATAAACTCACATAATTAGATACATATTCAGAAACAAGACTTAATATCTAATGACATTTTACAAAAATACCAAGTAAGAAAAAATTTTGAATTTGGGTGAGCTGTTCCTTCAGACTGAGCTCTGTATAATGCTGCATAACTCATAATTTTTAGTTCAGGTGAGCTGTTCTTTCAGATTGAGTTCTTTTTGTATGTCTAATTTGTTGTCTTCAGTGCAGAGGACCCTTGTCGACTTCCAGCCCCCTGCCTTCCATTCTCTCTGTCCTCGGCTCACCCGACCGGACAACGCTATGAAAACTACCCGTCTCTCTTCCTGCATGACGTGCCATCCTACCCCAGTACAGTTGGGATGGGGGGTCCCACGCCGATGGGGTGGAGCGGGAACGACTCCGTCAGGATCCTGGCCAGACGCGTAACGGCGGACGGGAAAGTCCAGTACCTAGTGGAGTGGGGAAACGTGAGCGTGTACTGAGAGCCTGTGTGACAGAGAAAGAGGAAAGGGCTAGAGACATCAAGATGCATCATTAGGGTTTGCATGGTTACGAGCAGAGGTGTGAAAGCATCAATGAGCAGGTGGGTGTTCAGAGGTCGTGAGAAGAAAACCACATCGAGCAAATCCAGGTTAAGCTACACAGCAGCTTCACTCTGAGATTATACTGTTAAATCTCTTACACTTTCTTTTACAGTGTCTCCTATATTTTGAATACTGTTAGAAAACGCCTTTAGAATGCCTTGAACTTTATTATCATGATTTTTATTGTATAAGCTATTCATCGCCATCACATGTTCTTCATGTACACGTAACGGTCAGAAATTTCAGGAAAGCTTCATCATGCGGTCACATCAGTAATTGTAATATTTCAACCACAGGGAAATGAGCGCTCCTCTAAAAATATTCAAGGTTTAGTCCAAGTTAAACTCAATTGACAGCAATTGTGGCATATTGTTAATTACTAAAAAATATTTCCACTTCCAAAAATGTGGGTTATTTTTAAAAGGGAAGCAAAGGAGCCCAATCGATTACAATGCTAGCAGTTTTTTACAAATTGACCCTGCTAATTCCATTGTAAGTGCTTCTATAATTTTAACATTTGCAGCTTTTTATTATTTATTTATTTATTTATTTTTTAATTATTGAAGAAAATATGGGATTAACGTTATACTGCAAATGCTGTTGAACTTGTACTGAACCCTGGATTATTCTTTCAATAGCAAGCGTATCCTTCAAACTTTTTATGATGGGTGGCAGTCAAAACATTCTGAATACCCATTTTTAAACACTAAGAGATATTTTTAAGTAATATTGACAAATTATGATAGTTTGTCGGCATATTTTATTCAGAGGAGGAATTTAAATGAATAAATGTACATTTCATTTAAATTTAAAAGACTGTTCTAAAATCTTTAAACCCTGTTAAAATGACTAAATTGTGGAAGACTATTTCTGACACATAAGATAAAAATTGTGCTTTGGTAAATCTAAATTATGAAATCAAAAGTCAAATCAAAATGACAAAATGTATTTATGAGATGAGATGTAATAATTATGACAAGTTAAAATTATGACATACTGTACTGTAATAATAAGACAGACATAAAAAGAACAAATTATGATGAGCTATATATACAGTAGTTAGAAAGTTAAAAAAACAAAAAGTTAAAATTAGGAGATGGTCATAATTATAACAAAAGTTTTAGTTATGATGTAAAAAGTCCAGTCAAAATTATGATGTGAAAAGTCATATTTATAAGATAGAACATAATAATTATGACATAAAAATATAAATTATGACCTATCATGTCATAAATGACATGAAGTAAATAATTGTTTTAAAAAATAGTTACGACAGATATCATAGTTATGGTATAAAAAAATAAAAATGTATCTATTTCTAAGTAATTTGTAATTGTGACTTTTTATGTCAGAATTTTGACTTTCTATGTAATGTATGTTATTTAACATTTTTATATTATAATTATTGTTTTATCATAAATTAATTGTATCTCTTTATGAGACTTTGCATTCAGTGATTCTGATTAAATGTCCTTTTATATGTAATAATTATGACTTTTCATGCCACAATTGTGATTTACCAAAGCATGATTTTCTTCTTACTGTATGTGGACTTCCATAGTAACTCAAATAGCTAATCGCTTATTGTTTTTAAAAAGTGCAGCGACAGAAATATGATTTAAGATGGCAGAAACTGAAAACATTTATCAGGTCCGATAAACATCATTCTACCTGAATAAAAGCGTGAGGCTGTTAATCCTTATGTGAAGCTCATTTCATCAGTGAATGATAATGAATGTATTGTGGGTTTTTATTTTATTTTTTTTAAATTCATGTTATGTACTTGTTAGGTCATAGATGGACATTTCATGTGAGGGTGACAAAATTAGCAGACTGTAGTCTTTTTTATAGTCAAGTCTAAGTTTAATTTGATGTATTCTTTGACGTTTTGTCAGATTATGTTTATATGTACTCTAGGTTGACACCTAAAATATAAACAAACAATAAAATATATATCATTATGTTGTATAAAAGTTGCACTCGTCCAGTTTTTCTGCCATCACAGATTTGGTGGAATTTTGCCTTTTTTAATGTTGATTCAAATGTTGTTGTTTTTTTTTTGTTGTTTTTTTTCTCAGTAATTTACAACAATAGAGCATATGAACATACACTCGTCATCATTTCTTCATTTGGGCACATGACGGACAGTAAATGTTATAGTACTCCAGACTACTTTTGCAGTTCTGGTGAAGAAATATTGTTATAATAGCAATGTTTTGTTTATAAGAACAAATCAATACTGAGGTGCAAAAAAAAAAAAAAAACTTAAATCCACCTTTGTCTTTCTGACATGAATTTTCTAAAAGATTGTGTGTGTGTGTGTGTGTGTGTGTGTGCGGAAGAGAGAGAGAGAGAGAACAATATGAATGTGTGTGTGTGTTGTTGCGACCACCAGGTGGCAGCCGTGTACGAGCATTGAACACCCACCTTCCTCTAACAGGTGAGCACACTCATATGACACTCCGGGAAATATCATTATAATGCTTCTGAGAAATTCGAATTCGTCGTATTAGTTGTTCTATAAAAACTGCAATCTATTTTGGGAAATAACATAACAGTAGAGAGCAGGATTGTTGTAGTTTAGAGTATACTCTGTCTGCGTTGAACGCCATTTTGGCTCCGGTTGCCTTGACAGCAAGCCTCACTTTCCGGCTCAGTGGAGAATCTTGAGAGAAGTAAATGCGTTACTTTAGTTTGAGTTGTTCGTCTCTGTGCTGTTGTGGAAACTCTGAAATATAGTAATTAGAAGTTATGTGAACGTGGTTGACCAAGCCTAGTCGTGTTAACTAATGGGAAAACTAGTTATTGGGTTGCAGGGGGCGTGTCCGCATGAAAGATGGCGGGAAACAAGTCTGCGAGCTTTGCAAATTTTCACCGCTATATTTCAGCAAAATTGGTGCTATTGCAGCTTATCATTAATGAAGAGAATGGTTCTGAATGAAGAATAAATCAACTTCTGCTGTTTGCTTCAAAAGTTTTGTGCAAGGTAAGCTATTTAAAGAAATCAAAGGCTAGTCAATGTTATGCTTATAAAAGCATTTGCTATCATAGCCCACATTTGGTTTGGCTACTTCTGCATTTTGGTTTTGTTTAGACTGTGAATGTTGAAATACTGGTTGACTTCCCACAGTACATTTGAAGGCAGAATGTGTTAATTTGGTAAAAGGTGGGCATATGTTTATGCTTATTAATTGTATAGTTTGCAAAGGTTTTAACCTTGCCAATAAAGAGATGTAGCCTGTATGTCGGCCTAATAGTACCCGAATTATGATTAGATATAATTAAAAATCAAGGAAAATTGAAATGAACGAAACTACATATATGATTTATAGGCTATTTATAAACTCTCTTGGCTTCCTGCTCTCCATAATTGGATCATGCAATATGATTGACAAGCAGAGAGTGGCACAAAGTCTTCTGATTGGCTAAATAAAGTCTTTCCATTAAAAAATGCTTACAGCAGCAGTTTTCAGTTTTAGATGGAACTGATGCTTAACCCTTGAGCCTTCCTCGGTCGTTTCCGACCGGAAAATTTTTTATTTTTAATTTTTAAAAAATCACAGCTTCATCG
>JAUMHE010000021.1:1881433-1917354 GCA_032359235.1 Enteromius mattozi
TTTTAAGGACATTACATCAAAGTTGGATCAGCCTGTAGTGTGTTTTTCCACTTCAATTTTGAGTGTGACTCCAAATCTAGACCTCCATGGGTTAATAAATTTTATTTTCGTTGATAAATTTTGTGTGATTTTGTTGTCAGCACATTCAACTATGTAAAGAACAAAGTATTTAATAAGAAAATTTCATTAATTCAGATCTAGGATGTGTTATTTTAGTGTTCCCTTTATTTGTATATATACTATATATTACATATATAAATATGTAGTTCAAAAATAAACATTTTTACTGTGTCCTGTGGTGTGATGGATGTTAGGCAGAAAGTCCATTTTACACTTTTCCTTACAATGAAATTGGCTGATTATATTCTTCTTGTTAATTATATTTCATGGCCCTTTTTTGAGCTTGGCAGTATCTGCATGTCTGGAAATGCATTATGGAAAACAGAACCTCAGATATTCTGCCTAAGATCTTCTATCAGAATGGAACAATGTACATAATGTTATTTTTCAGTTTTGAAAACCAATAATACCACTGATATTCACATGTTTCCATACTTTGCAACATCTTAAACCAGCCTAAGCTGGTTTGCTGGTCTCATCTAGTCTAAAATGTGCATAAACCCCCTGTAAAACCAGCCTGACCATGCAGGAAACATAAATAAGACCAGCAAGCCAGATTAGGTTGATGTAGATTTTTTAGGTTTTTTTTGTTTGTTTTTTTTCAGCAGAAATGTATTAGATCTCTGTGCAGTGGTCATGGAAAAATAGCTTTCTGTAACATATAAACAAAATATATCTTAAGGCCAGTTTCCACTGTCATCTTGTGCCCATTTCACCATCTGTCAGTCCATCCAGCAAGGACACAGAATTCTCCATCCTGGTCGAACCCGACACAGCATTGACGCAGTTTGAGCTATAATTAACTGACAATAGACATGCTGAACAGCACAGTGTGCTTTCGTGGCTTGTTCTGTCTCCTTGTGGTCTGTGATTGGTCCGTTTTGCATGGATGGAGTCCTTGAATATCATGTTCAAAAACATTATATAATATTCACAGACATTTTTGTAGTTTAACTGCTCTGCTCATGCATGCACGCAGGTGTTACTGCTCTAAAACCATATTCATTTTATGTTAGCTAGCCATTTGCTAAATGATCTTTTAAGTGATTATTGAGACATTACTGATGTGTTTTCTTGGTCGTAAGGTTCACAGCTTGAGTTAAAATGTAAGCTTGTGTGCTCACGCCAGTGCTCATTCATTGATATACTCACTCGGCATGGGTCTCAGCTGAGCGTGTGTATGTGCCATTGGGGAGCAGGGCCCTTGGTCTCTCCCCTGTTACAAAACAGCCCTGACTCATGCAGGAGTGCCGTCTGCATCTCTGCTGGGTCCTAGTGCTCAAACGTTCCCATGCACACGCAGCTGCAGCTCTGCAGCAGAAATGCTTCAGCCACTGTCACATGACACTCTCCAATCAAATCCAAGCGCGTGGATGTGTGGGATGAAATGTCCCACGGAGGGTTTGCTTCTGCTCACTGCACCCAGCAGTCAACCTGCATGTTTCTCTACTGATGGCTTTAAATGCAAAGAATAAGGCCTAGATGACAAGAAACTGTGTTTTGTGTGTGCGTGATATGAAAATAAGATTAATACAGTACTATTATTAATTGGCACTGAAATAATGGTTTATGGTTTGATGGATTTGTATTAAACATTTGTTTGGATGGATGCTACAGTGGCTCACAGATAGATAGATAGATAGATAGAAAGATAGATGTTAGAATGATAGATGACAGATAGATAGATGTTAGAATGATAGATAGATAGATAGATAGATAGATGTAAGACCAATACAATGATAGAACGATAGATAGAAAGATAGATGACAGATAGATAGATAGATAGATAGATAGATAGATAGGCATGGATGCAGCTGTTATGTCAGTTTCTGCTCAGCTCAGTGGTGAGGGTGAAAGGTGACGCTGCTGTATCATTGACGGCACACATTCAGTCTGTTTCTCAGCAGAACACTGGGTGCCAAACGGCACATTAGTCCAGGTGAAACTGAAGAACAGAATACACAAACCTGCCACAGTCAATCGCGCTCCCCTCATCTGTGATGCATAGACACACTCGCAGAAAGGAAAAACTGCCTCTATTAATAGTCTCCAGCCCCTCCCCCGCTTTCTCTCTCTTTTCCCTCACTTCCTTAGCCCTGGAGCCTGTGTGCTTTCCTGTCACTGTGCTGGAGAATCACAGCCTCCTCTCTCGCCCTTCCCCCTCTGCTCTCTCTCTCTCTCTCTGAGGAGGAAGAGGAGGCGGAGGTCAACTGTCCCCAGGCTCTTGCCCCACCCCTCCCCTCTTCTGCATCTCTGAGACCCCAGTGACATCATGCAGGTGGCCCCGCCCACTCAACCATCCCTGAGCCCTAATTAGCTGGGTTGTGTTGCATCAGTGTAGCAGTGGTAATGTAAAACACAGACCTTCCCTTTAAATTCAAGACACGTGGTTAACTGCGAGCGCTGCCGTGTTTATTAATGCTGTCAGGTGAGCGAGTTGTGTAAAATCACACAGCACATGTGTACGGTGTTGTCATCTCTATTGTTCGGGTCTTGTTAGCAAATGTGCTCTGCATCATTGCCTATGAAGGTCATAAACAGGCCTGTGTGAAGAATTCAGCGGAAAGCACAGAATGCAAACGCTCATTGTTTATGGAATATTATTGAGAATTTGAGCATTTAAAACAAAAACAATATGCAAAAATATTCTATTAAAATATGTCATTTTATTTTTTATTTGAAGATTTATATATTAGTGCTATAAAATGATTAATCGCAGTTAATCATCCAAAATAAATGTTTTTGTTTACATAATATATGTTTGTACTGTGTATATTTATAATATATATATAAATATATACATGGAAAAACAAGGAAATATTTAGAAAATATATATTGTATGTGTTTGTATTAATATATACATTATAAATATACACAGTATACACATAAATTATGAAAAACCAAAACTTTTTCAAATTATATGAAGACATATGAATAGAATTTTAGAGAAAAACACTTCATAATGATTCAAGTAATTAAGCTTTGGTATATGATGACTTCAAGTAAGACTATTTTTGCCAGTAAATGGTTGACAGATTCACAATTACCTTAATGTTTTTTTGTATTCCCTATTTTATATCCCACCAAATTCAACCCAGACTGCAAACACAACTTTCATCTGTTAATAAGAGAGCAGTCTTGTCATATTAAAAATCTCACCGTCCTGTTTAATTGCTGCTCCTCTCTGCTAATGCATCGCCCGGTGGACACAGCGCTTCAGTCAGGAGGTGCTGAGAGCCGCAGGCATGTCCTGTGCAGGGTTTGTGCAATGTAAGCCGATGGGCCCTGGAGAGGAGGGGTTGAGATAACAGACCCTTGTGCTGCATTGCAGTGATGCCTATCAAGGCTCATCATCACGGCTGTCTGCCATAGCGGCCCATTATGGGGCCAAGGTGAGAGAAAAGTAGTGCTGACAGCTGCCTCACAAAGTCAACTTTAATGCTTCTTCAACATTCGCAGCACCAACATCTGCAGATCCTGCAGAAACACCAGACACCATCACAGATGCTCATCAGAGTATAGCTGTTGGTTCTGATGGTGAAAACAAGAGAAACGTTTAGAAATGCAATTCATTCAATGTTAAAAGTTATTACTAAATGTATTACCCAAATATGTATGTGCAGTTTATATATTTAATAATCATAACATTTTAAGGGGTGATTTACTGTATTTTAATACTATAGTTCTTGCCAAAACACAATTTGATGAATATCTAGAATATGAATGCAAGAAAATATTTAGTTTTTCACATTTAAAATATATATAAGCATCTGTTCCTTCTAATAGCAATATATATATATATATATATATATATATATATATAAATTAAATAATATATATAACTGAACGTAATACTATTATTATTTATATTATAATAATAAGATTTATTATATTAATTAATTAATTAATCATTTAATGGTAATTTACTTTTAGTGACATGATATCTCTGGCCAAAATACATATATACAGTACATTTGTACACAAGAATATATACTTTTCAAATGTAAAACATATTTTAACTATTCCTTTAAATGCCAAAAATGCCAAGAAAATATATTTTTTGGCTTTTAGGTCAATGCAGATTATTTATTTTTGAAATATAAGATATATTATAAGATATATTATATACTAATATAAATATAAATATAAAATTAATAGAAATATAAAATATATTAATATAAAATTAATATATTATATACTATATATATATAGAATATATATGGAACAGAGCCATTGTGTTTTCAGATGCTTAACTAGCCGAGCCAACAAGACCCAAGGTGTAAAATTACGTTAATCAGATGTGAAAGAGCAACATCTGAGGAATATCATTTTCCCCGGGTCATTTTTATAGTATCCATGGAAGATTTCCTGCTTTCTGTCTGTGGCAGCGGTGACAGTCTGCTGTGGTGCTGCCTGCTGACGCCCGTCTGTGTTCACACCCGCAATCACGTGACCAGATGGTGCTGGAGCTGTGAAAGAGCCGTCAGTGTGAATCCACCAAATCCTCACACACGAACAAAAGGGCTAAATGAATTTGAGCTCTCAGGCACAAAACAATAGAAATGTTCCCTTCTATAAAAGAAGCACAACTTTGACATTTTAATCGTATTTTGGCTCCAGTTCCAGAAATGTCATTTTGCCCAGCATACTGCACTATCGGTCACTTTGATTTACTGTCTGTGTGGAGCAAGCTGATTGGTATAGTTATTGATCCGCCCGTCTCTCTGTGTCTTTCTCCCGCAGGTCTAATTGTGTATCTGGGTATGATGGTGGGTGCCTTCGTGTGGGGAGGTCTGGCTGACAGAATCGGCCGCAGACAGACTCTTCTTATCTCTCTCTCCATCAACAGTGTCTTTGCTTTCTTCTCCTCTTTTGTCCAAGGATACAGCTCCTTCCTGTTCTGCCGTCTGCTCTCCGGTGTGGGGTAAATGCACAGTTCACACCACCTACAGTCTCCTTTACATTTATCATATATAAAAATAAAAAAAAATAGATAAGGCAAAATTTGGCTCCCTTTCAGATAAAATCAATGTGGCTTCAGAATTTGACTTAAATACAAAATAGTTCACATAAATTAGAGCATGCAAATATTTATGAATGTGTGTGCGCATATATATATATATATATATATATTCTTTTTTTCTCAGTTGTCATTTTGATTTTAGTTATTTTATGTGCCTTTGTCATTTTATACATTTTTGGAGTTTTTACATGTAACTTATTATGTGTTACAAGTATTAGTTTTGGTAATAGGTTTAGTAATACTAAAACTTTTGCTCATTTTTGTTAATTTCTGTTAGCTGTCAAGTCGCAGCATTTCTGTTTTTCTTAAAACGATGTATTTTGTATTTGTTTTTATTTTATTTCATCTTTATTTCAGTTAACAAAATGTTTTTTAATAGCTCTAGTTATCTGTTATCAAATTATGATACACTCCTAATATATAATATATACACTCATAAAATATATATTTGGAAGATGTAAATTATATTTTAAAAATTATGTATTTTACAAGAACATACTTAATCTGTCTTTTTACTTTAAAACATGATTTTGAATTCAATGTGTTACTTGCCATTTCTTTGTAATTTATGGTGAAATTTGCTAAAAACAAGTTGTGAAAATTCTTTCATAACTAGCAAATCCGACTGAAGTAAATTGCACAGCCATTGTTTTCAGCATATATTGTAAACTTATTATGAAATATGCAAGAACACATTTTTTAGAATGTATTTTATTAATTAAAATGTTGTATTTAATGAAATACAATAAAGTGGCATTGTAAACACCAGTTGTTAATAAACACATGATATAATGATTTTGGAAATTCCCAGAATTACACTGTAATCGGTTATAATGTAAAAAAATATATATATCAGTAATAGTACCTTATTTTCAGTTTCATTCCATTTAAACTCTACTTCCTATTTTACTAGCTCAATTCAAATAAAAAATACAATATTTATTTTTTTATATATATAAACAAATAAAATATTACACATTCATGTTTATTTTAAATGAGATATTAATTGTTTTTTTTTTTAATGATGCACATTATCCTAATAATAGAGTCCCTCTGTGTTTGGTGCTGCAGGATCGGTGGCTCTATTCCTATCGTGTTTTCATATTACTCTGAGTTTCTGGCTCAAGAGAAGCGTGGAGAGCACTTGAGCTGGCTCTGCATGTTCTGGATGATTGGAGGCATCTATGCTGCTGCCATGGCCTGGGCCATCATTCCCCACTATGGTAACCATCACGCTCACATTTGTTCTGGTGGTGTTCTGTAGCTTAATAGTTAATTGATCTCAGCTGGTAGCTGAAAGGTTGTAGCTCCATTAACTATCACTGCTGTGCCCTTGAGCGGGACACTTAACCTCAGATTACTCTGGAGGGGACTGAACTGGTAACTTAAGATCCAGATGTCACCGAAAGTAATTCCGCCAATTATCGTGTCATGCACTGATCAATAAAGGATTTAAGGGCAATTTGAAAAGAGGTCATAAATCTCATCAGCTTATCTTAAAAAGTATGACATGATTTTAAAAGCCTACTTGCCGTAAATACCAGCAGTGTCAGTCACTTGAGACTGCAGCAGTTGTCAAAGTAAACTCTTCCAGGTGTAGCATGGGTGATGACTGTTAATTATATTATTTGTGAATATAAGTTCTAATGCAGTATAAAAAGTGGTAACCTGTGTTTTCTATACTGTATTGGTCTTACCCTTTAGTTTTGTGTCCTAAAATACTCAGACTTGAAAATAACATTTTTTTTATTTAAATAAAATCAAATTTAAAATTTGAATAAAATCAGTTCATTTAGATTTTACCACATGAATTACATTTTTAGCTTACCATTTTTTCAGTGTGGTTTCTCTGTTCCTGAAAGACAGAAGTCTATAGAATTTATTATTTATATGGTATCTTGAATTATTTTTGATATTTCATGACATGCATTTAGTGCAAGGTCAGAAATTAACAAGGGCTTGTGGTAAAAATGCAACCAAAATCATAAAAATATCCCCCAAATGCAAGAAATAAAAATACCCCTGCATATTTAAACAAAATTTTGTTAAAATGTGAAAATGCATGAAAGGACATTACATTTAGGTGCTGTTTTTTTTATTTTTTATGTACTTTTGAGGCTATTTAAAATTACATTAATCTCATAGCATGTTTATGAACAAAATAAACCATCATTAAACATGCTGTAAATGCCATGTCAGATGCAGCTTCTGTGACACCTTTCACTTCATTTAGATCTTAATAAGATTTTGTTGATAACAGTCTGGTATTCTGATGATAGTTTTCTGATTAATTGGATTAATTAACAATACAATGCAAAGGTAAAAAATTCCCCTCTACATCAGTTCCAGTGGGGAAATGTTGCCCCTTAAAGGAAAAGTTTGTTTCTGAGCCTGATTCAGTGCAACTAGTAATATATGGCCTTTCCCTTTAACCAGGCTGGAGTTTCCAGATGGGCTCAGCCTACCAGTTTCACAGCTGGCGAGTGTTTGTGCTGGTGTGTGCGTTCCCATCCGTCGCCGCTATCGCTGCGCTGACCACCATGCCAGAGAGCCCGCGCTTCTACCTGGAGGTCAGCGACGTCCCACAAACTGTTTTTTGGTTCATGCTGCAGGTAGAAGTGCAGAACTAGTTCCTAAATGAAAGATGACTTTTCTGCAATGTGTGTGTTTAACAGAACGGGAAACATGATGAAGCTTGGATGATTCTGAAGCAGGTCCATGACACCAACATGAGGGCCAAGGGCTACCCAGAGAGGGTTTTCTCTGTAAGTATGGCTAGATTCACCATCAGAAAGAGCAATAACATTAGATCGGAAGTAATCGGTGGAAAGATTTCTAAGTATGAATCAGAAATGAATTATGCAGCCAAGCTAATGGGTTTCCATTTATCTGGCTGAACTGGAGTTAAATTGCCATACATGCACATTTAATGAAGGTCAAAAAAGTTATTTTTTTTATTTTGAGAGCTTAAACAACATTCTGTAAGTATTATGGATGCTTTTAAAGTGTGCAATGATTAGCATTGTAAATCTTGCCAAGTATACTATAGTTAAAATAGACTATTCATGAGCAGATTCCTACCGATTAACCACACAAAACTGAGAATATCAGTGAAGTATTGCACGTTTTGAAGCATGCTGTGAAATCCTCAGGTCACCACTATTAAGACGGTCAAACAGATGGATGAGCTGGTTGATATGGGTGGAGAGGCCACAGCCTGGCATCAGCGCTGGAGGATCAAGCTGACCAACCTATTCCATCAGGTAGAGTTCGAAAAAAACGCAAAAATCACACAACAACTACCAAATGAAAATGTAATCTCAAGTGAAATGCAGCAGAGGACAGGGTTTTTTTTCATTGACACTTTCATTCAGCAAGCATGCATTAAATTAATAAAAAGTGAAAGAAAAGACATTTATATTGTTACAAAAGATTTATATTTAAAGACTTTTTTTGGGGGGGGGAATTCTATTCACCAAAGAATCCTGAAAAATGATCATGTTTTCCATGAAAATATTAAGCAGCACCGGGGCTAAAACTATTAAAAACAAATTTGTTAACCTAAAAAACAAAATAAAAATAATTAATAATAAATTATTAAGTGAAACAGTAGCTCTTCTTTGCAACTAATTAAAATGACTCTATGCCGAAGCTCTAAGATGATTAACTGGAAATAATAATAATAATAATGCCCTCGCCAGTTTGCGGAGTACTGAATAGGCATTGATATGAAAATGTGGGTGGTCATATGTTATCATGCTTACGTTTTAGTGACCATGGCGATTTTGATTGACACATATTTGCAGCTTAGTTTCCATTAATTCCAAACACTGTGTCTATAGTATATTGGACTCATATAAAATTCTGCTTTATTTTGGGTTTCCAGGTGTGGAGTAACTTCCTGACAGTGTTTAATCCAGAGTACCGGAGGATCACCTACATGATGATGGCTGTGTGGTTTTCCATGTCCTTCAGGTAAACTACCCTGAACCACATGTATTTTCCAACATATCGTACTGTATGAACGCATCTCTGCATTGTTTCATGTCTTTTTGCGCTCTGTCTCCAGCTACTACGGGCTGACTGTTTGGTTCCCTGACATGATCAAATACCTACAGAAACAAGAGTACTCCTCTCGCACAAAGGTCTTCATCAAAGAGAAAGTGGAGCATGTGACCTTTAACTTCACCCTGGAGAACCAGATCCACCGGAATGGAGAGTACTTCAACAACAAGTAAGCGCTGCTCACAGGCAACATGCCAGACATATTTCACTAAATAGGCCTGACCTTTCTATGAAAGGTGAATTGTGTTGTGACATTTGCTTGCTTTAAAGGTATATTCCAGATTAAATGCAATTTAAGTATGAGATAATGACACACCAAACTTATTTTTTTAAGCATGTCATTGTTTTCTTTCATTTTTGGCAGCTAAAATCTAAGGCGGCATTATATGCACTATTTATTAATATCTTTAAACAGCTTAAAGCTTATTTAAACTGTTAATAAAGAATGCATATGATTAAATGTTCTGTTTTTTTTTTTTTTCATTTTTATTTAAAATATTATTAAGAAAATTTCTGTATACTGTAGCTTTAGATTTTTATTTTATTTTTAGTCATTTAGTACTTCAAACTTTAAGTTTAGGTTTTTCATCTAATATTTATATTTCAGCTTTATTTCACTTTTTTTTTTATAAATGGGTCAAAAATGACAAAGGGTTTAACCAAAAGAAATAATAAGTGTAATAATACCGCTTTAAATTGTTGTTTTACTCATTTAAAAACAATACAATTCAATATGCTTCCTTATTATTTTATATATTTTAATATGAACAAATCAGAATAAGCATGTTGTTTGAATTTTTACATAAATATTGTGTTACACTGAATGACAATGTAACATTATTTTAACTAAATTTTGACTTTTTATTCTCTAAAAACTTATCTGATACCTTAAAAGTAGCCACTTTACTTATATTTAATGTGCTTTCCATGGACGTAAACATTTCTTTGATGCGAACATCTTATAATCATATATATTATCATAACGTCTTTGACCCAAATAAAAAAATATATATTAAAATATTTTCATTAGTTTTAGATTTAGTCACAATAACAATCATACAGTGATCATACAGTATGTATATGTATTAGAAAGGCAATTCTAGAGTGTGTTGCTAAAAATCATGTGATGGCAGACGAGTTTGAGAAAAATTGATTTTACAGGTGGCTGTCCGCAGACAGAATGACGGCTCACTAGAGTTTGTAACAGAGCAAGTGTCCCTCAGAAGCTTTCATGTGAAGCCTGTGATAGTGTGATCACCCTCCAGCCTCTCTATGAACGCATTAATCAGCCAATGTCCTACAGTTTTATTCAAATAATGTGTCCCAATTATGAGCAGCTGTTCCACTTCAACTAAAGTCTTTCCCACAAATCTAGTTTATGTTCAACTAATCAGGAATGTGGTTTTACGTACAAGCTAATCTCTTATCAGCTAATGCTTTTAGTTTGTAGTTACAAAGCAGTTTTAATTCCATGACATTCAATACAAATTTGTCTCAACATGCACATCATATTTGTAGTTTGCTTTATAGTTTTGGTGCTTAGTATTTATCTGATTTATGTATTATATTTAACATTTACCACAGGACAAACAAAATGTGTTTTTGGTGGTATCCTTTATCCATTTGTTTTTGTAGAAGCTAAAGGAATTCTGAATAGCTCTAAGCAATACAGATTTCTTAGTGAATGTTTTCTTTTTGTCATTAAAGGTTCTTGAATCTAAAGATGAAGTCTATGGTATTTGAAGACTCCCTGTTTGAGGAATGCTACTTTGAGGATATCACGTCAAGCAACACCTTCTTCAAAAACTGCACCTTCATCTCCACCCTCTTCTACAACACAGGTGAGAAAACCACAGGTTTCACCCTTCTGGGTATAAAAAAAAAGATATAGCATTGGCATTCAACAGCTTTTAGACGTATAAAATATTTGAATTCCATCTGTAGTCCTTTATAAGAAGACACTCGTAGGACATGTTTTTCTTTGGTTAAAATGGCTCCTGTTTCTAGAGCTATTGAATACATTGAAAATGTTTCAGGTATCCTAGCAACACCAGCTCAGATTCTTCCTCTGCCTGTCTGTGAAGGAATGACAGTCTGCTTTTCCTGATTCAGTCGTGCTGGGCGTTTATGATTGTTTCCCTGAGCAGCTTGCAAATAAATGATGAGGCTAAGAAACAAAGGCTTTGTTCCAAAACCGAGTACACTGCCTATCCAGACAGCATTTTAATGGTTACATAAATTCCAAGCATTAAATAGTTCACAGCCATAATTTACTCATTCCAAACATGTATGTATTTCTTTTTTCTGTAAAACACAAAAAAAGATTGGTATTGGTAACCAGACCTTTTTATGTTGCATAATTTTTAGTCCACACTATAGAAGTCAACAGGACCCAAAACTGTTTGGTTGCCAACATTCTTCAAAATATATTCTTTTGTGTTCCTGAATTTTCTTTTTCTTTGGTGGATGCATGCATGCATCCCCTGCCATGCATTATAGGCATGCAAAATGCTATTTTTCAAAAGGTTAAGTCAATAAATTATTCCAAGATGGCAATGACTTAGTATCCATATCCTGTGTGAATGCCTATTTAAGACCACATGCATAAAGATGTCTATTGATTCTAGGGTGACCATTCGTTCTTTTTTCCAGACAAGTCTTGGCTATGATTTCCAAGTTGTCTTAAATGCCCAGGTTTTGGCTTTTACTTTGCTATTGTTTTCATACTTGCTGAAGGCAATGGCTAAAAAAGTAGCATGCAGGCATTGTACATAATCGACCAATCGTAGGATGCAATAATGTGGGATCTACATAGAACAGTCAATGCAATGAAAAGAGACTTACATATAATGTTTGAGGACTGTAGGGAGCTTATCAATAGGAGAAAAAAGCCAAACTTGGCAATTTAGAAATCTTGGCAAGAGACTTGTCCAGAAAAAAGAGGCCGTATTGAGTATCACAGCAGTTTGACCTAGAAACGCCTGAATACTTAAATGGGTGAAATGCCGGAATCCCTGCTGCATTGGTTAACATGAGTCCTCATCTGTTTCTAGACTTGTTCAAGTACCGGCTGATCAACAGCAAACTCATCAACAGCACTTTTCTGCATAACAAAGAGGGCTGTATGCTGGATTTCAGCGATGAGAACAACGCATACATGATCTATTTCGTCAGCTTCCTTGGCACACTTGCTGTCCTTCCCGGGAACATCGTGTCTGCCCTGCTCATGGACAAGATCGGACGTCTACGAATGCTGGGTAAGAAAAAAAGTTGCATCAGTGCTTAGTCTTTGGAGCTCAGAGTAATATGAAGTCTTTTTAAAAATAACAAACATTTGTCTTCACTCTTGTCATCTGGTGCAGCGGGTTCCAGTGTGATTTCCTGCATCAGCTGCTTCTTTCTGTCATTTGGAAACAGTGAATCTGCTATGATTGCCTTGCTCTGTTTATTCGGGGGCATCAGCATTGCCTCGTGGAATGCCCTGGATGTGCTAACAGTGGAGCTGTATCCCTCGGACAAGAGGTGGGCCAAGCTCATATTTCTGTGATTGCTGTGCATCTATCACAATTGTCCTCTCTCAATACATATTTGGGCACGTATGGCACATTTTACAGCGTAGATTTGTAAAGGAATTGAATAAAACTAAAAAGATTCTCCTTTAATGAGAACGTTTTCATACTATGTAAAATGATTAGAAAGTAAATCTGTGCTGCATTGCCACTGCAGTGCAGATCAAATACATCATAATTTAGGGAATATCTAAAAATTCACAGTCAAAATGAATGAAGTCTCAGCGGTTCTGCCACAAAGTGCTATGCATAATTTCTAAGAAAATATGTTGACAGTGCCTGCTTTGAAAAAAAAAAGCTCTTTAGCACCCCTAAGAGTTCAATCACTGAACAAATTTCTATTTAGCAAAGAGTCCTGAAAAAATGTATCCGCTTCCACAAAAATATAAAGCAGAACAACTTTTTTCAACATATATATCAAACGTTTCTTCAGCATATTACTTTTGTTGTTGTTGTTGTGTTTTACACTGTTTTTAGTGAACAGATCTTATAAGAATCATGTTTTTCTTAGCCTGAAGATCTTTTTTTTTTGCTATAAAGAAGCTCTTCTGTATTGGAAAGGTTCCATGTTTGCTAAAGCTTCTTTGTGGAACCTTCAGAGACATTTTTTTTGCTTAAGTGTAAAAGGACTTCTGAAGGATCATGTGACACTTAAGACTGGATTACTGATGCTGTAAAGTCATTTTTGCATCGCTGGAAAAAGAAACAATTAAAAAAAAAAAGATATTTAACAATGTTGCTCTATGGAAGCCAGTTTCTGCCAATGAATTTAAAAAAAAAAGGTTATTGTGACTTTTTTTGCAGAAAAAAGTCAGTATTGTGAGATAAAAAGTCGCAATAACCTTTTTTTATTTTATATTTATATGAACTCGCAATTGCAAGTTATAAAGTCTGAATAATATCTTGGAATTCTGACTTTATAACTCACAATTTTGTGATATAAAGTTGCAATTCTGACATTGTTTCTTAGACTTGTGAGATATAAACAGAATTTCTTAGAATTGCAAGTTATAAAGCCCAATTTTGAACGGGATAAAAGACTGATAAAATTCTGACTTTATATCTCAGTTTGTATTATGCAATTCTGAGAAAAAAACTCAGAATTGTGAGATAAAAAGTCACAATGCCCTTTTTTTTTTTTTTTTCAGTGGTGGAAACGGACTTCCATAGTTTTTACTGTTTTTTGAGCAAACAAACGGATCCAACTTATGACATTTTTAATCTCTTACTTCTTTTACACAGAACTACAGCCTTCGGCTTTCTAAACGCCCTCTGTAAGTTAGCTGCAGTTCTGGGCATCAGCATCTTCCAGTCGTTCGTGGGCATCACTAAAGCGGTGCCCATCCTCTTCGCATCGGGGGCTTTGGCAGCCGGAAGCTTCTTGGCTCTCAAGCTTCCTGAGACTCGCGGTCAGGTGCTTCAATAGTGCAGCGTTCCAGCATGCAGGTGCCGGCGTTTGAGTTTGACCCTGTCCGTGAGTGAGCAATGCTGGAAGCAGCCGAAACAAATCCCACATTTACAGATATCTTCATTCCTCCAATATGTGCAATCGTATTGTATTATTTATTTCATCCAATTGAATATGATTTCATTCAGATCTACATGTATAGGTATGTTCCCTGCTGATGTCTCACTGTCTCACAGGAATATTGGAAACCCTGTGTGTATGTGTGTGAGTGTATAGAAAAACTGCCATGTTAAACACATTCCAGCTTTGCGTTATGGAATGAATGTGAAATTTAACATGTTCATTTTGACTTTCCCTTTAATCTTCATCCGAGCCATCATCACGTGATTTGAAAACCATCACTGAGGACCCGTGAAATCTGTAGGTAGATATGTTTGAATGGACAGTGTTGATCTAGTGGTGCTGGTGATGGTTATTGTTGTTGCTTTACTCTAGTCCGTTGTGTCCCAAAAACGTAAAAAGTGTGTGCTGCAAAAATTGTCTGCAATATCGGCTCAAGCACTCCTCACTTTTTAAATGTGCATTAACACTGACGTCAAATTATTATAGACAGCGGTTCACTCATTTTTGGTTTTCAGAATTCAAATTTGGTTGTTCTTTCAAAATGTCTGATTATCGACGGTGTTGTGCATGCAATGAAGTGTGACGATTCATAAGAATATGCTTGAAGATAGTGAACATAACTAAGGAAAGAGCTCTGTATTACGCTACTCTACCTATAATTCTTAGGTCATGATGTAAAATATGAGATAAGTGACATGATGGGTTGTCATTTTTTGCATTGTTTTATGCTACTGTCATGCTTTGTCCCCAAGTTTTTGTTCATTTTGAGATCCACAGAGCAGTTTTGAATGTGAGGCAAGCGTTACATTCGCCCCGTTTTCATACAAAAAAATCCATCGAACACATGAGAAAAAACTAAAGGAAAAAATGAACAAATGAAGCACAATGTGATTTGATGAAACTTTCAAAAAGAATAGTTTTATTTTGATGATTATGTAAATTATGTATTGAATATAAATATATAAAAATTAGCTGTAATTCAAGTCTGTCTGTTATTGAATATACAAACATATATATATATATATATATATATATATATATATATATAAAAAAAGATATATACATTTGATTAGTATCAACATAGATAGGATATAGATTCCATTTGATGTATGTATATATAGTTTATCTGTTCATTAAGGGATTTCATTTTTTTATCAAAGCAAATATATTAAAAAATGACTGAACAAGTCAATACACTGATTTGCAGCACACACAATCGCCCTCTTTCACATCTTCTCTTGTGTTCTTGTAAAGAAACAGAGGTATCCGTCTGTGTGTGGGTATGTGTGTAAGTATGGAAGTATGTGTGCTTGCATGTGAAATGTTGAGTGTTCTCTGAATATTTGTATTTATTTATATAACTGTTTATGAGAGTTTGATTTTATAGTATTTTTTACTTTGAGTATCTGTAGAAACAGATGTAGTGCCACATGCAGGGTGAATTTTTTGCTGTATCATTGTTCAATTCTTTGGTGACTTGGTAGCAGTAACTGAATATAGCATCAAAAAGAAGCATAAGTCAAAACCCAATGGATTTCTAAAATTAGGGACAAGCAACTTGTCCAATTCTGCTACATTTTACCAAGCACAATTAATACTAGTTCCATTATGGAAAACTAGTAAAATAACCAGATAATGATGCAAAAAAATCAGAGAAGACAAAACCCGACCTGGCTGGAAGCTATATTTCAGCCCTGTTGCTCGTAAACACAGCCAGAGCTTACACGAAAACTGTTTTTGGTGTCATTCTCAACGTTCTTTACTGCCATTTTGTAGGATAGCAGCCATATTATGTGCTCAGAGTAGACATACAACACAACCAACCATTTTTAGATTTAAAAATACTTCAACCAAAGTGGTTAACGAACGCAAACTAATCATTTTAGGCACAAATGTAACTTGCAAGCTCTTAAAATGTTTCTTACAGCCTATTTCAATTGGAGAAAGTAGCATTGTTTCACATGGTTAACAAATTGGAGGAACTGCCATCCCTGCCGGTCACCAGTAGTGTCACAGATGCTGTAGTGACAATCTTTACATGTGCCATGTGTGATCTTTAATTGCCAAATATTTTCTACTTCCTCGGTTTGTACTGGCAGATCTCACATCACGGCACAGACAAAAAAAAAAATTAAAAAACGTAATACATCCATGTTCCAGCAGGGTGTGGCGATCCAAACAATAAAGAATATAATAAAAACAAGTTTTGAGGCTATAGACATATCTCTCGATCAGGTGTTTTACTCAGATGGGACGCACTTCATGCTCTTGGAAACGTTTAAAACAAGCCCAAAGCTGGTTACAATTTAGGGAAGGCTTGAAAACGCTAACTATTAAAGATTTGGTTGGTCTGTAAACTAGATAAATGTTTGTACGCACAACCAATCATCTGTTATATATATATATATATATATATATATATATATTGAACTTCTTTGATGTCACTTTGAAAACGGCCCATCGAAAACATTTCCAAACAGTCCTGCAGTTCTTCACATCTCCAACGTGTAGCTGTTGTTCCCTTCATTAAATTACAATGAGTATGTCATAATTGCTGTTGTATGCTGTGAATTACAGTAACTAATCTCAGTGAAGCTATGACAGTCCTGGATTCGGTCCTCACTTAAGATTGTGTACTGGTCGTAAGACTTTTGGATTTTGTTACAGGGTCTTTTGTATTTCTAAACGTGTTCACTTAGCAACAATCAATCTTGTGTGCAAAAAGAAATCAAAGCAATAAGTGGTAAACATGTTCGCTCTGCCCCCAAACTATTGGGCAAGAAAGCACACTAAAATATCCGCTGGCCATATTTGATGAAACAGCAGATGAAAGAAAACGACAGGCCGACATCCGTGTACTCTACAAATATACCATAGGTCTTCTGATGCTTTTGTCAGTTTCAATGTATTGCCATAATTTAAATGTGACAGAGAGTTTATCACCTTATCATTGTACTGTGCTGTAGAGATTGTAGATGTTTGTATGTAAATGAATAAATATGTGGAATAATAAAACAAAAAAAGATAAAAATGTTGAACATGAGACATAGAGTACTATTGTATGTTGTTCATTTTGTGATTTGTTTTTTGTACATGAGAATGGAAATGTTGACATTATCGCTGAATATAGAGACTATTCCATCCTTACCAAAATGGTTCTGTATTACAGTTTGTGAGAGATTTACTTTTTGCGTTTTTTGACTCGTATTCTGGGGATCTGACTGCGCTTGTGCAGTTAAAACTGTCCCTCAATGGATTTAAAACATACATACAAATAATAAACAAATGGTATAATGCTTGAATAGATTATTGGAGTTCTTCACGCACCACTCAGACAAACATATACTCGAGAAAGTTCATACTCACCATAATGTGGTTCCGAGTTCTACATGAATGTTAGGTCCGAGGCCTGGTTTTCATGCAAATACTTGGTGGTTGGCGGAAATGTAGTAAAATCAGCCAAAATTGAAGTAGGCCTATGACATGTATGCTATATTTCAGGGCTTCAGAAGTTTTAAGATCAATCAAAATTTAGGTTTATCACACAAATAAGCAATTACATTTTTGTTTAGCTACTTCTGATATGTAAATCTACAATGTAATAAAATATGAAATAAATAACTAGTTATGTTGTTAACTTACAGCAACATAGCCTACAGTGTTATGAAATCGCTGTATAAACATAGATTTAAAATGGTTACATATAGGCCTGTATATATCATCATTTATGCAGCTGATGTAGCGAACGCGATTTCTGTTCTATTGGGCACCCAATTAAAATAGAATTAACTGGAACAGGACTGAAAGATTCATCTCTTGATTATAGACTTAAGAATGCTTAAGTATCTATTAAGGTCTTAAGAACGTAACTGCTCGGTGTGACAAACATGCAGCCTAAATCTACAATATAATGACAAAATATGAAATTACAGTATGTACGGTTTACCTTACGGAACAGAGTTAAATTAATGCATTAACATATGTTGAATTTAATAGTTTAATACAATTTTAATTTATGCAGCTACCATGGTTGCACCCTCAGATGAATTCGAGTTCTCTTTACAAAACGTTTATTAAACGCCAAATTAAAATGCGCGCTCTGACTAACTTGTAGCCGAATTTTGAGGCGTTGCGTTCTCTTAAAACTAGGTTGTTTATGTAACGTGCAATCAAAATAGAGGTACCCTCAGTATCTGACGCAATGTTGTGTCCAGCCGCTAGGCGGCGGTGATGTCATTTCAGCCGCCCGCTTTCTAAACAGTGAAGGAGGATGTGCATGCATCGCTTCCTGTGTGTAATACAAAAACAACACGCCGCAGACGAAAGGTGAGAGAAATTATTTCGATATTTGATCATAGATTTGCTTTGACACTTGTCATCGTGCTGTTTGCTTATTTAAAGCTGTGCAATAAATTATATTTTAAGGCAAATCTAGAATATGTCATTTCTAATCTTTCGGCTGGATGTCTTATGAATCTGCGTAAAGTTTGCGGCTTAAATATACCATTTATTAAGAATGACGTTATGCATGAGATTGCTACGTGTACCTGGTGGACAGACCATTGTAGCAAATCTATTAAAAAATTATTATAGCCTAATGTTTCTTCGTTTTTTCATTCAATGTTTTCATTCTTGTAATCAAACAAGTACTCACAAAATTTCAGGAATATATTTCAATAGTTAACAATCACTTTAAAGCTTGTTCTTGTGTCCTTATTTACATCAGTATCATCAATATCACCTTTAATAAAAGCTGAAAAAATAATGCAGTAACTTTCTAAATTACTCGAAACTATTCCTTAATTTCCAAATAATTTTCTTAGCTTTTGTCAAGTATCCTTTACTCACTGAACTGTCTGTCTGTCTATCAACATAAACAGAAATATCCATCCTTTTTTATAAAATCACATAATTCAGTCATATAATATACTGAAATACCCTTTACTAAGAAATAGCTAAATTTAACTCTTTAATGTAATCCTGTTTATTTTCTTACAATTTTGTAAATAATCGATTTAAAATGAACAAAGCATATTTCTGACAGTCTGGTGTAGCCGTTTATGGAAAGAAAAAAATGCAAAAAGAAAGAAATGAGAACCAATTAAAAATATAAAACAGAAATAGAATTGGTGGGCTTACATATAATTTATATTCAGTTTATTAGAGAATGCTTCATTGTCTAGTTCTAGTCCTTAAGAAGCCAAATTTTATTTTTGAGGAAATTGTGTTCCTCGACAGAAATATCTGACCGATCTTGGATGTTTTCCTGCAGCTGGTCTCGCCTGTGCCAGATGCTGTGCAGTGCTCTCCGCCGCCTGCGTCCCTCCACCTGCACCCTTGCCTTAACCAGATATCTGACCCACATGGGTCCCGTGGAGACCACAATACGGACCAAACTGGCCCAGTCTCTCAAACCTGAGCACCTGGAGGTCATGAACGAGAGTCACATGCACGCCGTTCCCGCTGGTTCAGAGTCCCACTTCAGAGTTCTGGTGGTGAGTCCTCAGTTTGAGGGTCTTTCGCTCTTGCAGCGTCATCGGCTTGTGAACGAGACCCTGCGGGAGGAGCTCAGCACCTGTGTTCATGCCCTCGCCATCCAGGCTAAGACACCCCAGCAGTGGAGCAGCAACCCCAGCCTGGCCAAAAGCCCCCCGTGCATGGGAGGATCCAAGCATGATAACACAATGGCTGAGAAACTGAAGGCTGGTCGAGACTGACTGACAAATACCTGCTGTTAAGGGGTGTTTAGTAATATAATAATAAACTAGGAAGTTTAATCAGCTGGTTTTTTGCACATTTGCTTCGAGCATATTTCTCATCTCGAGCCTACCAGGATTAATACTCCATATTTAATTGACTTATTGATATGATTTATATGATTTATGCTTGATTTACATCAGAAGGAAGCTTTCGTTTTATCCCATGGAATTAAAATTATCACCAAAGTATTAAATCTTTTCATTTTTTATTTAAATATTAATGAAAACTTTTAGCAAATAATGTGAAGCGCAGCCTTGCATCTTGAAAAATATTTCTGCTGATTTTCAAACAAAAGGCTTTGAATTGCCTCTTTTGAAAACGCTGAGATCAAAGATATTAACAAAAACTTTCCCCCACAGAAAAAGAATGATTTTTTTTTTTGATGATTATGTATCAGCTTTAATGCGTTTATTAAAATAACTAAAGCAGTCAAATGTCAAACGTTTTGGTTTTATTGACAAAAAAAAAATATCATAGAATTTTTTATAATTATATAATATTTAACTTAGTCTGCAAAGGAGTGGAAAAATATGTTCTAATACTCCATATTATTTCAAAGGCTTAAACACAAGTTTATAAGTGTATATAAGCTTTTTCACATAAAAAATAAAAGACCCACAGATGTAGCAGAAAACATCTGGGTCATGTTTGCGTTTTCTTCTGTCACTGGCCATAATTCTATATATTTTACTGGCGTAAAATCATTCATGCATGTTAAAATCATCTGGGAATTGTAACCTGGCTTTGAGAAATAGAGGAGTCATGTGCTTGTCTGATTGTACACATTACAAATGGTCTTGAAAAGCAAAATTATATGAAATGAACATTATATTTTGGTAAAAAAAAAAAAGAAGTGACATGCTTAAGCAATACACACACTGTTTTGGAAATCAGCACCGTAAAATTAGTGTACTAGAGTACTAGATTTCATTTCACAAATATGATGCAGTGTGGTGTTTTATTTACTTCTCAATCAAGTAAATGAGTGCATGGACATATAATATTTAGTTAAAATTGTTTTATTATCTTGCTTGAAGAGACCATGTAGAAACAGAAGATGAACAGTGTTGCTATGATCAGTCATCATTAAAAAAAAAGTGAGCCAATCAGAATCAAGTGTTTTATCCTTCTGGCTTCTAAAACTGGATTATTTATCTCTAGTATCTGTACAGTAACTGGCAGAAGTGGTACCACCAGAGGGCAACAGATCATCAGAGTGCAGCTTTGTCTGTATAACATGATATCTGTGGAGTGGTGCCTCTTCCACTTGAAAATCACTTCTGGTTATGTAATTGAATATAAGCAGAGCTTCATTTGTGGCAAAACAAATTTGATGTCTGAAACCTTCAGTACTGGATCTGGCATCAATGTTTAATGTGGAAGATCCACAAACACTTCTGAAAGAAGTTATTTGTTTAGCAAAGCAATTTTAAAATGATTCTTTAAAGTAACAGATAAGTAGTCTCACAATCCTTATGTAAATTTTTATAGTCTAATGCCTAATTTTAATATCAACAAGTTATAGATGTGAAGGAAATATGGTAGGTAGGTGATATGCAGAGGTACAGATCTGCCTATGATAGGAGAAAACAATTAGATATATGACCCCGGACCACAAAACCAGTCATACTGGTCAGCTTTTTAAATTAAGATTTCTGCATCATCTGATAGCTGAATAAATAAGCTTTTCATTGGTGTATGGTTAGGGTAGGACAATATTTTGTCGAGATACAACTATTTGAAAATCTGTCGACCTCAGAGAGTTAAAGCTGTCCAAATGAAGTTCTCAGCAATGCATATTACTAATTAAAAATTAAGCTTTCATGTATTTATGGTAGGAAATTACAAAATATCTCCATGGAACATGATACTTAATATCCTAATGATTTTTGGCATAACAGAGAAGTTGATAATTTTGACACATAAAATGTATTTTTGACTTTTGCTATATACTTGTGCTACATTTGACTGCTTTTGTGATCCTGGATCACATGTAATATAAATCCGTGGTGCAAAGCTAATATTTTAATCATTATTACTTAGTCTTCAGTGTCACATGATCCTTCAGAAATCATTCGAATACGGTGTTCTGCTCAAGAAACTTGTGCAGCTTCATATTTTTGTTTTTTTCAGGATTCCATTCACAATAACATCATGTATTGAAACATGCATGATTTTACTGTACTTTTAATTAATTTAATGCATCCTTGTTAAAGAAAAAAAAACAAAAAACATACTGACCCTAAACTTTTTTTTTTTTTGTAAGTGTTATTACACAATTCACATGATGTCTTCCTGAGATAGGTAGATGGTTTGTCATCAGCCATGAGGGGTCTCTGCTGGAGAAGTGGCCAGAACTGTGCTTCATCACTGAAGTACGGAGTCAACGGAAGGTAAAATAGGTTTCCCTCCCGAGTTCCTCCATGCGGAACTGATGACTCCGATCACAAAGCCAGTGAGGAATCAGAACAACTGGTGTCGTCGTTTGGCTGGAAAAACAGCAACATGACCATTTTATGGCTCTGTCCATTAGAGAGAGCCCCGGGGTGATCCCACACAGGTCAAACCAAAGTGTGTTTAATGTTCAGCGTCTCAGAAGTGCACGGACCTTCCTGAAAGTGATTTGTTTGGAGCTCCAGGTGCGGCGATGCCTGAGAGATACGTGATTGTGATACAAGCCAGAACAGGAAGGCCTGTAACGCAGGTGGGGTTATACGGCCGAGCGTCAGAGCAGCTGAAGGCTGATGTATCCCGAACGGGGTCACAAGGTCTGCCAGGGTGGCATGGTTCAGTGGGAACCGGCCTGGTAGTGCGTCAGAGCTGGGAGAGTGATGGTGCCAGGCCTGGCTGGGACCCTGGACGGTGCGCCGTTCCCGCCGGCATTTGATTTACAGGCTTGTGCTGGATCTGGGCTCCCTGACACCGCTGACCTCTCTAGGTTAAGGGTCAATAGGTTAGGGATGGGAGCACCAAATGGTCGTCTGAAAAAGCTCCTATAGGGACCGGGCGTCTCTATGGAATAGTCGTCTGTACCATTCCTCCGTCTGATGCACTGTTTGTGTACTGCGGGGGGTGACACGTTTACCATTTGCTGGGAAACGTTCACATGTAATGTGAAGAAAACTCACCAAGTCTGTGGTGCTCAGATTGAAAGTTCCCCCAAAAATTCAAAATTAAACACTCCAACCCTGTAGTGTTTTATTTTGTAGCTAAAAGAAAAAAAAGGATAATAAATATTTTAAAAGTGGTCTATACTGCTTATATGTTATGTTTAGAAAAAGCTCAAATCTCTTTCACTTTCGTATGCAGATAATAAATGTCTCTTCTAAGCACATTGCAACAGGTTTAAGATAACAAGGTGCAATAAACATTCATTCATGTGTGTTTTATGACCAGGCAAGTTTCAAAACAGCATGTTTAAGTATACTAAGGTTTGAGAGGTACAGCAAAATATATATTTGTATATGCTACTTTTCAAACCTTTAAGGTAGATATGATTTTTTTTTGTTGTTTTTGAAAGTTACCATGGCTGCATTTATTTGATCAAAAATACAATAAAATCACTGGTATTGTGAAATATTATTAAAAATTTAATAACCATAAACTAGCAAAGCTGAATTTTCAAGATCGTTACTCCAGTCTTCAGTGTCACGTGATCCCTCTGAAATCATTTTAATTTGCTGCTTAAGGAACATTTCTTATTATTAGGATTATAATATAAGGATTCTGTGATAAATGGAAGGTTCAAAAGAATAGCATTTATTTTAAATAGAAATCCTTTGTTAAGATTATAAATGTCATTACTCTCACTATTTAAATCTAGGCCCAGTTTCATAGACAGGGTTTAGCCTAAACCTGGATTAGGCCATAGTTCAATTAGGACATTTAAGTAATTTTTATAAACATGCCTTAGAAAAAAGCATAACTGGTGTGCATCTTAGGACAAAATAAAGTCACTAACGTGTTTTAAGATCAGTCAGTGCAAGTTTCCTTCATTTGAAACCGCTCAGATTTACACTTTAGTCTAGAACTAGGCTAAAGCCTTATCTGTGAAACCGGGGGCTAATGTATTAAATTGTGTAATCTATTTAACTTGAACAGTAGTGTATACAAACATAAGCATGAATGCATAGCTATAAATGTTACATGCATTAAAATGTCAATTCTAGAATTTGTTGTGTCCTTTTTAGATGTATATTATTATCCATTTTATTGCATGGTAAAGAGCAGCTCGAATGTTCTGCAAAAAAACATCTCCTTTTGTGTTTTACATAAAGTCACACAGGTTTGAAACAACGTAGGGTGAGTTAATTATGACAGTTTTTTTATTTCTGAATGAACTGTTTTTAAAATAAGTTTAGATGCTTTGTGGCAGATTTTTCCATCATAGTCATGTATATCTTTGTATTTCAAACAGGCCACTGTTAAATACAAGACCTCTAAGCAAAGTTTGCATTGTTTTCAGATTTCAAACAAAGAGTTGAAACAGTGCATTCAGAGAGGATATTCCCTGGACTGATTGTTTATCCGTTTTGTCGTTTTGGAGGCAAAGTAGACAATTAGATTTAAGGTGAGAGTAATAGCTCATTAAGTCTTTTTAATTTGGAGGATTTTTTTGTCCGGCTGCTCGGCAAACGAATGAGACTAGTGAAAGAGAGGAAAGACAAAGCTGAAATGGGGAGGACAATATCCTTGTGTGGGAGAATTAGTTACACTCAGTAGTCCGAGTATTCAAAGCAGAGAGGAGATCAGCAGGGATTAAGACAAAGTCTACACAGGTGGGTGATGGGGGTCACATGACAGGACATTACCTCGTTTGGGACATTAGTGAGTAAGACAGGATGATATTTGAGTGTTATTTAATGACACGGCTCATAGTGAAACACGATCTGAAGCATACCACGCTAATAAAAACAACAAAAGACTTGTAAATCTTTCCTAAAATGTAGTTAAAATACAATACCTCTTTTAAAGTTAAGACAATCCATAGGAAGAGTTTCTAAAATATGTTTGAAAAAATAGCAGTTGCATTCAAAATGCACTCAAAAAAAAAACAAAAACAAAAAAAAACTAATTTAATAGGTGCTTTAGTAATTGTTAAAGTGTGAGTAGTGCTTGCTTGCCCGTTTTTTGTGACCGTTTCCATGGCATTTCTGTCTTGCTGAATTATTAGTCAAAGGCTGTAAGGGTTCTTCTTTCAACAGAATTGGGTTATTTATTTATTTGTTTCTATTTCTACTTGGTGAAAGTTAGATAAATCTCTCCAAAAAAAGTAACTCACATCATGATTATAACAAACTTTACTGAATGAGTTACACATCAAAGTTAAATGTTAAAAATTCACTAATCCTAATTAAAAATTTCAGTGTTGCAAATAAAATATTATTGGAGCAAATTTTACGAGATTTCAGTATTTCTACTTAAGTACTTAATTTTTAATTCAGTGTGTCACTTGCCATTTCTTTTAATTTCTTGTGAAATATTCTAGCCATTATGAAGTGAAAATCATTTCTACTCTAATTTCCAATGTAAAAGTAACTAAATAAGGGTTGTTCATTAGTCAGAACTGTCCACATTGTTCTGAGAGACATGTAATTGAACTCTGGGTCAAAGTAACACCGCCTAGTCGAATGGCCTTTAAATACCACCATTTTAATGAAATCTCGTTATACAAGCACACTTCATAAGAACACAAAAGACGAACGATGACCCCTATTTGAATAAAGAGCACACAAACGGACTGTCCAGAGTTGCGAAGGAAAAAACTGCAGCACGTTAGTGATGGTTTCTAATTCCCCTCATTAACTTTGACCCTAAAGAGCCCGGGATAATGTTCTTCACCTGGAAATCTCCCACTCAGGGTCTAATTGTGTGGATGCAGTCAGTCCAGGACAGACGCGGAGGTCATCTGCCGAAAGCAGGCCAGAGAATGGAGGGTTAATCTGCAGCGGTCCAGATGCGTGGCCCGATGAAAAGAGTCAAAAGCTCCTCGCAAGGCTGAGACAAAAAAACGTGATCTATTGTTGGCATGTCAGCGGCGTGTGATATATTCTATCCTACACGCATGGACAGAACGGATCTGTGATTATACAAGTGCCTCGCTCCCTCTCCGTCCACGTCCGCTGAAGAAGTTCTGGACACCAGGCCATTTGACCTCTAGGTCTTCTGGTCTTTGTTCCAGGTGCCCTCTGTTTTTCACCCCTCTCTGAACCCAAGGCTCCAGTGTTCCCTCTCAAAATAAAGAGACGGGGGCCCTGTGGTTTATTTTCATTAGTGCTTTAAAACGAGGCCTTTGAGAGCGTAAAAAGCCAAATGAAAGAAAGCCTTAATGTGGTGATTAGAGGTTAAATAAAACATTTGAGCAAACAAACCTTGAGTTTGGCCGAGGTTTTACTGCATTTCCTCTCGACGCTTTGAGTTTAACACTTGATCTTCTGCTCTGTGCTGGCAGCTGATCTGGTGTAGAGATTGTCAAAGTGTTCAATGGCTTTGTGGAGGTGAATTGCATCTCCTGTTTCTACATTAGCGTTGGTTTGGTAAGGAGCAGGTCCGCTCTGGTTACAGCCCTGAGGTAGTTCACGCCACACCGCAACCCCTGACCCTAAGCATTAAACTTTGGCACGTAAATCGAGCAGCCAGTTGAGTAGAAGTGTGCTTGTACCATTTTTACTGTAAAATCAAGTATACTTGTTATCTGATCCATAAATAAAGGTTTGAAAAAGACATTTTCACATCGCTTCCTTTTTTGGTTCCCCAAAGCTCTTTTCAGTGAACATTTCCAAACTTTTTATATATATATATATATATATATATATATGGAAAGATCCCCCCCCCCCCCCCCCCAATATAAAGAACCTTTGGTGGAATGGAAAGGTTTTATGGATGTTAAATGTTCTTCATGGAACCATATAGATGTCAATAAGGAACCTTTATGTAGAGAGAGAAATGTGTAAAGATCCTGAATGTTGTACAGATTTGAGTGTGGGCTTTTTTGACAAGCACTTAGCGACCACCTAATTCATTTTAGCAACTACCCTTAATTCTCTAGGATTAAAAACAAGGGTTTCAAAAATAGGTTTTCGCAGCAGTGTAATAGAAGAACCACTTTGGTTAACCAAAGAACCTTTTAGTAAACAGTTATTTAAAAAATCTTATTTTTTCTTTATGTGAAGAACATTTTAATATCATCTATTTTCTAATAATGTGTATAGTATGCAGCAAAAAAATAAAATAAATAAATAATTAGTATGTCCAAATTCATAGTATAAAAAAAAAACATTAAAAGCCATATTCATACTATATAGAACATTATTTTTTTAAATGGTCCTGAAGTAAGCTAAAATTCAATTTATGCATACCAAAAAGTTGGTATGCATAAATAAAACATCGAATGAATTGAAAGAAGTATAAAAATATTAGCTGTTGGGGCAAATAGGAAAGAAACAAGTTATATTTATTGTAGTTCCCTCAACAATGACAACTTGCGCTTCTGAGAACCAAGGAAAAGGGTCCATGATCTGGAGAACCTTTTTCCATTATAAAGAAGCTGTAAAAGGTTGATTCTTCAGGAACCAGAGAGCTTTATCTTAGCACATGTTGCATGAGCAAGAAATAAAAATACAAAAATCTAGTTTGCTTTAGTGTTCAGAACAGATTTTTCCTAAACTTTTGGACATGACAGTGAAGGTTCTTGACCGCTTGCAAAATAGACAAACAGCTTTTCTCGGAAACCCTCCACCTCACCCTTCACACACACACAAACGAATCCTCCCCACATTCATGGCTTTTTGTTTGGACTCGTTTGACCATAAAATATCCTGCATCTACCAGCAGAAATGCATCTTGCTCTTTGACTTG
The DNA here is from genome assembly GCA_032359235.1 of Enteromius mattozi. Taxonomy (NCBI): domain Eukaryota; kingdom Metazoa; phylum Chordata; class Actinopteri; order Cypriniformes; family Cyprinidae; genus Enteromius; species Enteromius mattozi. The sequence goes on from JAUMHE010000021.1 coordinate 1,909,359, forward strand.
CTCTTAAGTGCACTATCTGAGCAGCTTTCTGACAGCCTGCAATCTTCTCTCTGGTCTTATACCTGAGGCTCATCAGCTCGGCCGACAGATACAAGCGGTTCAAATGTTTAATCCAGGTCAGTGATGATGGCAAAGACAAAGAAAAGAGAGATGTGGAGTTGTAGGTTTGGTCCTTTGTCAGGTTAAATTTCATATTTGATGTGAATAAAAATGAAGCTGCTTAGAATACAGGTACAGTTCATCAAAAAAAAAAAGTTACAATTTACTAAATTAATTATTATACAAGAGATTAATTGTCTGCATTTCTTCATTCATTCATGGAAGCTATGAACTTCTTGTCATATTAAGATTTTAAAAGTTAATAATTTGTTTTGCGTATAGAGAAAAAAAAACCCATATCATTGTAAAGTGTTAGTGTTGAATTTCATGCATTCTTCCTCTCAGTATCATCAATATCTACTAATGAACCATGCATCATTCAGATTCATCACTGGAGTGAATTTGATCTCCCCTTGTGGCTTTTTTTTGCATACATATCAGCGAGCATCCTTCTTCCTCTTTCATAAGCACAATAACAAACAGTTGCTCCTCTGTTTTCCCCTCGATCATTTTCAATAGCACGAATCAAAATCCTAAAGTATTAGTGTTCGCTGACAACAAGAAACATATGTGAGCGTGGCCTACAGAATTTCATCTCGCTCTTTTAAGTGGCTTGCTCCGGGGCGACCAAGTAGGTCAAGAGAATTGACATGAGGTGAAGAGGTTCACAAAAGCGTGAGGAGAAGGTCAACCATAAAATCCCCCCCACTTTGGTGTGGAAAAGGGTGGGACACAGAGACAGGAGACATGGAGGCTGAGTTAGAGCGAATACTCTTGTCAATGTTCTCGGTCGACCCCCAGTCAAAACTGCTCACCCCTGTCGCTCCCCTGCTCAGAGCTGGCAGCAGCGGGCTGCTTTCTCGCACTTTCTTCGTGTCTGCAGCAGCTTACTGTATGACTAACCGTGAGTCCGAACAACAGGAAGCGTGTCCTCTCATCCCAGCGGAACTGACCCATGCTAAACTCCTAATGTCAACTGTTGCATATTTTCCTCCAAAACTACAATCTCTGAAGGGTATAGTCAATATGATGAACATGTTCTCCCTCTACTTTTAGAAATTTGTACTCATTTATACAATTGTATTTTTTTGGAATATTTTCAAGTTGTCCCTCCTCTAAAATGAAATATTTACAATTATTTTCATGTAATCTATATTTATATAAAATATTAAAAAGTAATTTAAAACACACACATACACATCTAAATAAATAAATAAATTCATACATACATACATACAGTACAACTGTTTTATGTCATTTATATTAATATACACTATTTATATAAAATGTAATTTACAGGCTTAATGTTAATTATTATATATTTATGTGTGTGTGTGATAGTACTGTCAAATAATTGCGATTAAGTTTTTGTTTACAGTACATAATATATGTGTGTGTATTGTGTATATCTATTATGTATATATAAATACAGCACATATTTGAAAAAAATTTACATGTATATATTTATATTCATATAATTTACATTATATATAAAAATATTTAATATATAAATGTAACATGTCTTTTAAAATATATGCATGCATGTGTGTGTATTTATAAAAAATCTATATACCCATACACACACACATATTATGTAAACAAAAACTTTTATTTTGGATGCGATTAATTGCGATTACTTATTTGACAGCACGTATATGTAACATTTTAAATGATAATATATAATATATACATTTTTATAATTTATTTAAAAAAAAAAAGCATGTTATATTTTTAATTGGGGAAAAACCATATACAATGTTAATAACGTTTTTTTAAATTTTAAATTGGCTTATTAATATCTATCCATATTTAATATTGGTGCATGTGTAGTAAATTGAGAAATTTATGTGCAAAAATTGTTTATAAACATGTTTCCCAGACACTAACCGTCTATTGGTCGAATAAACAGATGGCCCTGCCCCAAACACTACGCCATTGGTTAAGGTACATTGCTGTTTCTCTCTGCCTAAACAAGCAAAGCAGTATTTTGTTTTGACTTTTCAGGTGACTTAGCCTACGAATGTTCATTTATAGTCAAGTCTGCACGCTAAACCGGGATAAGAGGAAGTATTTTAATAAGCACTTCTCTAAATTTGGCAATTGTATTTACCTCAAGTGAAAGTTAGCACGAAATGCCTAGCTAGCACAAAACTGTCACCCGAAGCGATGACAGTGTCATTTACTGTAAAGAGCTGTCACATCAGAGCGTAAAGTGAGAGCCGGCGCTTTTGGGAGGTGTGGAAAGGGGAGGAGACGTGAAAGGAGGTAAAAGAGAAAGGTGGTGGGTTAGCTCCTGCTCCTCCTTTTCGTCAGGGGAAAGAGGATGAAACCTGTCATTAGGAAGGTTAAATGAAGAAAGCCCTCAATGGGGAGGCCATTGTGTTGGAGCAGTGAGGAGGGTTAACTCTTTAGTGCCTCAAATAACATGGCTTGCTGCTTTGTGGAGGACTGAAAGAGACAGAGGGGGGCCAAACGGAGGCCCCGGCGCTAGAGAAAAGCCCTGTAGGCCGGGCCACAGTGGGGGTTGACAGGGAGGACAGGGACCTTTGGGGATTTTTTCATCTCTTGTTTTTCTTTCTTTCTTAGCAGCTCATCCAGAACCTGCATTTTTTAGAAACTCCCTGAGATGGTTCATTCTCGGGAGATTCCGCTCCCTTGTGTTGAAAAAAACGCTCCTGAATGAATGCATAGTTCGCATTTAAGCCTCCCTTCAATGCACGGCTTAGAGATTTACTCATCCCTGTGTTAAATGCTGTTTGGGGTCAAAAATCTGTTGGATTGGAGAGTGCCATCATAATGACGTCCTTCACAAACCGCTGAAAATCAGATCGAGCTAACGAACGTACATAAATATGCACACAGGCAATTCCGTTGGGTTTGTGGTGCCACGGGTCCATTGTAGTCATGTGTGCTGTTCTTCGGTGTTTGTGTATGCCATTAACTAGCTGGCTGTTTTCAGAGCTTGGTGGCTGTCCATTTTAGCAAAATAATTATAGGTTTGGAAGATACACTCATGCCAAATAATATATACAGCTGCAGTGAAAAATGGACCATGAAATATATTTTAATTATTATTAAAATTATTAGTTTGAATTTGTTCTTTTAATATATTTTTCATTTTCATTTTATTTGAAGTTTTAGAAATACTAATATTGTTTCATCATAGTGGCTTACATTTTTCTTGTTATTTTGTCTATGTCTCTATACCTTTTATTAATTTTTATTTCCCTTTGTTTTAGTAATTTTAGTTGAAGTTAAACTAAATAAAAAATTAGAAAGTTGTTTTATTCTACTTTGTTTTTAATTGATGTTTATTTTATTTTAAGTCACAATTAATAATAATTATTATTTATTTATTTAGCATTTAATGTTTTTGCATTTAATGTTTAAGGTTTTTTTATTTAAACCCTGCTAGGCCCCCATTTCTAATTATATATGTGCCTATAAATATTCCTATAATTTTTAAAAATTGCATATTTTTATCCATTCCAATATTTTTCCCTGAAAAAAAAAGAAAAAAAACATTTATTTTACATTTCATTTAATTTCATCCATTTAGCAGACATCTTTCACACACTTCTGCTTTGTTTCTGCAAAAACGAGTACATATAGATGCAAGCCTTTACATTTACAAGCCTTCTTTCAGTTTCTGCAGAACATCTCTTGGCTTCACAAAGCTTTGATTCATTCGCTTTTGAAAGCCATACTCCATGATATTTTGGCATATCCGCTTTAACTTGACCCTCTTTGTGAAAAAAGTGTTTCACAAGTTCACATAATCTATAAGAGTAAACACATTTGGCACAATTGAGAGGCTTTTTCCCTCCAAATCTAACGAGGAGTTGTAAAGGATAATGGATTGGGACTGTCACACATCACTTGGCAGGATTAGATGAATGGCTCTGTCCAAACCTAAATTTGCAATGTCTTTCATGCTCTGAATGTAACTTACATTTGCATTTAGAAGTAAAAAGGTAAAACCTGTATGTTTATCTCTTGAGGACTGTTTGGATGGGTTTTATTGTTCTAAATGACTTCCGTATTACACATATTAGCATAAGAAGTGTTAAGTGGTCATTATAAACAGTTTTTGGGACTGAAATCTTGACATTTACCCCAAAATTTGTCTGAATGTCTAAATTCATTAATAAAGATGCATCAGGCAGTCCAACAATAAATGTAGCTTTAGTTTTTCACACTTTGAAACAAATAATTACAAAGTAGTGGCAAGTATCACATTAAATTAAACATGAAACGTTGAAGTAGAAAGAATGGATGGTTACTTTAGAGAAAACAAAGGTGATTTGGACATGAAACACAAATTTATTTAGCCTCCCTTAACCGGCCTCATCCGAAAGAGGCTTTGGTTTAACATTTAGGGTCACACTTGGTTATCCTCCCTCTGTACCTGCTTGCCTTATAAACCTATTTGGCCAATTAGTGACTCCATTGAATGGCGCTTATTCAGTGCTAGTGCAATCAGTGCTTTAGTAGCTCAATAAAAGCCCAGTTTAGCTTGATCAGGATTTGCTCCTACGGAGAGCAGAAGCTGAGGTCATCAAAAGCCCATTTCAACCATCATGCAGTGCCAGCATTCTCATCGCGCAAAATAAAGGCAGCTGAGTCTTGCAATGCTCCGATGTTTTTGTGTAAATGGCAACCTTTGTGCTCTGTAGATGAATTACCCAGAGACAAATTGAGGATCAAGTGGATGGTCGGCGGAGTTGGTTAATGAATACTCGCTGAAAAACTATGGTGCTTTTTTAAGTTTGCCGACATGCCGAAAATGTTGAATGTCAGGTCAAGTAAAAATGTATTTGTAAGCTATTAAATCATTATGTGGTGATTTTTTTGAGAATTTCAAACCTGTGAAGATTTGTAGTGACAAGCCTTATTGTTACTGGTGTTGTGTATTACTGACACAATTAAGCATGTGACAGAATAAAAGACAGTTATAAACTCAGTTGTGAGACATGAAGTTAGTGTTGGACTGTCAAAACATTTTTATTGGAATAAAAATAAAAAGTGCAATAGTAACTTTTTAACTCACAGTTCAGACTTACATTTGGGACTTTTCTTCTCAGAATTGCAACTTTTATCAAAATTAAGACTCCAGAATTGCCAGAATTCCCAGTTTATATCTCAAAATTGCAAATTAAGAGTCATAACTTTGGTATATAATTTAGATTTATGAGAATTAAAGTCAGAACTGACAAGTCAGAACCTTGTTCATTTTTTTTTTTTTTGAATGGCTGAAACAAGCTTGGGATGATAATAATAAATAATAATATTTTTATCGCAATTTTGAGTTCATATCTTACAATTAAATTGGATGTAAACATCCCACAATTAAGAAAATTTGCAATTTTGAAAGTTAGAATTGTGCGATAAAAGTTTTTATTCTGTGGTGGGGGGAAAAAAGCCTTCCACAGTTCAGTGATGCATATAAAGTTCAAAATCTTGACTATATTGCCCACTCCTAAGCAGCTCAACTGAAGAGTTCACACACTGTATATAGTACAAATGTCACACCTGTATATATAAGATGTGTATTGAGTGTCTTTTAAAAAGGTTGCACCTTTCCTCAGTGGAGGTTGTTGTTTGTGACTGGCTGTGAGAGGAGGATAGCTAATCACTTTCCCTTCTGCCTCTTCACCAGCCGGAGTGAAAGATCACAGCGCTAGCGGGCCGCCCGGCCCACTGTTGCCCACAGCTCCTCCTCGCCCTATTCTCTTGCTCCTGGGGAGGCTGGTTCAGGCCGCTGAGCCATTGATCGGGTGACTGATGGCTTCATAAGGCAGCCTGTCGCGGGTGGGACACTCGTGAAGGAATGTCTTCCCACTCCCCCTTTAGGCAGGAGACAGATGCAGAGGCTTTTTTCCCTCTGAGCTGCTTTCCCATGATTCCCCAGGGAGAGCGTTAGGACAGGTTCTGATGCTCCTATTGTGAGGCCTAGTGTTTGCTTCTGCGTGCTTATGATTCACAGACGTGTGTAGCCATGTGTCGATGTGATCCCGGCTATAGATGATATTGAGAGGGGGAAATGCCTTCTGTGATCAGGAGTGACCATAATAACCAGTTTTCTTTCTTCCCTCGGGGCTTTCGGGCCGACAGCACACACTGGTTTCCCTCTGGCTCTCCATTCACGCCGTGGCTCTCTAAGCACAGGCGTAGAAATCGGCTACATTTAATCAGACACGGTGTGGAGGATCAGGAGAGCTTTTCCTTCATTGATTTTCCACAGTTAAGGATCCACCACACTTGGTTACTGGGGTTGAAAGGATTCCTCAAATAATGGAGTAAATGAAACCACATGCTGTCTTTACAGATTTTCTACTTTTATTAATCCAAACAGCATAATTAAAGCAACTCAGACGTACATTTTATTGCTCAGCGGTTGCTCTGTCATAGCTCTGGAGACTTAATTGAGTTCTCAATTATGTTGCATTTTAAGTATTAAGATGTTTCTTCTAGAATTCCAAAAAACTCCTGAGAAATCTAAAAAAAGGTTCTAGATTCTTAAGATTAAAGCCTTTAAGGAACATTTGATTTTAGGTTTGCTTGACAGGTCATTTCAGTCTAGACAAAAAGTTCATACTTTAATGTAACTGTTTTAAAATATCAGCTTTGTCTGAGACGTTTCTTCTAGAATTCCAAAAAAAAAAACTATAGTCCATTGTTGGCCAATTTTAGTCTATTTAAAGAGGAAAAGTTTATTGCAGTTGTTTATTCATAGCTCAAAAGACTTAATGAAGTTCTCATTTATATCAGATTTTAGTATCAACTTTGCCAGAGACGTTTCTCAAATATTGAATCAAAAATAGACACTAAGACAGTATTGAGCAATAAAATTAATGTGGGTCTTAACTGCAATGGCAATTCTGAGCACAGTTTGACTTTGTTGAGGAGTGTCTCTAGGGTTTCAGAAGACATCTCAACAATGTCTCAAACTGTGCACAGATTCACTAAAGTCTGCAATTAAAAGTCAAAGGTTCTCTCAGATGCTTTTGTGTATTTTTCTTTTTCTTTTCAGGAGAAACATATCAGACAAAACTGAAGTTTAAAACAATTTCCAAAAAGGAGGACTTAGGAGGTCTCAGTTATCGTTCATTTATGTGTCACCTTTTTCCAAAAACACTTTTTGGATTGTTTTCTGAAACTTAAAGGTCAAATCATTTAAGTATTGTTTTTTTTTTTTTTTTCAGGTTTAGTTGACAGACCATTTTAGTTTAGTCAATCAACTGTTGCTCGTTCATAGCTTAAGAGACTTTTCAGTTATGATTTAAGGTTTAACTGTCAACTTTCACAAATCTGAAAACAATGTTGAGATGTGGCATTTCTAGCTTCAAAAAGCTATTTCTATTTCAGCAATGTCACAAACAGTGCTCAGATAGCTTTGAAAGTCAGCCATTAAAAGTCAAAGATCTCAGTGGGATCTCAAATATTTTTCATTAACATTAAATACTTTAAGCTGCTGTCCACGTCAGTTTCTTCTCTATAATCCATACTTTCGTTATTATGTATTTATTTGTGTCCTATTTTTACTTTTTCTCATAAATCCATAACGTCTACTGTTTTTGAGTTTATTTGTCTCCACAAAAGACTCTATAGTTATAAAACTTCTCAGTTGCGTTTCATTTAGCTTTGAGATGTTTCTCTTAAAATTTCAGACCACTGTTGACATACTGTAACAACAAAAACTTTATATTTGAGAAGAGTTTGCACATTTGAACACCGTTTGAGGCATTAAGATACATTTAATATTACTGAAGCATTTCTCCCAAGATAAAAAATAAGAAACAAGAGGTTTAATACATGCCTGTTACCCTTTCAGTCGAATCACTTCGACGTTACATATGGGATCTCGCATGAGAGACCAATCGTCTTCGAGCCGTTT
>JAUMHE010000021.1:1917454-1930277 GCA_032359235.1 Enteromius mattozi
GGAGACGCTAAAGCTGTCGTGGAGCTTCTGGAGAAGCAGTTAGCTGGGTTTCTGGTTCACGCTGTCAGTCGTCACAAGGACAGCTTTGCTCTGACGAGTTTTCCTGAAGAATGTCACTACTGGGAGAAACATAAGAACGTGATTCTCTGTGTGCATTCAGAGTAGATTTCGTTAAAAAAATCTACTAAAACTGCATTTTACTGTATCCATGATCTATGTCTTGAAAAAACAATATTTATTCAGCTTATTGTGTCTAACAAAAAGTTAGTGCATTTATTGTCATTTTTCTTTCCATTGTTCTAAACTAAAACCAAAGTGATCTTGTTCAGACTAACCAGTTTAATTAACCAGCTCCTCTGTGTATGCACTTTTATGAGCAATTTTATCCAATTAATATTATTTTATATTACTTTATGTTCTAAAGTTTAATGTGCCTGTCTAAAATCATGCTTTGAGAACCAAGAATTCTCAACCAGGGATCCGGGGCCCACTGGGGAGCCTAAACAAAATAAGTGGTCCACAAAAACATTGTTGTACAATAAGACAAAATGTGCATTAAATAGGCTCAAATATGTTCAATATGACAACAAACAAATCAATATGTTCATTATTTTATTAACCTCCAACAACTGTTTTTATTTAATTGAAGAACCAGTATTCCCACAGAAAAAAATATATATATGAGAAAATATTTCAAAAAGTATAGTTTCTAGAGCTTCAAAACTCATGAAAATATTGTAATTTTAACTCTTAAAATGACATAAAATATGGAAGTAAAAAAAAGATTTGCTCAGTCCTTATCCAAAAAACAATTGGAAAGGTTTAGGAGCTTTCTGATGTTGTTGTGGACAACGGTGTGGCCTTGGAGACAAAAAGGTTGAGAACTACTGCTTATCAAACAATATCATGTTTAAAACATTCTGTGAAATGGTTAAAAGTAGGAAAAATGGGTTTTGGCCCACTACACTGTATTAGACTGGTGCCAGAACTGGCGAATTGGCCTTTGTGAGTGAATGACCTACATAGTGCAGACAGAATAAAAATTGCCTACCAACCATGAAAAGAGGCAATTAACACATCTCAGTCTTTTTTGTCCTGTCTCAGCAGCCCATACAAACTGAGCTTTCAGCAAAGGTAAAACAAGGACCAAATGTCTGCAAGAAATAGTTTCAATATCTGACACCCATTGCTATGATATACCACCCAAAGCCACATTTAATTAAATTACTGTTTTAGCACACAAGTCAGCATTTTCTGGCCAAGGGTTGCAGAAACATGGTGAGTAACGTTTCACTTTGTTAATATCAAGCCGACAAGCTCTGAAGTGCTGTGATCAGCTCTCCGGATCCAGTCATTAAAATCACTGAAGTGTCGAGTAAAGGAACTATCCATCATTTAACACTCAGGAGGGAGGATCTGTTTCCACTGTATTCTTGTATTCCATTCTATGCAAGTAAATGAGATTATAATGCATATTGTTTGAAATTATATATAAAAGCACAGGGGATTTGAAGCAATATTAAAAAATGACATTATTTGAGGCCCATTTGACCTTTTGGTGCAAGATCATTAAAAGCCATTCAAGTTGTGACCTTACAACCACACCCATGACCTTTGACCTCTACACACTTAATCCAATATGACTGTTCTCTTTATACGTCAATACGTTTTTTGATTTATGACAAAAACAAATAATTATAGTTTTTATAGGTTCATAAAAAAAAGGGGTTCATGCCTACTACAAACATCCATTGATGTCTCCAAGGCAACCCGCTCTCAAAAACACCATTCTGAAAAAAAAAGAGCAATTTTTTTCTTTTCATTATTTTTTAAATATTATGTTTTTCTTGTTCTGAAGCAAAAAGAACCATTTATATTTTTCCTTTGTGATTAATAATTCATACATTATTTTCTTTCATGCATTATTTATTTATTTGTTTTGTTTATGAAGGTGGCCAGCATCTTATTAAAAAGTGCATCCTGGAATATTTAAATTTTTAAAAGCAGTTGTTATGCTTCGTTTCCACAGTCTAAATAGAAATGCGTGCACGGCTCAGCCTGTATTCATTAGCGGTTGAGGCTTCTGTCCTGGTTGGAGCTATATTGATCCATGTGGCTTTCATCTCTGAAAAAGGGCTGAACCTTAAACCTGTCTGTTACTAGACTAAAACAAACATTACAGTTCGACACAGTGAGAGGCTTTGCTGGTCTACTTTAAAACTTTTAAATAAAGGCACAAGACACCACAACCATCTCCAGGAAAGGGCATCAGTCAGTATCAATATTTAATATATAAATGAGTGATTTTATGAATCTCAGCATCACAGGAGTGCCGAGGCGGTGGATCTGTCCCAGGATACCTCAATCTGACTGCATCTGCCAATCACAGCCTGAGCTAATGACATTACCTTTTCGTCAGAGTGGACCATCGACCGGCTTCCTGGCCTTAAGTGGCCTGATCTGATAAAAAGCATTAAAACATTTGTACTGTGACACACACCAGCTCACCCTCAGCCTCCGCACTGGATTCATCCCTCTGATGTGTCTGACAGTGCTCATAAAACCTTTGCAAAGGATCTTGCTATTAATCTTAAAATATATATATATATATATACATATATATATATGATTCTGCAAATAAACTTTTTGTGCTAACTAAAGACCATCTCACATTCAATATTCCTGATGATCTGAAAAAAAATAACATAACTCACGCCCCTCAAACACAATGCTCGTTTTTTTCTGATTGTCTTTAACTAATTAAAATATGTTTGTTGAAATATACATCAGGGTTATTAAAGTTATCTAAAGCTAAAACTAAAAAAACTTTTATGGACATCTAAAAAAAACTTAACTTACTTGTTATACTAATATAACTATAGACATATTAAAAAACTAATATAAATGACAGACATAAGTTACTAAAATGTTAACTAATAATAAAATAAAAACATAAAAAATATTAATAAAATGTTTCCTATGTTTCAGAAAATAGTGATAGTAGTATCTCATGGTGTATATACATCATTAAAATGGTTTTAATCCAGTAAATAATAATTGTTATTTGTTTAGTTAGTAAATTCAAGTTCATTTACTTAAATTAAAATGAATTACAATTAATTAAATTATGAAGAATTTAAGGCCAAAAGCAGCAACGTGTCAAAATAGGCTACATGTATTTTGAGATTACGTACAAAAAGCAATTACTATTATTCTAATTATTAAATAATTATTCATTTTTTTATAATCTCAGCAGGCAAAGTTTATGTTTAAGTCATATTTGTTGGGCATGCATGAAAAATTAATTTGAATAAAAGGAAGTTGATTCAAAGAAAATAAAGTGTCAGTTTCAGTCTTTAGGAGCAGGAGGTAAATGACACTGTAATTATGTTCATGGGTTTATTTTTGTCCACTCGTTCACCAAACCATTAGTGTATTACGGTTCTAATCGGTATATTGATCTTGTTTTGGCTCCATCTGCACTCGCTCTCATTTCACACAATGTGGGTGAGTCTCACAGTGTCATGCTGTTCTCTGTGTTTCTCTCTCCTCTGACCTTTCTGAAGGTCAACAGTGTTTGCGCATATGCATCACCAGTAGGAATATTGTGATGACAGCAGTTATGATAGGTATGATTTACTTTTGCTTGTCATACAAAATTCCAAAAAGATTCCTGTATTTTGGTAAACCTTTGTTTCAGATAACTCTCTTGGGCTAAATATTTTTCTTGAGACTAAGGCAGATTGGATATGTAAACAGTTTTCTGATTTTGTCACCTAACTCACTTGTATATTCAAATTAACATCATGACTGTGCTCAAAATACAACAACAAATACCTATCTATATATATTATTAAATTCAAAAGCATAGTTAAAATGATGCAGAATTTATTTACAGCCAAATTCTTTTTTTAAAATGAAATGGGAATGCATTTTTTAAAAATGCTATATTCTTTCATATATATTTCCCTTTTTTACCTTGTAGGTACTAATATGTACATGTTGAGTACTATTATGTACCTTAAAGTACCAACATGTACCCTTTAGGTATGAAGGTGTAACAATGTACATAGTTTTTGTATTTATTTTATTTTTTATTAATATGTTTAAGTAGCTTTTTATATTTTACGTTGTTTTGATTTAAGTAAAATTTTTAGTAATAGTGTTATACATGTTTGTCATTTTTATTTTATTTCCTTTATTATCACTATTTAGGTTTAATTTATTTTATTTCAGTTCTTTTTTTTATTTTTCCAGTTAGCTATTTTTTTTATTTACTTGCTAAGGCAACATTTCATTTTCATTATTCTGATATTTATTTTTATATCCGCTTTATTTTAATTGACAAAAATATTTGTAATAGTTTTAGTTTACTATAATAACCCTGGTCTGGAGCCAAAGTGACATGACAAACTGAATCAAAAATAAAGCACAAGCAGAGCGCTGCTGTTCGCTGTTAATCAGAGTCTTGTGGTGTAGGGTTTGGGGATTGAGGTTTCATCTGTCGTTTTTAAGAGCATCAAAAAACACACTTAGGTGAAATGGACTGCAATCCATGTAGAGCCTCCAACAAGCCACTGAACATTTGCCTGCTTCCTGTGATCTAGACGTCTATCGATCTCTTGAGTCTAAAGAATGGACTTAATGTGCAGAGCGGCAGGTTGCCTGTAGACTGTTATTAGACAGATCAGGACTGGAAACAACAGTACTAAAGCACAAAAACAGCTGGCAAACATTTGCGAGTGCTATATAAAGTAAATGATTATTAGTATTATTACTTTTATTTCTAAAGTCAAATTGCAAAACAGTTGCAGGCTGGTCATGTGATCTCAGTATGAAGAACACTGCAGTCAACTTCATTTTAAATATCTGTTTCGGAAAATACAAAACCAACAGGAAATTTGACTTAAGTAATTCAGTTGACCTCCTCCTCCAAAATCTGCCTTGTCAGTCAAGTGCATATCAAAATAAAACCCAATCTGCCATGCTATTTATCAAACAAATTAAACAGGCACAAAACAAGCTTTGTTAACTGAAAGTGTTTTTGTTTCAGTTAAAAGGGCAAATCAGGACAACCTGATTTTCACTGACCCCACTGGTCCTCATCACATATACCTGAAATCATGCTTATCATTGAAAGTATGACCACCACAGCATTAATTATGAGCTGAAGTGACATCTTGTGGCTACAGGCATACATAAACCATGGTGATACACCAGACCATACTAAAGCATGCTCGGTTTCTGATCATAGTAACCAAAGAGAAATTACTTTCTAAAAGTCATTTCCCTCAGCCACTACTAGTTTAGAAAATTAAGGTATCAGTGAATAAGGGAAATCATGAAAAATGCACAAATATCGCACACATATATCATAGATATTATTTTATGCCAGGATATTTTCTTTTCTTTTTTTTGAGACATTTTGATTAACACAACGCACAACCAAAATACAGGTAAAACACCTGTTGTTAAAAAATATATACAAATAAATAAAAATAATACAGTACATTGTGCACTGTTTTTAAGGATCTTTTAGAGAGTAGTATTATATTTAAAATTTGATTTTAGTTTAATATTTCTAATTATTACATTAGTTTTTGGGGGTTTTTTTAGTAATTTTGTTGTGTGTTTTTCATTATGTTCATTATGTTAATTGGTTTTTAAACAATGTATATTCTATAATAGTATTTATATAGTAATATTTATTTATTACTTTTAGTTAATTTAGTTTGTTATTTTAGTACTTCAACCTAAATTAAATGAAAATTAGAAGTTCTGCATTGAAACCAGTTAAAAATAAAATAAGTTTAGTCTCTTACTTTTTCAGTCCTTGTCTGTGTCTTTACTTTAATCCAATTGAAGCATCTCCAATTTGAAACAGCATTTACGCTCAATGTAACTCCTTTCATGAGTAATCTCATTCAATATGGTGAGAATCATTTTCTAACAGCAGAAATCAAGAGTTCTACTTGACAAACTGCTCTTATACAGTTTTGTCCATTAAAATAATAGGAAAAAGAAGACATCTCTCAGAACCCTTACTATGCAGTCTGTGTCATAGTGCTGCCAACCACTTCCTCATCATGTCTGTGTTTTGGTGCACAAGTAAAAGAACAGGAACTATAAGTTTTAGGAACTGGCTACATACATTTTGCATTACTCCTCCTTTGGAGCAACAGACATTACCATCAGTGCCATTGTAACGTCTAAAGCTTTTCTAACGCTTTTTTAACGTCTAAAGAGTCCTGCAGCATCCTAGACACTGTGGACAGATGGATAGATGGATAGATGGATAGATAGATAGATAGATAGATAGATAGTTTCCATTGAACAGTATACATGACATTTCATTAATAAACAAAATGATTGCTTTAAAAAAATTTGAAGGTCAATGAATGAGCAAATCTGTTTCATTTACCAGGACCTTGTAAGATAATGGTATAGTCCATCTGTTCACCCCTCCACACTGAGTTCAGATGAAACTGCCCATCCTGCAGTGGCTGCTGGGAAGAAGCGCAGTCAAGGGAGGTAGCAAACTGAAGAGGTAAGAAAAGAAATATTTCTCACAGGCAACGAAATAATGTCAGTCAGGAAAATGCCAATGTGCAGATTTTTTAGGCACTGATTGTTAAAATTTGAGAAAAAGAATATGATTCTCAACATGGACAAGGAAATATGAAACAGCAGATAGGGGGAGCTATAACAGACAGACATCATCTGGCTGAAGTCATCTGCTCTAGATGAGATGAAGACTCTTTCAGATACTCACACTGCTTGAGAAAACATAGGGAGATTTTGTGTTGATGTGTTTTTGGCTTGAAAAGTTGTAAATGTTCTGTCTTTATCCCAGAGCTGCAAACTAACATCCAGCATTCTGTAAAATGAGAAAGTATTTTTATAAGACAATTTTACATGAAATATGAAGGATATATATATATATATATATATCTTTCAAGACTTAAGTCCTAAATCTTACAATAAAGTGATGTTTAGTCATAGTCTGTAAAGTGATGTAAGATCTTTTGATATTCGAGTTAAGGTCTGAAGCTTATTTTTGTAAACCATTTTCAGTATTTAATATCTGTATGTTTTATAGATATAAGCATGTATATAATTCATGTGCATTTATACAACACAAAAACAACAACAGTTCATTTAAATGTTCAACTGTTATGTTGTTGCTTTTAATAATTGAGATCAGAATAGTACGGTTATGACTATGGAACAACTCATGAACTATACTTTAAATGAGTGTATATCATTGAATTGTACATCTCAGTTCAGATCTTGAAAGTACATAAGCAATAACAAAGGCAAAGAAATTATTTTTCCATTTCAAAGTACTTTAGGAGCTAATTTTAACATATTAAAGTTGATATTAAAGGAACATTTCGATTAAATTACAATTCAATTAAAATAATTTTAAAAAAGCATTATTTTCTTACCTTTGTGTCATTCCAAACAGGCCTTACTGTTTCTGCAGTTGGTATTTATTTTTCTGTGAATCACAAAGACCAAGAATTTAAGAATTATTCAGATCTTTCACATCCACAAAAAAAAAAAAAAAAACTCAAAGTGGTCCATAAGAAGTCTAGAAGTTCTATGTGAGTTCTAGACAGGCTGTCAGTCTTTGCACAAGTGGTGGGAAATTTTCAGTGACTCCTTCTGCAGGTTACATAGACATGTCAGTAATGAGTGAATAATTCAGTCAACAATTCATTTAAAATGAACATTAATTTAAAAAGGAAACAAAATCATTCACTTAAATGATTCATTCAGAAACTATCACAGAAAATTCTAATGGTTTCCACTACAAATACCATTACAAACCATCAGTTTTTAATCATTATTATTAAAACTATTAAAAATGCTTTTGTATTTTGGGACATATTCCACTAGGATTTATTGGTTTTAACAAGCAATCAGTAGAAGGTGACCAATTACTATCAGAGACCAACGGGGTCAATTTACATTAAAAAATAAATAAATAAATGAAGTCCCATTATAAAACCATTACACTTTTTGTTACGGTGTCATTTGAGTGAATGATTAATTCTTTAATTTGTTCAAAAACATTTACTTAGCAATGAAACAGGTGTCTATCTGTATCCAGCCGATTCTTTCAATCGAGAATGAACCAAAGGTTTGACTTTTTGTAACAAATCACTGAATCATTCCATCTTTGTATTTTCAGTTTCTTCTTCAGGTAAACACCACTGGGAAGGGCTCTTTCCTCCTCTGGACATAATGGCTGAAAATGAGATCTTAGAAGACCAAGAAAAGCTGAAGAGGGGTCTAGTGAAGGTTCTGGAATGCGTGGCCACCATCTCGTCTGCAGCAGCGGTGGTCAATCCCATCTTCGGCGTGGCTGGATCTCTTATCCGAGTGGTTCTGCACCACGTGGATAACGAAGACATTCAGAAACTCAAGCGTGAGTTTGGCAGCGTGAATCGAGCCCTGGATGAAATCTCACAGCAGAACCAGAATGTCCTGCTTCGAGTCAGGAAGGAGACTGTGGATGGCCTGTACTGTCGAGTAGAAGAAAACATTCGTAATCAGTTCTCCAAATTCATGGACACTGTGGAGGTATCGGCAGCACATGAAAAGCGCAAGAAAGAATTTGAAATGAGCTTTGTGATCAATCAGTGTGATCAGAACTTGTACACGCTGTACGGCGGTGTGATGGGCGAAACGAAGCTCTTCAGTCAGCCCATCCTGGAGGTCTACATGAAGCATTCGCAGGGTGACCAGCGTGTCATGGAAAACCTCTGCACTCGACTCACATACCTGTTCTGCATCGGCCTCATTGCTCTGATGAGTTACGCTGCCATCGTCGGGGACGATGAGGAAGCTCTGCGCATCGAGTGGGAAGAGAAAATGAAAGATGTGGCCAAAAAGATGTCAGAAGTGTTAAACAGTTATGAGTGATTCTACCTCATGTGACCTTTTCCACAACTTCTCTTTTACCTTTCTATGCTCTCTATCTATTTTACCTGCCATTGCCCTAGTAACTGCTGTACAGTTGTCTATCTATTCATTATCACTGCAAAAAAATGTTTTTCTAGCTTAGATTTTTTGTCTTGTTTTCAGCCAAAATAATTAAAAATTCCTAAATTAAGAAGGATTTTCTAGAAAAGTAAATATTATAGTCTTGTTTTCAGAAAAACAAAATAATCTTCCAATGGGGTATGCAAAGTAATCTTGTTTTCTGTTTGAAATAAGATTATCTTGCTCACCCCATTGGCAGATTATTTAGCTTGTTCTAAGCAAAAACTCTAAACTTTTTACAAGACAATAATTTTACTTGTCTAGAAAGTCCTTTTTTATTCAAGAATTTCTAGATATTTTGGCTGAAAACAAGACAAAAAATCTAAGACATAAAATCATTTTTTGCAGTGTGGTTGTCTCACTTAAAACAATGTAGCAGCTACCTTGCAACCACCCTGAACAGCCTGTTGACCCATTCCTGCTGTTCTTTCTGCAAATAACTGCACTTTTGAGACAAAAGTAATATGGAACTGTAATATACTGATATTATTTTTTTGAAAATTATGTACTCGTCTTTCTGTACAGTGCTCTCAAACTGAATATGCCCCACCCAAAATTAAAATAATCATACCTTTTGCAAAAATATTATTGTAAATCTCTAATTCTAATGCCATGTAGCCTTGAAATACTTTTCTCATGAATCTCTATCTCTCCAGAATGTCATTGGCATATTTATATTTAACACTGTCTAATGTACTCTGCAGTATTATGAATAAATATATGAAGAAAACACATACTCTTTTGTCCAGCATGTTTATACGGAGTGACAGTTTACAGGCAAAATTTTTGGTATAAATTAGGTAAATATGCTTTATTACTAAACGTAATGAAAAGCAATACATATTTTTGTTGTAAAATATTGTATTTAAATACATATATACATAGCACAAGTAGTTTTTGGAACTGAGGAAAAATATGACACTTCCCATAATTTACTTAAGTATATTTTATCACTAAATTAATTATCACATTTATTTATTACATATAATTTTGCTCTTTTTGTGTGCATACCTGATGAAACGTCATGTATGAAGACTTTTGACGTTGTGCAACTACTCGTCCTGACACTAGATGTCCCAGATATCATACAAGATTTATACTCTAAAAACAAAAACGCTGTGATCGAGCTAATAAAAATGTCTTCTTTTTTATTATGAAGAACAAAATCAGTCAAGAAATTCTGATGTTCACTTTACCCATTGTAACTCTCTGTCGGACAACTCTTCAGCCAAATCCTGAACCATAACTGGCCAGAGAGAGAATCCTACAGCTGAATACATGACTATAATAAATAACAGGTAAGAAAAAAAAAAACTAGGACAATGTGCCAAGGTGTGGAAATGGCATTAATGCATTATATTCAATGTCACTATTCTTCTTCTGAATCCCAGAGACCAGGACAAATTCCTATAAAGGCTTTATATAATGATAGAAGTCATAATATCGATTAAAAAATCAATTGCACACATGCTTTTATCTAGCATCTGTTTTCAATCTCTAATATTAGGACATTTTATATTCAAAATTAAAAATATCATAACATTTTATTGGATAAACAAGCTGCCAAATATAAGCCACGCTTTTATTTATTACACTCAAGTAATAAGGCTAGGCTGTGCTCAAGGTCAGTTTTCACGTTGGGGCATGTTGTCACATTGATAGTCTCTTTATCTCTGTCTCTTTCTTGCTTGTATAAATTTCTTGTATGCTGCTGCTTTACACAGTACAATTTTATACAAACATTTTTGTTGGTTGCTTATATAAACAATTTCTTGTATGTTGCTGCTTTATACAGTAGCCTGGAATTGTATACAACCAAAAAACAGCAGGATCACATTGTGACAATTTACCCCATAAACTCTGATGCGCATTTTTTTCCTGGGCAGTTATGGTAGAAACGTCAGCATTTTTATAAAGCATTTCTTCAAAACATTTTTATAACAACCGTATATAGTAAAAAAGAAAAAAAAAACTCTTGAGCTATGCTTTACGCACAATATTAGACACGAACGTCGTGTTGTGTCAAATAAAATAAATGTAATACTAATAGTAGGCTATAATATTATACTATCTAGTATACAATGTGTGATATAAATAATCTGTGAAATATACCTTCTTTGGGATACTGAGATGCGAAAATCCCAAATCTGCGCACGTTCTCTTGAATCCAGCGGCGCGTGAGATGTTGCGCACGACGCAAAATAAACTGCAATTAAACAGTCTTGTGTAAAAATTGATCTCGTAGCCGCACATCACAGATCCATCTGTAAACAAACTATAAAAATATACCACAGTCAAATATAAAACATTGATCCGACAGTTACCAACAGCTTTCCAAAACCACCCCAAACCTATCAGTGCGCGCAACTCTCTCTCTCACCGTGACTCTCTCTATCAGACACACACACACGCACACGCACATCTTTTCCACACTGAGCATATGATCACGACATTTTTCAGTGAAGTCGAACCTGAAACTGGGGAAATAATTTGGAAACTTGGAGGTCATTCCAGCAGCTCTTCATCCTGAGACGCGTGAGAAACCTGTTTTACATGTATTTTTGCTAGAGATGATGATGTGATGTCAAGGATGCGCATAATTAGGACATTCATGTGAGGCAGACTGCATTAGAGCCCTAGACAGCATAGCAAGGTGTGTCCTGAACTCTGGACTTACATATATAGCCTAAATTATTCATTATGTGTTTTATTGGAACTTATTTTAAAATTATGTATAATTATTATTTCAACTCTGCAGTTATTTATCCTTATTGTGCATGGTTGGTCCTTAAAAGCCACATTAACCATTTAAGGGAGATGTTAGATTCAGACCTTTAACATTTTCTAATAACTATTTATGACTGCCTTTTATATTTGTCATTGTGATTTTAATTCATGATAACACCAGTAGCCTATACCTACAATAGATAGATATTCATTAAAAAGGTTCATTGGGCCTTTTTAAAAGTCTTATGACACTGCAGTCCCTTAATTTAAATAAAAATATAATAATAATAATAATTTGTCTGAATACATGACAGTTTTTTTTTTTACACTTTTTCTATCCAACTCAATTAAATCACATGTCCTTTTGCATTTATGTCAACATTAAATCATTTAATGTACCTGATTCAGTGCATTATGAAGACAACATTATTTTATTTTTTAACATTTATTTTTAATAATAAGTGCAGTGGAAGGGTCCATTTGGCTATTTCTCAGTCAATTCATTTCATCTGAAGAAGAAGCTGAACAAAAACATGACTAGCAACCTCAATAAAAACATGACCTTTTGCATTTATGCGAGCATAAAACAACAAAAATCAAATCATTTATATTTGTAATGTACCTAATTCAGTGCATTTTGAAATCAAAAAGATCTAAATTTACATACAGATCGGGTATTAAAACTAGTGGGTTGTACAAAGAAATTAAGAAAAATATATTGTATCACATGCGTATAACTACATCACTGTTGTGTTTTCTTAAAATATGTTTAAAGCATGCTTAAATATATTTGAATGCTAATTGCATACATCATTTAAAATTTACCTTAAGTGTATTATAAATCAAATTACTGTGGTTTTTCTTTGTGTGTGTTGTGGTTTCGCTTTTAAAGAAATGTCCAGTCCACTAGAGCGGGTTGTAGCCCAGAAGAAGGAGGCCATTGAATCAGTAATGGAGATGTTTGAGAAAGGAGCCGAGGTGCTGGCCAGCGCTGTTGGGGATCTGTGTCCTCTTTTTGAAGCTTCTGCTCCAGTTTTGAGGCTGG
>JAUMHE010000021.1:1930377-1978649 GCA_032359235.1 Enteromius mattozi
GAATGGCCCTCTAAAACCAGCTTGCTGACCAGCTTAAACCAGCTAATACCAGGCTGGTCTCCCAGCTAAAACCAGCCAACCAGCCTAAGCTGGTTTTAGCTGTTTTTTTCTGCAGGGTTCACACCGGCGAACAATTTCGTTTGTTTATTCTCAGCGCATACGCATCTGTCGCTTTAAAACTTTATCTTATAGTATTCTATATACTTGTATTGTATTAGGTAGCCTATTAAATACCTTAAAGGCCTGTTCAAACCAAGCATGATACCGATAAAGATAACTATATTAGCGTCTAATAAGTCTAATATTCTAGACTTATTAGTAAAGGTGGTGTTTGTCATGTGTGTATATCAGACATATGTTAGCCTCTGTGTGTAATACATTTTGAAAACTGCTACGACTATAAATCTCTTTCAACTTAATTTGCAACCATTTGGTTACTGTGTGCATGTATGTACTGTATATATTTTATTAGTTTTAGTTTTTATTGTTGTACAAAGGAAGACTTAGTTGAGAAGCTGTAAAAAAATTATACCAAAGTCATTTTTTTTTAAATAAGCAGCCTCAAAGATCACAACAAAATTAAAAAAGGTAATAAAAGGTGCCACCCACCCAAACACCCAAAGATCAATGATGACACTTTTGTAAAAGGAAAAAACAAATGTAATTTAACAGTGTTGCAAATGGAGGAGATCTGCTTTAAATCATTTCACTACAATGTTGATACAGAGTAAGTTTGATTATTTTGTGTGTTTATCTTGTCACACAGCACCAGCAGGTGCGTCTTCCAGCAGCGGCTTGTGAAGTTCTGGATCCTCCACCGCCTGCAAAACCACAAACAAACATGAACACAGAGAATTCTCTGAAACACTAAGGATCACAGTGGATTTGACTGGTTAATTGTTTTAATAGTGCCGCTGATACAATACCTTTCCATCTTCATCCTTCTTGCACAAAGCTTTCCCAGTCAAAACACAGAAACTGATGCTCATGCAGAGCTGAAGGACCGACAGCACTATCATCATGATGTCTAGTCCTCTGAGGGCCATCTAGAGGTAGGTAAAGAGTAGAGTGTCAACTTATAAAAAAGAAAAATCATCCATAAAGCCTGTAAGACATTTACAATAAATCAATAAAACCCAGCAGCTGCCCTTTATGTTTTCCCTATTCCTATTCAAAAACAGTGGAAAAAAAGCACATCATATGGACAGCTTTTTATGGTGCTTTTTGCAAAACTTGCAATGTGGGTATGTTTAGAAGAAGATTTGATATGCTGTAGCTAGTCTTACATCGTCTTAAGAAAAGAAAGATAATCATTACCTCAGTCAGGTTCTTGTAGTACAGACACACCTCTTTTCTCCTACTAACTTCAGAGGAAGGCGTTGTATAACCATAGCGATCATAAGATGAATAATAGTAACAACTATCATACATATGACCATTTGCCAGGTCCACTGAATACAGTACAACAGCTGTGATAGCCAATGCAGCACTGACTACATTCAGAATGATCCCAATTGTCATCTGTAAAACAAACACACACACACACATTTCTTTTTATGTATAAAACCAATATATATATAGTAAACCAGCAAAACTAGAACTGTCAAAAACACAAATGCCTTTGAAAGACACTTACCAGACAAGAAGAGGGAAACTTCGTTATAAGGATGCACACGATTCCAACAACAATAAACTATAATAATAATTAAAAACAAAATGCTTTTGATTTTGAACATTTCAATACTTTTTGACAGGCATCGCACAATATTAATTGATTTATAAACATAAAGGTGATCAAAATAAGACTTGTCGTACCACACTACCAATCCAAAAGGGCCCATAGGCCATCCTATAGATGCTCAGGTCAAACCAGAGGCTTATAAACACAATCCCCGCAACAATATTGAGGACACCAATTATCATCTGCACAACCTTTGGAACAAGAGAACAATACAGTTAAGAACATACCAATTTGGTCCAATAACACTGTAAGTCAACCAATCAAATTTTTGCTGTCAGTGTGGACAAGCAAACAGTATAAATGAGCATTTGCACAACGTTTCAAAAGTGCTTAATTTTTAAAATGTACACTATTAGCTATTCCAAAACCTGCCCAAAATGTTTTTGTACAGAGCTCCATATAGGGGACATATTTACTGAGAGAAAAAATAAGAGGAAAAAGGGTATTTCAGAAGTTTTGCATTCTCTCTCAAACCTTTTGCCTTCCCCCCAGATACTTTATGCTTGCTTATACATCCACTGATATGCAGTTTGTCCTCACACAGCATGTTCTTTCCAACATAAAAAATGGAAGCTTGTTTCTGCCATGGACAAAAATAAAAGTAATAGGGACATTTATCCTATTTTTTCTCACAATTCTGAGTTTATACCTCATAATCCTTCTCAAAATAGGCAATTCTGACTTTTTTTTTTTTTTTACGCTACAAAATAATAAAAAAAAAACTTTTTTTCTCAACGTTTTTTCTTTTTTCCTTGCATCTTGCATTAGATTTTATGCATACAAAATAAAAAAGGTAATTGTGCCTTTTGTCTCACAGTTCAGAATTTTCTAATTGTAAGATATAAACTTGCAGATAAAAACTAAAAAGTCTGAACTATATTATATAAATTTAGAATTTAGAGAAAAAAACTAAATTGTGAGACAAGAAGTCACTTTTTTTATCTTGTTTTATATTTTTATCCTGTGGTGGAAACAATGTAAAGTTTCTTGGGTGAGCACAACGGTTTTGTGATTAAAGTTTCTCAGTGAAAAACGACAGTTATCAAGTGAATGCAAAAGCAATGAAATAGATTTTTTCCCATTTTACCAATTTCAGGTCCCTTAGGGGCTCCATAGGTGTTTAAAAAATAACAATTGTAATAACATGATGTAACTCAGGGGTCTCCAGTCCTGGACATAATTGCAACATTAGGAAACGTAAAAACATTGTACACATCTTACATGAATGTTAATTTAGTTTTGTCCAAAAAAATAAAAATCAATCAAAAGAATGCGAAAATCACAAGACCTGAAAATATCAGAAAGGTATTTCGGAATTTCTGGAAATGTCTGACTCACTCCAAAAGCTGTGTGGACATCCTTCAGCTTCCCTTTCATGCCCTGAGATACAGAGCACACTGGACTGTAGCACAGAAAACCCAGAATCTGACACAGTGCAGGCCATTTGCTCTTTGGGTTTGAGGTGACGGTGATGACCGTCAGTCCTTCACCCCGAGACACTGTCAGAGACATGCTGCAGATGGGAGCGATCGACTTCAACCTTTCAATAGATAACAATGGCCAAACTTGTTTGTTAACAGCATAAAATAATAAGAACAGCAAATTAATGCTATTGCAGGAAAAATCAGTTTTCAAGTACATATCATAACATAAGCAGGGGAAAAGAAATGTAACACTTTACAGATTTAAACTGTTTTTTTTTTTTAATGATAGTACACAAATGTAATATTCTACACATGTTTGATGATCAAAACAGCATTGCTGACTTTGCTGAGTTTTGTCGCCTACATAAAAGAACAATGCAAAACTCTACCTGCACTGTTTCCTATAAGGAAGTTGTGGTGAAGCCTATTTGTTTGTTCAGTTGTTCACCACAGTTTGTTCATTTTCTTTAACGTTCTGGTCTTTGATCTTTTTGATTTGTTATGAGTATATGAAATAATTGTTATTAAACTTGAGAAATACCCTGTTATCTTAAACTCACCTTGTGTAGCTCGTCTGAGGCTCAGTACAGAAGAGTGTCACGATGTTCTGTGGGATTTTTTTTTTTTTTTTTTTTTTGAAGGAGGAGTTTTGATTTTTCCTGGCAGTGACTTCCTTATAAACTGTAAACAAGTATTACAGTCATCTTGTTCATGAATTCGTTTACCGTTTAGCAGGCCTAATTGAAGATGTTAAGATGTTAAGATATTTTAGATTTAAATCTTGTCTATGAAACCAGGGGGTAATGTTTTTAAAAGGTCGAAGTAGCTTAAATATGCACTACTACACAGCAAGACATTGGCAATGAACATGTTAATAATGAGAAATGTGACTTACCTTCACTCCACAACGTTGAAAATCGTATGAAAGTTAGATTTTAAAAGGTTTCAGTCTAAAGCTTCTGTAAATGATTGATGACTGTATATATGTAAACAGCGCCATCTACCTCTTGTATATTGGTTTTACTGTAGTAGAGCGAGACTGGGTTCATATAAGGCCTGCTTATGCTTATACTTTAGGCACAGACAGGACTTAGGTTAAGCCAGGGTTAGGCAATCGTTTAATTAGAACATTGAAGTGTTTTTTATAAACATGCTACATTTTTATTCTGCATTTTATAATCAATGACACTGACATATTTAAGATCAGCCAGTTAGAAACTATTACTCTGTTTGCTCAAGGCATAGCCCTACTGTTTATGTGTGTATTATTTGATCTGCACCAAAATGAGTGCTTTCCGTCATGCAGATCAGCCCTAGCTCATGTTTTAAATGAACAAAAACTGAAAGAAATTAAATTCCATGAGTCCAAATAAGGTCTGGTTCACATGCTCTTGTAAGGATAAAGTTCTTATGTAGTTCAGAAGCTACAATAAAAGTGTTCTGGTTTTTTATGGTATTGTTGTTTTGTTGTTGTTGTTGCAAATTGCATGGGACATTTGGGGACTGGGGAGTTAGTTTGACCTCAACACAAAAGTTGTAACAAAATTTGTAAACTTTCCAAAATGTGTTAAAACTTTGCGTTAATGACCCTAAAATATTCACAAAACTTCAAGAATAAATGAATAAATAAATTTAACCAGTAATTGAAAATCAAGTGTGGGTCAGACTGAACCCCAACACAAGATAAAAGTGATGGAAACTAATACCAAGAGCATCAGAATGATTTCCTGGTACATTTTTCATCTTTAACAAGAGGCTAAATGACCTTCATGAAAATTAACCATGGTTTAATAAAATAAAAAAAACATGGTTACTATAGTTAACTACAAATTAACCATCATTTTGCTACACTAATCACAGTTTAACAATGGTATTTGTAGTAAAACTGTGGTTATACAAATGGAAATCATTATGCCCCAAAAAAACTATGCTTGTTACACTTTTATTATATAGTAAAATCATTGTTAATCATTTTTTTTTCTTTTTTATTTAGCGCCTTCTTGTCATGGTATATGCTCACTTTTTTGAGCAGCCTGTGGAACAACAATGTGAGAAACACATTGGAAACATTTCATAGAGGGAGAGCAGAAAGAGAAGCCGGTGACACTCCACGCTGCCAGAGGGCGCTGTGGAACAATCGGCGTCTGCAGCGCTTTTCCCCGCTGCTTGTTGGTGCGATGATGTAATGAAGTAAAAGAAGAGTAAAGATGGCGGAGAATAGCGGCACGGATCCTGCCGTGGAGACGAACACTGAGGAAAATGCCGCCGCTAGCGCGACTATCATTAAGGTCACCGTCAAAACACCGAAGGATAAAGAAGAAATAGCCATCGCTGAGGATTCATCTGTCGCACAGGTAATGTTTTTCGCGGCTTCTTCTTATTTGTATCACCCGGGCGTTCGTTACACCAGCGGCTAACAGCTTTAGCCGGAGAGCTAACGATTGACGACGAACACTCCAAAGCCGAAAATCGTCGCAGGGGGTATTTAGAATGACTTCTGCTCTCGTTCTAACCTAAATTAGGTTATTTTGAGCATCTTATTCATTGTTTTGGTCTTTTAAGACGTTTGTAAAGGGAGGTTTACTAACTCGCTGTTCTCGTTAAAGAAACGGCCTGCTCAGGTAGAAGGTTCTAGTCTGTCATCTTTGGTCGCGCTCTTTCTGTTTTGCTTTGTATTGTTGACTTTAAGAATATGTGGATAAATTGAACAACGTGTTAGATAGCATTCCCAGTAAAGGTGGTGCTAGCACTGTTTATATTAGTTCATTTGACCAGTTGCTGGTTACTGTTAATGTTTACGAGATCCGGTTTAATATAAGGGACTGTGATGTTGCACAACTGAGGTTGTATTGATCTGATTTCACGCGTAACCTCATAATCCGCGTGTTTTGTCCTCTTAACAGTTTAAAGAGGAAATCTCCAAAAGATTTAAGGCGAAGCAGGACCAGTTGGTTCTGATATTTGCCGGTAAGATCCTGAAGGACGGAGACACGCTCGGCCAGCATGGCATTAAAGACGGACTCACGGTTCACCTGGTCATCAAAACCGCACAAAAGTAAGAAGACCTGCTTTTAGGGTCAAAACATAACTGGTATTTTCATAAGCAAAGCCGTAATGTGTTGTAGGATAATGCCTGTGCGTTATGGAAGGCTTACATTTTAGAGGGATTTGTGTTTTGTAGGACTTCAGGTGGTGGTAGTTCGCAGACTTCTGCCTCTTCTGGCCCTGGACCATCACAGGGCAACACTGCTAGAAGTGCTAACTCCAGCCCGGCCAGCAACCTGGGCACACCCCAGGGCAGTGGGCCATCCCCAACCCCGACACAACCTCCCAATCTACTTGGTGAGTAATGTTTTTGGGTTTGTTTATGCGTGATGTCAGCCATTGTTCCTGTTTTAAGTGAAATTCCATAATCTTGTTGGTGTTTTGTGTTGCAACCAGTATTGTTATTGTTAACAACAGCAACTATCAAGATCGTTCTCTAATTGAAATAAAATATAAATATTAGATGAAAAACTTAACCTAAATGAAATAAAATGTTCCCTTGGCAGCTAACTGAAAGAAGTATTGAAGTATTAAAATTACTCAAACTGAAACAAATATTTAAGATAATATTAAAAAGCAAATATTAATAAAACTGTTGAAAACAAAATATCAATAATGTAATTTTACAATATCTTATGTTATAATGGACTACTTAAGTTTGCTGTTTAAGTTTTCTTTTTAATCTAAATTGGTTTCTTTTCTACAAATAATTGTTTAAAAGACATGTTGGAATCCAAAGTTTTGTTATTTTATTTTGCTTTTGTTTTACGCTGGATCTTTTCAGCTGGGTTTGGTGACCTGTCAGGGCTGGCTAACCTCGGTATGGGATCTGCCAACTTCATGGAGCTTCAGCAGCAGATGCAGCGACAGCTCATGTCCAACCCTGAGATGCTGTCTCAGATCATGGAGAACCCGCTTGTGCAGAGCATGATGTCCAACCCTGACCTGATGAGGCAAATGATAGTGGCCAACCCACAGATGCAGCAACTGATGGAGCGCAACCCAGAGATTTCACACATGCTTAACAACCCAGAGCTCATGAGACAGGTGTGTTATTGGACATGTACTAGAAGTTATTTAGCTTGATTTTTTCAATAATAAAATACTTAATGTAGTATGCTGAATAGTTTGTCTTCAGAAAGTTCTTTATTATCACTTGCACATCTAAAAGGTGTGCATTTGCTTCATTGCATTATTTCAGGAAACTATTTGTTTTTATTAACTTGCTTTTTTGCTTGTCAAGACAATGGAGTTGGCACGAAACCCAGCCATGATGCAAGAGATGATGCGTAACCAGGACCGGGCGCTTAGCAACCTTGAGAGTATTCCTGGGGGTTACAATGCTCTTCGGAGGATGTACACAGATATTCAAGAGCCCATGTTTAGTGCTGCACGTGAACAGGTCAGATTCATTTATTGATTTTAAAAAATGTTTTAATTATTTTATAATTAATAATATAAATGTAATAATAAAAGATTTTAACCTAAAATCTTATTGAATTGTTCAAATTCACTTTCAAGTATTAACACTTGTGTGAAATGGCAACATTAAATGCTATATTGCATCATCTGAACAGTTTGGAAATAACCCCTTCTCGGCATTGGGTGGAAATGCTGATAACTCCGGAACACCGCCCTCCAGGACAGAAAATCGAGAGCCCCTGCCAAATCCCTGGGGTCCTCCTGACACTGCTGCCACCACCACCTCTGGGACGGCTACCACCACCAGCTCCACCACAAGCTCAACCACACCCAGTGTGTCCAACCCACTGGGCATCAGCTCCCCTAGCCTTGGAAACGGTAATGATCTTTTATGTAAACATTTGGCTTTTCATTTTAAAAACAGGTCCATGAATTTTCCGTTGAATGTTGTAGTAGAATTTAAGCAGGTAATATGAGTGCTCAGTTACAGCAAACAATAAATTTATTTTGTTAATATATAAAACCTTTTTTTTTTTTTTCTTTTTCCTGATCTGATTACTGTGGTTTGCTTTTTAGGTATGTTCAACAGTCCTGGCATGCAGAGCTTAATGCAACAGATCTCTGAGAACCCTCAGCTTATGCAGAACATGCTTTCTGCTCCTTATATGCGTACCATGATGCAGTCCCTGGCCCAGAATCCTGATATTGCCTCACAGGTAGAAAGACCATTATTCCTGAAAGTTCGTCATTCAGAACATTTAATTTACCATAATGATTTGTGATTAATATTAATATAACCTTAACCATTTTTCAGGTGTTGATGAACAACCCTCTCTTTGCCGGAAATCCACAGCTGCAAGAGCAAATGAGACAGCAGTTACCTGTATTTCTACAGCAGGTATGTCCAGTTGGCATTGTTGGAATATGTCTAAAGGGTATAGGTTTCATTTGCTTTTATTTGCTAACTGACTTGTTTTTCTAACTCGCGTGCAGATGCAGAACCCAGAATCCCTTTCTGTCATGACAAATCCTCGAGCCATGCGAGCCCTAATGCAGATCCAGGAGGGTCTGCAAACCCTTCAAACCGAAGCCCCTGGTCTCATGCCCAGGTGCAGTTCCTTTTGTTTTTTTGTTTTTTTTTAAGTAATCCCAGTTATGCTAATCATTGTTCCATGTATTTACAGTATAAACTGTACATAGTGTGAAATGTTGTGGTTTTATTCCTGTGATGCAAAGCTGAATTTTCATCAACCATTACTCCAGTCTTCAACGATTCTTCAGAAATTGACATTCCTAACATTTATAATAACCAGTGGAATGTTTTTGTGGAAACTGTGGTGAACTTGTTGATCCTTTAATAGAAAGTTTAAAATAGCATTTTTTTATATATTTTTTTTTTTTTCCTGACGTGAATGCATTTACTGTCACTTGATATTAATGCATCTTTGTTTAATAAGTAATATCTATTTTTTTTTTTCACACACTTTTGAATAATATCATGATTTTCACAAAAATATTAAGCAGCGTTGAATAAGAATTTGAAGTTATTAAAATGGATAATTTGAGGTATTTTAAGTATTAGAAGTTTTGATAGTTTTATGTCTCTTAGCTAATTTGTTGTCTACAGAGTGAAAAACCCTAAAGAACACATCCTCTTTCTACTAGTTATTTCCCTCTTTGCTTCAAGTAAATGCAGCTTCCTCTAGTTTGGAGCACACATGCTTATTAAATGGGCTTGTTTTATACCAGTTATGTAAATTAGTTGATAGATCTCATAATCTAAACAAACAGTGAGGCAATATCTGTACCTTACCAATTAAACGTGATGTGTCTCTTTCTAGTCTGGTACCTGGTGGGATGGCTGCTGGTATCCCTGGTATCCCTGGTGCCCCACTGCCCACAGGGGTGAATGTGACCCCTGAGAACCCTCCACCCTCAGGCCAAGGCCCCGCCCCTGCCCCTGCCCCTGCCCCTGCCCCCGCTGCTGGAACAAACACTGCCCAGCAGCAGCTCATGCAACAGATGCTACAGATGTTTGCTGGAGGGAATGGATCGGTACTTACGTTTTTTTGCTTGTTAATAACATTATCAGTGTTTTCCATTAATTACCCGTATTCTGGCGGCCTGCTACAGTCTAATCTGTCCTGGCACAGTTTATTAATAAAACACAAATATTTTTATATTCCCATAATTCAAAATGTCTTCGACTATGTGTTTTTCCTTTGGCAGAGCAGCTGTCAAGTGAACTAAAATCAAGTGCACAATATGTCATAGTGCCTTAATTGCGAAAGGCTGTGATTCAATTAAGTGTATCATATGTTGTGCTAAGTGTTTTGAACCAAGGTGCACAGTTTGCTCACGATCAGCTTGTGATCCACATTTTTAACATTTTTGTAGACAGATTTTTACAATATTTCAACAGATTTGTAAGGAGAACCCGTTTCACAGAAACAGCAGGTTTCCACAAATAACGGCTTGAGGGTTTCACTCTGACAATTGAAGAAATTAAAACAAAACTATTATTTTCACAGTTGTAAAGTAAAATATGCTTATTGCAAAATTTTCACTTCTGCTTATAGCAGCTATGCAATAATAATATATTATAAATAGTAATGCAATAGTAATGTATTACTGATTTAGGAATAATGCTCAGATTACTACTAGTAAAAATATTAGACTTTACTAATTAGAACGTTATCTCTCTAAAACCAGCCTGACTGAACTGAAAAGAGTTCGACACTTAAAATGAGCTGGATCAGACTATAAAATGTACAACATTTTGAAAGCTGTATTGCCAAATCCTGTTGGAAGCACTGAGTGTGCTGTGTATATTTGATTGTACTCACTTGTTTTCACCTCGCTTTGCAGACTCAGACTCCGGAAGTGCGTTTCCAGCAACAGCTGGAGCAGCTGAGTGCCATGGGCTTCATCAACAGGGAAGCCAACCTTCAGGCCCTCATCGCCACCGGGGGCGACATCAATGCCGCCATCGAAAGACTGCTCGGCTCTCAGCCTTCCTAATTCACTCAACTGAGAGCGTGCGAAGGGAGACAAGAAGCAAACATAGTCCTCATCACATAAAATCTGACAAGCCCCACATAGACAGAATTCCAATTACTCCAATCATTATTTTTTTTTTTCCCTTTTTTTTTTTTTTTTTTTTTTTTTTTGCTTCGATCAGTCAGTCTCTGAATCAAAAAGCAATGAGGGTTTCAAATTTGTTTCCTTGAACAAAAACAAACCAGAATCGCTGTGGAATGACATCACACTAACCCCTCATCACTAGTAAGATGGGACAAAGCTTACATTTGCTTGAACCAAGTTTGAGTTACCATTCCTTACAATTAGAACACACTCACCTGAGGCACTACTCGGTGGTTAGGGGAATAAAATCCATACGCTTGAATTCCGAGGCCCAGAGGGATTCTTGTCTTCTGTGAAAATGCTTGGTTTCCTTAATTTCTCTCTTTTTCTCCCAATTCATGCCTGATCAAACCAGTATTTATTGCAGAAACGTAGAGCTTACCCTTTACTCCCTTTCCACCCTCCTCAGTTGACGTTGATTTGGGCGTTCCTTGACATTTTGATGTGTTAATCGAAATCTAATAGACATGATCATGTTGGAGCACTATAACACCTTGACTCTGATCGCTTACACTTCAGCTATTTTAGAAAGGAATGAGTTTTGGAGATGAGGTTTGAAAAAGATATTCAGTCATCTCTTTAGTCGTTTGCCTTTGTGAGGAGTGTACATGAATTGACCGTAAAGGCTTGTCATATGGGTAAGGTTGTAACAAAGCATCAATAAAATATTTCTCAGCTTAACAAGCAGTGGCGAACGCAGACACCATTTGTTTCGACCGTATCTTTATGCTTTGACATAGACGTATTTAGTGCCTGGAACACACTTGTATTGTGTATCTGGATACATCATCCTCAAGTTAAAAACAAAACAACTGGTTACAGCATGATAGTCATGATAGCTTCTCTCAGTGCTAACCAACAGCTGTCTAATGGAACTAACAGTTTTATTGTGAATTTAAAATGTTTAACTTTTTTTTTTGCTGCACGTCCATAATCGACTCTTTATTTTACTTGAATTACATTACAGAAACCAACATTCACTGGGGTTTGTAGTTCCTTCTAGCATCTGTTTTTTTCTTAAATTCAATGTTTTTTTGATCTTTGCGATGTTGGGCTGCATGACACCTTGCAATTTTACTTTTTAAGTTGGAAAAGTAATTCCATGATCATTCTTTTATAACCCCAATATTTTTAATTATTGTCTAATTAATGTGGAGGTCACACACAAGTCAGTTGTTCTTGTTGATACGTTATGCAACCATTTAATTTCACAGTCACTAAGCTTTAGTCATTATGATTGCTTTAGGTAGATAACTTTTTAAATATCTAATTTCTTGTTCATTTAACACTATATGAGAACTGTAAATCTTACATTTTCTAGGATTGGAAACATGTTAAATCTTTCAGTGAATTTTGATTTTATGCTTTTGCTGTAAAGTTATTTTTTGGGGGTGTAATTATAAAAAACAATATTTATAAAAAAAAAAGTATGTAGCTTCATTTAAACGTTGGAAATTAAAATCAAGGTTAAAAAAGGTGAAGTAAAACATAGAAGAACTGATTTAGCTTCCTCAAAGAAGCTTTTAGCTAGCAATTCTTAAATGTCTTTTTTTTTTTCTTGGTCTAAAGAACATTTAAATAATTGAAAGAACCTTTTTTTCCCCCAAAAATAACTTAGTGCATTGGAAATATTTTGTGGATTCATAGAACCAAGGAAGCCAATAAATGACATTTATATTTAGGAGTGCATATGTACAGTATATATATTATACTGGTTATTAATAAGAAGTTAAGATATTCTTCAGTAATGATACCTTTAAAATTTTAGCACTCCCCTCCAAAAAGTTTGTTTTTTAGATAGGGTGAATTCGGGTTGATTTTTTTCCCAAGTTATTTCAATGACAAAAAGTCCCAATCAACCTGAATTCACCCTACAATTATAGCCACTTAACCGTAAAAGAATTTAAAGTCGACGCTATCTACTCGATACTGCTCGAGCTGTTTATAATGTAGAATACGACAAAACAAAAGGACTGCCATTGTTTTCTATTTTATGGAGCATTTATTCCCATTATATAAGGGGGGAGGACTTTAGCTGGTTTCGCCGTTCTTTTGTTTTATTAATGGCCCGAAAAACAAGTAAATGTCATCCATGTTACGTTTAGTTTTGATCTAGGCCACGTTTTTGTAGTTTGTAGGCACTGCCACTATACTACATTTCCCATGAACGCGGAAGTTCAAGGTCAGCTGATGTTCTTGTTGGGCTGCTGGGCCACGTTTTTGTAGTTTGTTGGCACTTCCACGACACCACATTTCCCATGAACCCTCAGCGCGGAAGTTAGAAGTCAGCTGATGTTCTTGGGCTGCTGGAAGTTCTTGCTATAATCTCGCGTAAATTTTAAACACGTATTAGTATTATTGCCGTTTTCCTTTAAATTATGTTGCGTCCTAAAGCATTAACACAAGTACTCAGTCAAGCAAACACCAGTGGCGTTCAAAGCACGCTGTGAGTATATAAAATGCTGTCTTTGTTCTTGTCTCCCAGCTAAAGCTACTCATAAATTGGTAAACAATAATGTACATTTATGTTATTAACATGCTTTCTGGAGTTAAAAATAAGGCATTTTGTTGCGTTTGGGATTCGCTTAATGAATGTTAAATTATTAACAATGTCATATTTATAAAGTAGCTTCAAACGTGATTGATTGACTTAAGCCATATTTAGAAATATTGGAATATCTGTCATCTGACTACAGGTCAAAGTATTTGGTGGTTGTTTATGAATTTATATTCAATTCACGTAGGCCTATATGCTTTTAAAAAAAAAATAATTGTGTGTTTGTTTTTTGTTTTAGGTTATTGAATAACGAAGGCTCTCTACTGGCGTATTCTGGATACGGAGACACTGATGCAAGAGTCACTGCAGCCATTGCCAGCAATATCTGGGCGGCCTATGACAAAAATGGACACCAGGCCTTTAATGAGGACAAACTGAAATTCATCCTGATGGATTGTATGGTAAGAATGCCGCTGTTGACTTGGGTTAAAGTAAATTATTGTGAATGCTGATCTTTGATATCTGCAATAACGTATGCATTATACAAGATATGCACAAATTCAGCACAGCAGATGCTAAAGGCCATGTCTGGATTTACCAAACATATGTGCTTTTTTGACATTACACCATGCCAGAATTAACACTGGCTGATAAACTGCTGTATTATTTTCTTACTTTATAATGTGCTGCATTTTCTCTGTCATTACAGGAAGGCAGGGTGGCCATTACACGTGTTGCAAACTTGTTGCTTTGCATGTATGCCAAGGAGACAGTAGGCTTTGGGATGCTTAAAGCCAAGGTGAGATTTGGTGTATATATAATAGCACCTAATTACTCTTAATTATGTATTTTCATGAACAATCAAATTAACTGTGTTTATGTTCACAGGCTGAAGCTTTAGTGCAGTACCTTGAGGAACCACTAACACAAGTGGCAGCGTCGTAGGATGTACTTTTGTGTATTTGTGTATATTGTAACAGAAATTTCTGAAGATCTTGGCCTTCATAATATATTATCTA
Source organism: Enteromius mattozi (assembly GCA_032359235.1). Classification (NCBI taxonomy): domain Eukaryota; kingdom Metazoa; phylum Chordata; class Actinopteri; order Cypriniformes; family Cyprinidae; genus Enteromius; species Enteromius mattozi. The sequence goes on from JAUMHE010000021.1 coordinate 1,944,670, forward strand.
TGGCTTTATTTATTTGCATACTCCATGTGATTGCTATATAAAATTGTATGGCTATTAGACTCCAAATAATGCTTTGCATAAACATTAATAATTATATTTGAACTGCATTTTCCCTTTTTATTATCTTTTCTTTATGTCTCAGGATTTTTGCAGTCAGTGATCAGGCTGTGTCTAGTGTCAACAATATTAAATAAAATACTCTTTTTGTTACATGTTGTTGTTTTACCTTTAAAACACAAGAAATTGCTTTTTATTAATTATGTCTAGGATAATATTCATTGAACCAAAATAATACAATGTATAAAAAATATATCTGAAGATGAAATATCACTTTGTTAATCTGGGTTTCTGCATTTTTAAATAGGTCTAAAGTGCAGTTAAGGCCACAAAATATCTTAAATCAGAGCAGAAAGTCTTTCAGAATTCAGAATGTTGCATGCAATAATAATAAAAAAAACACAAATCTTTTGTATTTTTGTCTTGTTTTCCAGTACAAATATCTAAACGTTAAATCAAGATACTTTTACTTATGTCAAAATGTCTTGTTTTCTGAGAAAATGAGCAAAATTAAATGAGTTTATGCTTAAAACAAGAACAAATATCTGTCAATATGAAGAAATTCTCCTTTAAATTAAGTTGTAGGTATTTGTTCTAATTTAAATCATAAACGCACTCCATTTTGATCCAAAACAAGATTTCCTATTTTATGTAATGTTGCTTCTGAAATAAATGTATCTTGGTTTAAGAATCTTTAGACATTCGTATCGGAAACTAAAAATACTGATAAAGAACATCACTTTTTTGTAGCATGATCAAGAAGATACAGTAAAAGCTTAAATAATTTACTTTTTTTGTTAGTTTATTTAGAGATCATAGTTATGTTTTGTGTTCCATTCTATTTATTTCTTATATTTTGCTTACTTGTTCTTTATAAAACCTGCAGAAACTCTGTATAATATTTGTGTTCAAGCAATAATTAACCGTGAAATCCAAAATAGGCCTCTTGGGAGGGGCTCTTCCATGGCAAATACCTCCCTGATCTTTGGAGAAACTGCTTAAAAGAAGCGATTGGTTGCATATGGTGTTGATGTCGTCGTTTCATTGGCTGAACAGGTGCACTATTGCGCCCAGTTTCATATGACTGCACCTGTGCTTGCCCTACCTGTTTGACCTGACTTGAGCACACCAAAAGTCACGCCCACCTTCCCCCAGGTACGGCACATTTGATAGCGGAACTGCCAGGCTAAATAACAGGGCTAGTTCCTTGTACAAACAACTGAACTGTCCACCATAAACGGTGGGGTTTCATTTGTGCTTCTTGCTGTTTCTCTGCTATTTCAGGTCAGCCGTTGTAGCACAGAGAGGAGGAACTTTCATTCTCTGTTTTCCTTGGAATCGGTTGGGATTTTGACTCATGCAGCACTAATCTAGATTAGTGAAGGAAGATCTGCTTACAGGAGTGACAATATGGGGTCTGATGAGGCCTACAACTTTGTTTTCAAAGGTAAGACACTTTTTGGATTGAGCTGTCATGCACATTAAACAATCTCTGATACGGCTTTTAGATGATGTTCAGTTAGTTTCGTGATCTGCAAGCATTTTTTTTACACTGTTTGCAGTAGCTGTAGAGTAATGATTGGTATATAGTCAATAAAAAAGAAAACAGCTATAGAGAAATATATAAAGCAGCTGGATTTAGAGTACCTTGTGCAATTCAATTCCTTCTTTTTGTAAAGCTCTCGGTCCTATAGGTTGGTTGCAATCTAATTTCCATGACAACAAGGTTTTGTTTACACAAGATTACTCAGTTAGGTTACTCAGTATGGGAGGGGAAATAGTTGTATCTGTTAAAGCCCATTGTGAAACTATGATCCTCTAGAGCAGTCCTCAAACAACACCAAACCATAACCACTACTTAAAATGATCTGCATTATGTTTTGGTTTCGTAACAGTTGAACTGAAGCAATAAGAACAGGAAGTCTTTTAAGAGTAACTGCTTAAAACATGCCAGATTATGATCATTTAAAGGGCCAACTTTAATGTTTATCACCTGTGGTGGTAGATTAATCTGAAATTACACACAGATATTTGTACATGAGTAAATTAAAGGAGTAATTTGCTACAAAAAAAAATGCTGAAAATTGAATTATGCTTAGGTCATCCAGGATGTTGGTGAGATGGTTTCATCATCTGGACAGATTTGGGGAAATGTAGCAACATTTGCTCACCAAAAGATCCTCTGCAGTGAATGGGTGCCGTCAGAATGAGAGTCCAAACAGCTGATAAAAACATGACAGTAATAAACACCACTCCAGTCCATCAATTAATGTCTCATGAAGTGAAAAGCTGCATGTTTGTAGAAATATTAATCAGACTCATCATATTTTTAACTTAAAACAGTTGCTTCTAGCTAAAATATAGTCCTCTCTCCATAATATTGCTTTCTCCAGTGGAAAGGTTGTCTCGTCTGAATCAAAAGAGAAATATGAATAGACCTAGCATTGTTTACAAGTAAAAAGCAGCAGTTCTAGACACATATGTGGGTAAATTTTGATATGAAAGAACAAAAGTAAATGGATCTTTTCACTAGACGAAGGGTTATTGTGGATTACGGACTCTTATTTTAGCCAGAAGCGAAGGTTTAGTGTTAAAACGCCTTGAAGTATTTGTTTCTTACAAACATGCTGCTTTTCACTTCACAGGATGACAGCTGATGGTGTTGTGTGGATTACTGTAATGTAATGCTAAAATTTCTCAAAATTTGTTGCGATTTGGAAATAAATCTACATGTTGGATTGTTTGAGTACCTTTTCTGCAAATATTCATTTTTGGGTGAACTATTCCTTTAATGTTTTTTTTTTATAGGCTTCTGCTTAAACCTTGTATATTTCTTGTTTTCTGATATTGTTTTTCCTTTTTATATTTATAATTGCCATTTCTCTTAATATAATATGATAAATGTCAAAATAGTCCTGCAAGGGTGGAGTGTTGATTTTACTCCTGACACGTTTGAGTCATTTTTGTTTACACCTGCAATTAGCTGGGTTTTCATAAGGAGTGCTATACTGGGACAAAGTGTTCATCCAGTGTCGGTTTGTTTTGACAGAAGAATATAAGGGATCAGACCTGTTTCTGTCTCAAGTATTAATGAACAACAAGCCTGGACAATTTCATAATAAGGATGCAGATTTGTGATTGTATAGGACATGCTTTGCCTCTTAATGTTGCACTTGTTGTTGAAGAGTTACTTGCCACAAAAGTCCAAGACAACAAACATGACATTGTAACCAATTACATCATGAGTTTGTGAGTGGCTGGTATTTTAATCCATAACTAATCAATGATTTTACACACGTTAATGTTGCTTAATACACAGCAGTGGTGTTGCAAAAAAACAAATCATGAGATCTTTCACAAATGCCGAAAGAACGCTTTTGTGCCCCCTTCTTCACATGGGCATTCATGGTTGTTGTTTCTAGATGATTGGCATGACTCAAGTCTGGGTTGGTGGATTTTTCGGACTCATTTGCACTCGTATGCATTTTGTTGCAGTGGTTCTTATTGGAGAATCTGGCGTTGGCAAGAGCAACTTGCTGTCACGGTTCACCAAGAATGAGTTTAACCACGACAGCCGGACGACCATCGGAGTGGAGTTCAGCACAAGAACTGTGCAGTTAAACGGCCTCACCATCAAAGCTCAGATCTGGGACACAGCCGGACTGGAGCGGTACCGTGCCATCACTTCTGCGTGAGTTTAACATGATGAAGTACCTGACAAATGTTGGTGCTAAATCACCAAATATGCCCCTAGTTCCCCCAAAATGACAATTATGTCAATTACTCAGTATCATGTTGAGTTTTTCTTGTTTCTGTGGAACATAAAGCATGGTAACCATAGGTGTGAACTCAAATTAAAATAAATAAATTACGTTTTTATTTTATTTATTTGACTGTAGTTAATTATTTTCATTTCTTATTTCCATTTATAAACACTACTGTTTATTTATTTATTTATTTGTTTATTTTTATTTGGAAAAAGTCTCTTCTGCTCACCAAGGCTGCATTATTTAATTAAAAATACAGTAATACTGTAATAAGTAATAAAGTTTTAAAGTGTAATTTATTCCTGAGATGTGCAGCTGAATTTTCAGTGTCATCACTCCAGTCTTCAGTGTCATGTGATCCTTTAGAAATCATTCTTATATCTGTTGTTTTGCTGCTCAATAAACCTTTCTTATTATTATCACGAATGAAACCAGGATACCATTTTTCAGTATTCTTTATGTTCAAAATGTTCAAAAATATATTTAGACATATTTCGTAACAATGGAAAAGTCTTTACAATCACAAATTGCAAAAAAATAAGTGTATTATAAACTAGAAACAAAATGAACTTCTACTTTATATGGGCCAGAGCAGTCTTGTGAAGAGATTTATTTTAATTGAACCAAATTTCACAGATTAACAGAATTTTACGTGAACTGTCCCTTTAAGTAGTTCGCTCATACGCCAAATATGTTTGTATGCAAATACATTTTTGACTGTATGTAAATTGGCATTCATCTATTCTTTTGCAAACTGGGAAAAATGCAACACATCACATTTCACCACCCATTGCTACACAATTCATTTCTCACCTGTTGTTCTAAACAATCTTCGTTATGCAATCTTGCTTATGACATAATGTTTTATGACAGTGTTCTGTTCATTTAAAAAAGGAAGTAAATCACCTCATCTGATTTGATCTGATCTGGTTTCCTGTATCTCAGATATTATCGAGGAGCGGTTGGAGCTCTACTAGTCTATGACATTTCAAAGCACTTGACATATGAAAGTGCAGAGCGCTGGCTGAAGGAGCTCTACGATCACGCAGATCCTCATATCGTAGTGATGCTTGTGGGCAACAAATCGGACTTGGCAGCAGTACGGTCTGTTCCAACAGAGGACGCGAAGGACTTTGCAGGTCATTACTGAACACAGCTTATTATATTATACAGGCTTGTGCAAAATTCACAGAGAAAAGGCTTCATGACAACCCTACAAAATAAAAGTTCAGCCTAACTTGAAGAAATTATGACAAATACTACTGCACAGTAGCATTTACATCTCCAAGTAATAATATTGGCAGCAACAACATTAATAATAATAATACAATTTGTTAAAACATCTAGAAACTCAAAGGTTTTCTTTACAACCTGCCACAATACATGAAATGACATTTTCTGTTAAATTTACAGAGATTTCCTTAAACTCTCAAACTCTACACAATTCAAAGCCTAATTTAAATGATAGGCTAAACGAAAAAGAAAAATCTGTAGATTGTTCCTTTATAGTACACTGTGCAGTATTTTTACATACTTTTAGCGTGTATGCATTATATATCATTTAGCAAAATCAAAGTTAATCTTGACATTCATATCATCATTATTTTTTACAGAAAAGAACAGTCTTTTGTTCATGGAAACCTCTGCTTTGGAGTCTGTAAACGTCGAGGCAGCGTTCAACACTGTGCTTACAGGTAGCTACTGTTTATTCTGAACACATCATACCGTATTTACATGTACTTTACATGTGTTCCTTGTCCTCTGGCATTCTCCTCTTCAGTCAGGCTTGAAATAGTGTAAGCACTTCATTATCATAATCACGCTGCCATTATTTGATTTCCAGAAATCCATAAAAAGGTGAACAGCAAAGAAGTGACCCGAGGCTCTATCAATGCAGTGACATTATCCCAGCCTAAAGCTGCAGCAGATGACGCACAGGAAGAAAAGAGAGCCTGCTGTAAGAACATGTGAAAGAACATTTCAGGACTTCACGAGGGTCTCAAAGGAGTTGTGAATTGCGCTTTTACAGTAGAGCTATCATGAAAGAACGAGTATGATATAAACTAAAGCAAATCCATTTCATTGACTGACATAGCCATATTTGTATTGTTAAATATTGTAACAAAGACATTTTAATGTTTGTTAGGTCTGACAAGGATTAATGTCAATTTTAATTAATTTTAATGTGTTTTCCCTACATGTTCCCTCTCAGTAGGAGATTTTTCTTTGAATTATTTATGAAATGTTATGCCAAACTTTTTTTTTTTAAACTTGCATTCATTTAACAGACTTTTTTTTCAAATCCAAAGAGACTTACAAATGAAGAATACAACAAGTTATTCATCTTACTCAAGTTATTAAGATCAACAGATGCTGGAGAATTAACTTTATCACTTTAATTAGTGTAAAATGGAGGAAAATCATACTTTTTGATTTGCATGTTCATCCCCACTGTTTGGTTTTTAATGTGATTTATTTAACACACCTAATGAAGACAACTGACAAAAACCCACACACGTGTTTAAGAAAATTATTTTTATCATTTAAGACTAATCAGCACTAATTTAATATTTTGTGCTAAAATCTATCTATATATAGCATTTATAAACAAAGTGTTGATCTTCATAAATGAATGCCGATGCTGCAGGTATTAAGTGCTGCTCTTAACACGACATAAAGAAAATATATACAGCATGTCATTTTCCAATAAGAATTGAAGCAGAGATATGTATGAAAAATGTCTAAATTGTTTTTTTCACAATGAATCTCAAGTGCAGTTTGCAAAATGTCTAACAACAATAAAACATTTATGGATATTTATGAATCATCATTAAACTGAATAATAAATATGAATTTAAGGATAGGCTGTCAATTAATTACTTGGAACCTTAACTAATTTGACCAGTTCGAATCGGAACTGGCTCTTTTCAGTCATGAATGCTGGATTAATTATGATTATTTATAGTAATTGTGCAATACATATATATATATATATACTTAATTAAAACTTTAAAATAAGTCTCACCAAGGCAGCATTTATTTGATTAAATTACCATAAAAATTTTGTGAAATATTATTATTTCTATTTAAAGTTTTCCATGGTAATTTTATTCAAATAAATGCATGGTGAGCACAAGACTACTATTATATGTACTAGTTGCACGTTTTTATTTTTAAAGATTTTTTTAAATGTTTTTGAAAGAATATATATCAAATTAAATTTATATTGAAGTCAATATTTCATTTTCAGACACTGATTACTAAACATCTAATATGGGTAATTTACACCCATAAAAAGTATAATGATGCATCTATGCAATTTAACTTTAAATTCAGTTATTAAAATGGAATTTAAACAGCATTTTCAGTTCAGTCACTGAATGGTGCACAGCTCTTGGCCCTTCCTCCTCATGGCCTCCTACGTGGCATTTTCATGTCCCATCATCCTCTGTAAAGCACGAGTGAAGTCACGCTGTGGAATGTGGAAGAGCTCATTTAAAATACACCTGTGACTCCATGCTTTCTTTTACGCTGTATTTCTAAAGTATTGAGTAGCTACCTCGTTTTATTATAGCTTATATTTTCATTCTACGACGTATATTGATTGTATCATTACACTCTGTGTTTATATATTACCTGGCAACTACAAAAGACACACCTGTGACTACACACCTGTACGGAAGCCCCGTCAACAGTTTAATTGGGTCACAGAGCTTCACGCGTGTGATAGACAGGATAGTGAGCCAATAAGGTCATCGGAAAGGCGGGGCTACATCTCGGCACAATGACGTAAGTGTTTGCCTTAAGATGAGACAGCAGGGCGAAACTTAGTTGACGTAGCCCAGCAACATCGTATCAAAGTTGATTAGCTGTAGTTTTGGCTAATTCGGGACCTATTTTTCTTAACGGTTACTTTACATATAACAGTCGACGGAAGGAAATACATTGTATGTTTTTATTTTTGGATTCTGAGAGTCTTTAACGCATGAAACGCGCGTAGTAATGAAGCGCTCGTGATCAACTGATGCGCCTCGTAAACAAAGTTTCTTTGACGTCGTAGTAAATATAATAGCACCTTGTGGTTCTCCAGAAGAGCATAACGTCTTTAAATCTGAAAACACGGATTGTTATTAAGCCGGTAAGAAGATTAAAGCCATGACGGGTAGAGAGGACGAGTATGACTATCTCTTTAAAGGTGAGTAACCACGTTACTTACCGCACTTCCATATTTTACGACGAGCTCCTGCATGTCGTCTTCATGTGTTGCTTGTCCCCCTTGTCGTAGATGTTTTCTTTTTCTATCCTGAAACACATATGACGTGATTTGCAGCTGTTTCGAGAGGCTCCAAGTTGGCCAGTCGCTGCTAGACCACCTTGGACCAGCAAAAAACCAGCTGGTCACACTGCTTTTGGCTGGATGAGCTGGTTTTTGGGTCATGGTGGCAGGTCAACCAGCTAATTATCATCTTAGGTCAGGCACAAGCAAGTGTCATTATCCAAAACACCGCTACCGTCTTAATATGCATTTTCCAACATGGCATAATTACATTTAAGCAGGGCAAAAGATATAGAAATTGTTCATTTAAATAATTCTGAGTGCTATTTTAGATTGATTATATAATGCACAACACGAATGGTTTCTCCTAATGTGTCTTGTTTTATTTTATAATTCTTGTGTGTGTATAATAAATATATAAAATTTATGATGTGGAAACAAGCAATTTGAACATTTAATGAACTTGACACACAGAAAATGAAAAAAAGAAGTCTTTTGTGTGTAAATTGATTTAGAGTTTTCTATAATGTCAGCAATATAAGCACAGTTAAACCGGTAAGACCTGTATAAATCAGGTCTTTCTCAGGATAGGTTTGCATTCAGAAGGTCTTAAAAACTCTCCCTTGATCTAATGAGTCAAATCTCGTTTGATTCAGAAGATCACTCAGATCATTAATTTGTTCTATTTTTGATAAATAACCAATTGTTTGAGATTGAAGGAGATCAAATGTTAAAGTTTTTATTTAGTAATTGACTACTAAAGCGAATACTAATGATATAATTTTTTACTAATCTGACCTCATTGATGTCTGCCGTGGTTATGTCCATGAAATCGACATTTCCATTAGTCAAAGTTCTGCTCTTGACCTCCATGTGTTTAAACTGTCCGTGGACATTTCGCTGTTTGACCATGAATCAATCAGAGCTGTTCAATCACCGCTCTGCTCTTTAAACATGTCTAGATGTCTTTGTCAAAGTGCATTCCTGTGTGTCTAACTCTGATATTATCAGCTGAGGCATCTGTTACAGATTTCATTCTTTCATCTTGACGAGTTGCCAACATTAACCCAATTTATATCAGGTTTAGATTTAATAAAAATTTTAATTGTAATTGTTTAATCACCTTCATGTCATGTTCCAAGTGTTCTTATGAAGTCACACAACATTTTTGTGTGATGATTAGACTGGAATTTAAGTCATTAACTAATTATCTTTTTCTTCACAAAAGCTTTGAAAACTTACTCACTTTCACGTTTAAAAAAATCAAAATAAATGAGATTTGAAGCATCTTTTGTTATTTTACATGAAAGTGTTCCTCTTATCTCTTACAATATGCCCACCTAGCCTATACTGATTTAATAAATATTAAAAACCAATCAAGATTATTTTATTTAATTCTCGTCTGCTCACCAAGACTGCATGTATTTAGTATTATTGTGAAATATTAAAATTGTATAGAATAACTTTTTATGTTGGCATATAATATTTTCAAATGTAATTTATTTCTATGATGCAAAGCTAAATTACTCAAGTCTTTATTATGGCACTATCCTTTAGAAATCATTCTAATATACTGATTTGCTGCTCGAGAAACATTTATTATTATTAGCAATATCAAAAGGTTTTGCTGCTTAATATTTATGTGATACATTTTCACAGGATCATTTTGTGAATATAAAGTTCAAAAACACAATTTATTTGAAATATAAATATTTTGTCATATTATGACTGTCACTTTTAGTCAATTTCATGCATTCTTGCTGAATAAAAATGTTACTGACCCTAAACTATCTGAATGGTAGTGTAACTGTAAATGTAATATCTGTTCCACTTTCGCCTCTGTCAGCGGGAGACACAGACGTACCCAGTCTTTCGTAAGTCTACCTGTGTGGGTGAAAAAGGGAGTTGCTCTTCAGTCGTGCCCTTTTCAATAATTTTCGAAAGCTTTGTGGATACACACCCTTTGTGTGTGAAATATTCAAATTTAATTGCTGTTGTGTGGTGAAGGGAGGCCGGTTCCTGCAAAGCGCACAAATGGAATGTGCTTGAAAGCACAGTGTCATGCGTGTCTCCAGGGACAATAGCAAACACAATAGCATTTAAAAGCACCGTAAAGTAGAGCCAGTTGATCTCACGCACCCTTGTCCTCTTCATTCGCAGTGGTTCTGATCGGAGACTCTGGTGTGGGCAAGAGTAACCTGCTCTCTCGCTTCACCCGCAATGAGTTCAACCTGGAGAGCAAGAGCACCATCGGGGTGGAGTTTGCCACTCGCAGCATCCATGTGGAGGGCAAGACCGTCAAGGCCCAGATCTGGGATACGGCTGGACAGGAGAGATACAGGGCCATCACATCGGCGTAAGTGTCTTCAAAGACTCTGTTCATCACTAGACATCAGCTAATTCAAGAAATCATTGTTCTGTGCACCAATTTTTGAAAAAGTGTAATTAATAAATGTAATTATAAAATAAAAATTTAATTAATAAATAAATGGAATATAACAATTATAAAAACTACAGTGTGTGCATAATTATTAGGCAAATTAATATTCTTATTGTGTTGGGGGTTTTTTTTCCAAGCACATTTCATCAATTTCAAAACAATCAGTCAGTCAATCTTAATAACTACTATTAATTTTGTATATAGTCATTTATAACTGATTTATAGTTGTTAACAAGAACTGGAAGTAAAAAAAATCATATATTCAGATATGGAATATGATATGATATGGATATAGGTTTTCTTTTACAGGTACAATTATTAAGATTGATGTAATTTGGAATTTTTAAAATGTGCTTGGGAAAAAAAACAGAACCAGAACCATTTTAATTCTAATAAAAAAAAAAGGCATGTCGGTTAAACAGATATATAGCCTATTAGGCATAAAAAAAAATACACTTTTGTTATAACTTGATAGGCCGTGTTAATCTTACAATACAATATTTTAGCAATACTTTAAATAAAGACAAAATAGTTAAAATAGTATTTTTCAATTATAAAATTAAAAATTTAATAGTAAAGATTTTTTTAATTATTTCTTCTAAGATATATGACAATCACTTTAGAAGTACTGTTCGTTAACCAGAATAGAAATATTCATTCTTAGGTAAAAATACAGAATTATGTTAGATGCACTTGCTTGCACTCTGTCACTGAGTAGACATGTGTCAAAGTTTTAACTAGTGTATTTTATTAAATGAATTAATAATATAAAATAATTAATAACAATACATAAATAAATGCATGCATGTAAATACATGTGCAAAGTAACTAGAAGAATAACAAAGTGCAGTACATTTTAAAAACCATTTGCTTTTATGATTTTATATTAAATGAATATTTTAAAATAATTTATTATATTAATAAATTACTGACACTGGAAACCTCACACATTCAGGTTAAAAATGTCTGTGCCTGCTCTTATGTTAAAAAGATTTCTAATCATTTGAGCTTGCCTTTTTACTGTATAGTACAATAGGAGGATGTAGACACCCGTCAAGTGGGAAGTGTTTGAATAATAAAAAAATAAAACCCACACTGCTTGGCCACTAATGATGTACACTCAATGATGTATACTCTTTGGTAACCACACTATAATTGGGCATCTTAGATTGTGGAATAAATGTGTTATTTGTGGATCTTTTAGTTTCTGAATAATGAATGCATCTTTCAAACTTCTGTGTGTGTTCACAGGTATTACAGAGGTGCCGTAGGAGCCCTGCTGGTGTATGACATTGCCAAGCATCTGACCTATGAGAATGCCGAGCGCTGGCTGAAAGAGCTGCAGGATCATGCTGACAGCAATATTGTCATCATGTTAGTAGGGAACAAAAGTGACCTGCGCCATCTGAGGGCCGTTCCTATGGATGAAGCCAAAGCCTTTGCAGGTTAGTGTTGTGAGGACTTTATTAGCTAGTGTGAACTGTAATTGCTTCTATAGAGTATAAGTGATGTTTTTCTGCCAAATCATGTATAGAATGACACCTAAAACGCTAGTCTTGTTCACATAAGTTACCCAGATTTATTTAAAGGAGTCAGAATACTAAATATTTCTCTGTAAAAATGAGACCTGATATGCCACTTTTGTGAAGACAGCTTGTGAAGTTGAGAGTTAAGTAAATAATTGTTAAACCGCCAAAGGTAATTTGGAATACCTTTAAAGGTCACAGAGGTGTTGGTAGTGTTCAAGGCCCTTTGACTGAGGTGTTTACGTTACAGGTCTTGTTGCTGATTGGTCAGTTTGAATGTCTCAGATTTGAATATGGTCAGGAATTAATGTTTGTATGTTGAAATTGAATGCTACATTGTAACCTTTTAAAGCAGTACTGTTAAGAAAATGATAGAAAATGATAACTATTTTTAGACAATGTTGATTTAGCGTTACTCATTTATGTGTAATGCATTCCATTTAACAATAAAGTCACAATGCTGTCCTCATATTTTGCTATCTCCATTGTTGTGTTAGGGTGGTAAAAGTTTCTGGTGCTGTGTCCTGTGGTTGATATCTGATGTTAACATTTTCCTTCGTTATCTTGAGCATTGAATGCAGTAATGATTTTTTTGTTTATAGTGCATACTACTTGTTTATCTCAGAAATATTATTTGTTAGCTGGTCGGTGTTTTTGTTTATGATAATGTATTTGGGAAGCTATACAGTATTTAAAAAGTCTTTTATATTTTTGTGTGTGTTTTACAGAGAAGCATGGACTTTCTTTCCTGGAGACCTCAGCGCTGGACTCTTCTAATGTTGAACTTGCCTTTCAGACCATTCTTACCGGTCAGTCCTGAGCAAATCGTTTAGAAGGGTGCATGTCACAAAGCATTTGGATGTGAATCTCACGAAAACTGTGAGGAACATGTACCAGTCATTTTTGTATTAAGAACATTCTCTTTCTCATTATTGTAATGACAAGAATAGTATTAAAATAGCAGCATAATTTAGTAATACATTTTCAAACATTGTGGATTTTTAATTTTAGAAAGAAATGTGATCTAGTTGCTTTTTTATTAACTGGACGTTCCTGACATTCAGTTCTGCTCAACTTATGCATTCTAAATCTATGCTGTTTTAAGCATAATAAAATATGCATAAAATGTACAATATATGATTAGCAAAAGCATGCTCAGGAATGTGATTTGTTTCCCACTGTTTCAAGGGTAAAATGCACCATTTGTGGTATAAGTGATTGAAGCTTTCCAAAAAGTAAACAAAATTACAATTATTATTGTTTTTGTTATATATTGTTAATTTATGATTTATTACAGAACAAACTTGTAAGGGTAAAGTTGTTTTGGTAACACTTTACAATAAGGTGTCATTTGTTAGCATTAGTAAATATATTAACTAATTTGAACTAACAATGAACAATACATTTATTACAATATTTATTCATCTTTGTTAACATTAGCTCATAAAAGTACAGTCATTCATTATTAGTTCACGTTCGTTCACAGCACATTAACTAATGTTAACAAACACAACTTGTGATTTTAATAATGCATTGGTAAATGCTGAAATTAGCATTAAGTATTAATGTATTAAGTATTAAGTATTGTTCATTCTTGGTTCATGTTAACTAATGAACCTTTTTGTAAAAAATAAGGCATAAAAATATAGCTTCTTTAAAAATCTTTTAAATACTGTAATTATTTTGTCAGATTACAGTAATGAGAGTTTGGGGTTAATCAAAAATGACCTAAAAACTTCTTTTCTTTTCTTTTTCTCTTTTGTTTTCTTTTCTAAAAGACATTTCCTGCCAGTTTTTGAGATTCTGGTATGTTTTTGAATGGTATTGAGTATAACCTCTAGATGGCGCAAAACTCCACGCAACAGATATCCTCTGCTTTTCCTGTGAATGAATGAAACTGTGTTTTGAGGTCAAACTTCGAAAGTTTGCTACGCAGAAATAGTGGTTTGCGCTTTTGCATGTATTATTATTATTTTTTATTTTTTGGGCCTGGGAAATACCTCTCTTCAGCCACACCGTGTTACACAGTTACACTGTTCATTTCTATGTGTCTTAATGAACCGTAGCTGTAGTTGCACTGTCAGTAACACACCTAAAAGATCACATTTATCAGGCAACCCTCCATCATGCCGATCTCTGAATCCTGCCTCTCTCTCACACAGAAATCTACCGTATCGTGTCCCAGAGGCAGATGTCAGGGCGTGGTGATGACGGATTCTCCCCCAGCTCAAAAGTGGTTCCCATTACCGTGCAGCCCACACAGAATTCGGGCAAGCAGGGTGCCTGCTGTCAGAATAACTGAGTTGCCGCAGCGCCACCGTGAGATCCGGGGAAAATCGGCAACTTTGTTGGGCTGGGCTGCAAGGTTGACCACGACTGTTGTATTTCCTGTGCACAATGTGCTTAACGTATGTAACGGACTTGCTTAGTTATACCCAGAATAAGTGAGTTATAATCTTCAAAATTGGAGAACAAGAAATGTTGAATGGATTAAGGATTTTCTCAGAACTGAGAGGCCATGCTTCTTGTTTCAGACTAATTAGAAATGAGCAGTTAGCTGGGACGCTCAGACGTGGCTGCTCTTTTTGTTTTATTCCTGCACTTTTTGCCACAGACAGTCTGCTTACAAACAATGGGCTGAAGAACAAGAAAAAGTGCTTAGAGTGCATAATGCTTCTTTTAACTATCTCTTGAATGGTTTCTGATCACAGCGGGGATTCACTTGTGAAATCATATATATTTTTTTTCCTTCCTTTAGTGTGCCAGCACAGAAGTAGTCTGACATCTTTTCCATGCATCTTAATACCTGAGAAATTCAAACTGTGGTCATCATAGCCTGTTTGCTCAATTCTTACATTGTAATGGCATCTCTTGTATTTATTGAATGCAAATATGATCTTGTTATTCTGTGGTGTTTTTGTTTGTTTGTTTTTTTGCTTGCTTTTTTGTCATGCTTTTATCCATCGCTAGATTATTGATCGGAATTTCTCAAGGGTTTCTCCTTCCAGTCATGGCACTCATTTGTACAAGCACTGGGAGTGTTTTCTGTGGACAGAGTCATGTTAATAGGTTAAGTTAATGGCTGTATGTGCTGTAGTGTTTAATAAGAGTATACTATATTCAGATATAGGGTTGGGAATCGTTGACTAGTTCTTATGAACTCATTATTTCTATGACACTTGATTCAGTTAACGGTTCTTGAGCTTGTGCTTTCTAAATCTCAGCTATTTTATGCATAATAAAATATGCACTATAGAACCACTTTAAGTTTTTGTTGTGATGATGCATGCTTATTTATTCTCTGCTGTGCGTTAATATCAGCATTGAACTTGTCGGCATTATTTTTTATTTCCAAACATTTAAAAGTATGAAAACGCACCATTTGTGACCATAGACCACAAAACCAGTCTTAAGTCTTAAGTCATTTTTGATTAGTAATATGCATTGCTATGAACTTCATTTGGACAACTTTTTAAAGGTAATTTTCTCAATATTCTTAGTTTTTTTTGTACCCTCTGATTCCACATTTTCAAATAGTTGTATCTCAGTCAAATATAGTCCCATATCCTAACAAACCATACATTAATGGAAAGCTTATTTATTTAGCTTTCAGATTATGTATAAATCTCAATTTTGAAAAATTGACACTTATGACTGGTTTTGTGGTCCACGGTCACATGGGTGGAATTAAGACACCAGAATCATAAAGAAATGGTTTATCGAATCAGGACACAATTTTTGATTTTGTGTAAACTATTTCTTTAAATCCCTATGATTCCCATCCTTATTTGGAGTAGATACGTAGGTCAGATGTTTTTTATTTGTTTTTTTTTCCCCCTGCTTTATGACTTTATTATGATGGAAATTTGCACGATTAGTTTTGCTTTAGCTGGTTTCTGGGTGTTGTCTTTGACTAAAAGCTTTTTTTTCTGCTTGGAAAATGAGCGACAGGTGGGATGCAGTTCACTAAGAGGAGCTTCTATGATTGGGTACATTGACGATATTATATTGCAAGGCAGGGGAACTGATGGCTTGTGATGTACTGCTGAGGTTTCCTTACTGGAAGTGAATTCCTCGCTGGCCACCCTTGTTATCTGCTACATGTAACCCGAAGAGCAGCAGGTCTCTCGAGATCTCACTCTCTGTCCTGGCTTTTCTTTCTTCTGCGAATTTTGTTTGCGATTTTTATCTTTGCATATGTGTTCTGTGGCGTTCAGATCCTCCTTGCCTCAGGATGGGACAGCTGGGGTCGTGTTTTCAGCTTTATGTCTTGTCATTTGTTTAAAGACACGAGGTGCTTCAATAAAGGCCTTGCCTGTTAGATTTATGCTAATGCCATCAATCTGTTATGCTGAATATCAGCCGTTTAGCTGGAGTCGTTGATAATTACTGCTTTGGGAAGATTCTGTCATCGTGCCTGCTCTTTTCCCAGTGGGACTCCTGAACAAAGACTCTGAATGCTGCAAATAGGTTTATACGTTTTCAGTGATTATGAATGTTTATCAGCTGTTTTTTTTTTTTTTTAAGCTTGGGTGAATAGATTTTACATAGACACTTGGAAACTTGTGTATTTTACAGGGTTCCCACATCTTTTGACCGGTGACTTCCGCATGACCTTTCCAGTCATACCTGAATACAGGATAAGGAAAATTCATCGTATAGAGATTGCACCCACAAAGAGCAATTTCTAGTTGATGAAATATTTATGAGCTTTTTGAAATGTTATTAATTTCCATGACTTTTTTCCAGGCGATTTTAAAATTCTGTGACCGTGGGAACCCGTGAACGCTTCTGTTTTTAAACATTTTGGTGAATTTTTTTTTTTTTTAGCTTTTTTTTTTCTTCTTTTTGGTAACTTGTGGAAGTTTCTGTGTATTCTAATATAACACATATAAATAAAAAGAGTTTTGTTTCAAATCATCAGGTGTGAGAGCAACAGAATTCAGGGTAGCAGTGACAGATTATTCAGTTTGTTTTATTAGAAACATTTACAATACAATTTCTGGAAAATAACCAAAAAATCAAAACTAGTATGGCATAGATACATTGATCAAATATCAAAAATGAAAGTCACAAAGAACATGTTCTAAGGAAGAAACCTGCAGTTTGCGTGCCCCGTGTAGACACGATACTCAATTATGAAATCAAAACGACTCGTGGAGTATCGGCTAGCCTCGTCTATGATATGGCAAACCCCTCGTTTATCAACAATAAACTGAACACTAGTACCAGGAGATGCTTGACCAAACTAATGCACTAAGACCACTATGAGAGCTGTATGAAACACTTCTACTGTGCTGGAAGCTACCAAATACAGACTGTCGGACCGGAGTAACTCATCCCAAGCGAGGTCACGTCAGTGACCGTCCTAAACCCCCCCCACCCCATGTTCCTGTCTGACTGAAATTGAAACCACTACACAACTATCATTGCCACCACAGAGCCAAAACAAAGTCGAGATGCGTGTTCACCATGAAGTACTGAGACTATGCTTCTGCGTGTAATCTTGTAAACAATATTCACCGCTTTGACATGTTTGAGACACTCTCGGTAATAATGAGTGTAGTTTGTACATAAGCCAAAACAGATTGATAGAAGTTACATGCAAATAACGCTATTACTGTGAATGTGCTCGAAATCTGCATTCTGTTCACATATCTGCAAACAAATATGATAACGGAACATCTGATTTGCGGGAAAAAAAGTGTTGGTTTGTTTGTTTTTTTTTTACGTTTTGTCATGCATATTTTTAAATCGGAACGACGTTACATGTAGTTGATTTTTGCTTGAATTATTACTACTGTATGCGTGTACTATGCACAATCATTTTTCTTTTTTCACCCTGTTATACTTCAGCCTGTTATCGTTTATCGCTATCGTAACAATTGCATTTAAAACCAAAGCAATTTAATATATAAAAAAAGGAAGGGACCCTTTATTCACTCAGCTATGAGGTGTTAAAGGACAAGTACACAACACTTCTGAGCGCTTTTAGTATGCAAAAACGCGGTATTGAGGCACAAAGTTGAAGTGACTAAAATACCCCCGAATGCTATAAAATATTTCTGCTGTTATCCCATTGTTAATGCACACATTTCGTATCTGACGTTTTAAAATATAAGCCTTTGAAACCCCACCCCACTCGTTTTTTTTTTTTTTTCTGCTGTCAGAAGTGTGGATTTTTCTAACTTTCATAAATAAAAATTCTATAGTTTTAATCATTTTAGTAGAAATCAACTTCATGCGTTTTAGAAATATATTAACTTTTTAATTTATTAATTAAAAAACAAAACGTCTTGAAGTTACTTATAAATATGTTTGCTTCATTAAAGATATTCATAAATAACATCCAGATACTGACCTCTTCCTCTATGAAATAATAATGCATGTTAGCAAAATAGAATCTTACGAAAGAGCTATAAGACATTTTAAGTTCCCTTTTAAGTTGCTTTGTATAAATGCTGTGAGGAAGAACCTAAACGGATATGGTGGTATTTCTCTAGCCATGAAATTCAACTTAAAGCTCACTTTCGATAAAGAAACAAAAGGCAAAATTAGACATTGGTTGGGTGGCCATTTTTACATTCAAATACATTATTTGCCCTTTGTACTATACTGAAAGGCATTATAATTGCTTAAGTGCATCACGTATATGTTCTCTGGTGATTCTATGGAATGGACGCTGCAGTGGTTATAGATAAAAACATGCAGCTTCGCTATCTGCTATGTCAGAACATAGAAGGGTATATACTGTTCGCCTAAAAAAAACCTAGAAAATATCAACAAGATTAAAAATGCAAATATATTTGTTATGGGAATGCAAGGTACAGTTCAGCTCAAAAGTTTGCAAACCCCTAGAAGAATTTTAAATTGCATTTTATTTTATTTTTAGTACATCCCTTAGGCAGTTTTTTGAAATGAGGCGAGACACTTCAGATGAAGACACTTTGTTTGTATGTTTTTCATGCCCTTGACAAATTTTTGGCTTAACGTAATGCGTAGTGACTAATGGAAAGAAAAATATTTACTGTATTGCACTTAATCTATTTGTATCTGTAGATTTCAATTAATATATTTTCTCAAAATTAGTTTTTTTCTCCTGTGTGTTAGTTTTATTCCTATCTATATTCTGAGCTGTTTTACAGATAATAGTTTTTTCCTAAAAACATTGTAAAAATGAATAGTTGTGGATTAAAAAAACACCCTTCTGTAAAATATTGTAACTCTCATATAAAACAGTATTTTTTAAATCTGGCTCTATCCAGTGTTTTGATTTATGTTTTGGAAATGTATGCAAATTTGTGTATATTTAATAGGATAATGCCTCATTTACACATTTTAACAACATTTTTAAAAAATCTAATCAACTGAGAAATATATTCATCTATTAGTTAATTTTTTTCACCTGGAGTGTCTCGCCTTAATATTCCACAAGACAAAATTGTTCAGGTGGCCTTGTTAAAATGTATGCGTTTTCTCCTTCGAGCGTCAATGACTGTTTGTATCTTATGTGATAGTTTTGAGTCTCTGGCTTGTCCTCTGAGCTGAAGCAGCCCACTGTCCAAACATCCTCTAAGTTCTTTGGTTTCCCAGCATGCTCTACACATTTGAGTTCTTCCCCACAGCGGCTATACGATGTTGATCTCCAGCTCTGACACTCGGGACAATCGAGGGACTCATGCAGCTTTCACAAAAGGCTGCAAACAATCATTGACAACACAGTGAGAAAACACAGTGTTACGAACTAAAGGAATGCGAACTTCTGAACGGAATAAATAATTTCGTATATGGCATCTTCAGGGCAGTACTAAAAATAAAAATACTTTAAAAAACAAAAAATGCTTAGCACCTTCTAAACAGACTCTGCTTGGGGTGTGTAAACATATGAGCATTTATCTGGTATTTGTGCATTAGATACTTTATGTTGGGTAAGAGAAATATGTTTGGAAAAATAAACTAGTGTCATTGTACAGCATTACATTAAACACCAGCTGTAGTCCTCACTAAAAATCTCTGTAGTACAAGTGGCTCTGTTATATTTTATCTACACAGGCTGTTCAAAGGTTAATAATGCTCTGTAAAATAATTTCCCAGCATGCACAACCAAAAAGAAGCAAGAGAAGCTGTTGAACTGCAACTATTTAACAACACCACATAATTACTGTAAAAAAAAAAAAAAAAAAAGAAGCAGAAAGGGAAACGATTCACAGTGGTTCTTAATATTAAGCTTCACGGTAAACAACACATTCTTGTTAAACCTGTCAGACTCCAAACTGGACCACTTTTCATTGTGAATCTGTAGTCGTAGGTTGTGACCACTCCCCCTTCTCGATCAGAATGGCTTTTTGCACGGGCAGTTATTATTTTGGATTAGGCATAATAATAGTGCCCTCGTCATTCTGCAATTATAAAGGAACTTGCCAGTTGAAATGATCTGAATGATGATTAGACCGTTCTGATATGCATTTTTAAATATACTTTTATTTCTTCTGAGCTGCTCTTACATGCAGTAAATCCTGTCAATAGTGTGTGTAGATATTTTTTGTGTATTGTCATAACCGTATGCATCAGTATAGGCAAAGCAAATGCTGTACAAACTAAACTATATGAATTCTTTCCCCTATTGATTGTGATAACCCTAATTTTTGGTTATGTACTTTCTGAAGAGTTTCAGATTTTGGGGCATCAGTAACATCACACTTTATTTCATTTCTATTGGGATGATGCCTTACGCAATATTACAAACTAGCAAGTAGGCTATTAGAGACTATTACAATATTTTCAGAATTGCTTATATAGTGAAATATATTTAATGATATGCCTATGGTAGTCAGTCTTTATTATATATCTCCCTAAATGTCAATAAATATAGTCTTATTCCTATCAAATAAATAATACTCAAAAAAGGTTTTGCTGTGATTGGCTGTATAAAGTCTTTAACAGTTAAAATGTCTCCCTTTCAAGCCTGTACTGAATAATATCTCGCTCTGAATACTTACACAGCACCTCCTCCATTGATCCAGGCTACATTCTTTGAAGTATATCATCGTCACTCTATTAGAAGTTGCGATGTTTGGTTAAGAAACAAAACTTTTTGAAGTGCTGCATTTTCTAATTGGGAAAGTCGTTACTGCTTTTGTTTTGTTCTTAAAAAGGGCTTTAATTGGTTAAATACAATGTGCATGGCTTATTCTTAGGGTTATCAACCATTTAGAAGCATTTTTCTAACAGTGCATTTTTGGATAAAGATTAACTTGTTTTATTAAGACGGTTATTGCTGTTTCCTGCATACGCTGACCTAGTGACCTTAAAAGAGGCAGGAGAACAAAATGCGGTATATAGACAGACAACTGTTGTTCTCAATCGGATTCTAAAATCGAGCTATTGAAGTTTGCATAATTGATTCTATTTTTAAAATGGTTTTGGTTTATATATATATATATATATATATATATATATAAAAAACCAAAATGCACAAGCATTCATTCCTGCAATGGACGAATGTCTGTCCCTGATCAGTGCTGGGGATTTAAAGAACTAGAAACAAATGTTAAGAAAATACCATCGTATTATTGTCCCTTCATTTTAAAGTAAATTAAGATGCTGTTCTAAATAACTGTGACGTTTAGAAATACAGCCAAAATACGCTATCCGTGCAAATACAACCAACTAACCCAAAATATAACCTAAGTGCAATAACATTTGCCATTTGAGTTTGCTGTCGAGAAATGCACATGCTTTTCGATTGCAAATTCTGTTTGTTTTCTTCAAAATAAGGTGCTTTTAAGAGCTTTAATTTGTTAAGCCTTTTCAGTTCTGTATCTCAAATCTGAGTTACTTAAAGGGACGTGAAAAATATTTCAACAAAGTACCTTATTACACTAATGCTAACAAAACAAGGCGCTAATGCGGCCGTAATACATGAATTCAGAAGAGGCGAAAGACTAAGTATAATCTGCTGTAACAGTCAAAAGTTTTTCAGAACTAATATTTAAGAAGCTAATGGCTCAAAGGTAAATCGTTATAGTAAATTAAATACAATCACAAGCTTACCCTAGCATATCTTCTAACACCGTGCACATGTGGCAATGGCGCAGAGAGGCTCGATGGGGGAAAAACTGACCCATTTCAAACCGAGTACATTTTCAGTGGCTCCATTCTTTTGTAGTGGCCTTCTAGCGAAAGGGGGGGAAAAAAGACAGTTTCCCAACCTCCGAACACTCTAATCCCCTATCCCAAAATCCCCCGGCCTGCAATGAGACAGGCAGTGGGTGTGTAATTTGATTCAGCATGAGCGGCCACCAAATTGGGCGTTTCCCCCCCTGCTTTCTTGTCAATTACAATTGTCTGATTTCATTGTGGAGTTCAAGGTTGTTCTCGGATTGGCTACTCGTGACCGTGCACTGGCAGGCCTGTCTCGAGGGGGTCACGGCAGGATGTCCCGCTCATGAAGGAAGACTCCATGGAAACTTCGAAGGCCTGCCTCTTGTGCACATTAAACGAGAAATCTCTGAAGAAAAATGCTTTGGGTCTATCTAGTCACACACTCTACTCAGAACGGCCAGCTTTTCTCTTTGAAATAAAATCTGCTCTTGGATTTTTTTTTTTTTTATTCACCCCACGGCAGGACAAAAGAGGCCCCGTTTCTCCCTAATGGGAATACCAAAACGGGAGCGAGCAAGCGATCAACAGGAGGGGCCCCAGCTGCACCTAGTTTAGCCCCCTGCGCGCCGACTCCGTCCTCATTCACGCCACTGTACGCCGCCCCTCCTTCCTACAGCAGTTGCTTTGCACCTGGACTCTGATGTATGGCTAATTATCAGCTCCTCCTAGGGCAGGCCATGTCGGGGTGCTCCGGGGATTGTACCACCACTGCGACAAAACAATATACTCACAGGGAGGAGCTCTGTAGTCATTACAGCGAATGAGCGCTTCGTAGAATTAGAGCACAGTCCCCCCCGACAAGCCCGACCCTCAGAAAATAAAAAACTTAATCTAAAGTACGATATGCAACACCTGCCTCAGTGCAGACGGACAGTCGGAGGACGCTTTGCTACTCAAATGCTGCTCCTCGGGAACGGGTGATTTACTTTGTACTGTAGCTCGGAGTCTTGCTTGCTTTTGTCTATTTGGTCTATTCAGGATCAGATTACAGACCCCCTCCCCTCAATCGCCCCCTCTGCTTTTTTTCCCTACTTATATCTTATGCCTTATGTTCAGCGTTTAACTAAATAATGTGGAAAAGGAAAAAAAAATAAATGTACTGACTGAGTGCAGGAAAGAGAATAAAAACGTTACTGAAAGAACCCGGGAAGTCCTCTTGAAAACAGAACGCTGGATGAGTTCCAAGGTTTTTTGAGCTGACCAATCAGTTTACTCAGATTCTTTTTTTTTTTCGCATTGTACCTAATAAGACCGTTTTAGATACATCACATAATAGGCTCACTGGTGCAGAAACAAAACAAAACAAAACAAAAGAAACTCCCTGTTTTTACTCGTCAATTACCCGTTCGAATATTGATTTGCAAAGCAGATACTACATCAGTAATTGTGATGATCCGAATTTAAAGCCATCAGGTCATATATATCAGCCCCTATTTCTATACCATCTATTTCGCATAGACATCTAGAAATGTAATGTTTTTTCGACAATCACTTTACATCAGTTTTAAGGTGCAAAGATTTAAGATTCTAGTTTGCCTTAAAAAAAGAATACTCGCTCATTTGCAAAAGATGCTGGGATGTAAAACTATACTCCAATCTTAGGAAATAAACTCGTAATGATATTTTTTCATATAATAATATACCTCCCCAGCGAAGGAAAAGTGTAAAATGTTCACATTATTTCTTCTGTTACTGTCCACATACAGCATGTGGAAAAAAACAGCACCAGTAAAAAATTAAATAAAATAAAGCAAAACAAACCAACATGCTAAGAACTACGTTCTTTCCATTTTTAAAAAAACCTTTATAAAATATATATGCATATATGTGTACATATAAAAGAAAAATCTGAAAATACTTCTTCCTCTTTTTTTTTAGTAAACCAAGCAGTGTGTTCTAAAATATCTGCTTGTTTTGGTTTTGTGTTTTCTGAAAAATAAAAAAGTGAATACTGACCAAATAAAAAAAAAAAAAGATTAAAAGTGAACTGATTCTACAGAGTAAAAACGAACCACAAAAAAAAACAACAACAAAAAAGTAAAGATAAGTCGACTTTTTAAGAGAATATCCGGATGGCCTGTGTGACCAGGGTGTGGCAGACAGGACACTCCGGATGGTTAAGCTCACAAATTCGGATGGCGCACTCCATGCAGAAGAGGTTATGACCACATGGGACCAGAGCAGCGGTCACTTTGCTCTCAAAACAGGTCATGCAGTCCCGAGCCACGGCAGGCGGAGAATCCGGCACGGGGAGACGTCCAGTGAACGCAGCGGTGACGGCGGTGGGCTCGCTGTGGGCGCGGCGTGCCTGGGCGTGAGGAGACCCCACGGCATTGGAGTTTCCGGTGCCGCACGGTTCGGGCAGACCCGGTGACAGTCTGGTCAGAGGAAGAGGCAGGCCTCCAAAGCTTTTGGAGCGCTGCTGGGCGTAGTAAGCCACCTGTTTGGGATAGTCGGGATCGCCCCAGCTTTGAGTGCTCTCGGATCCGAAGTAGGAGCATGGCTTGTCCCCACTGCTATGGTTGGTAAAGTCACCTTTACTGTAAATCCCACCACCACCACCTCCTCCTCCTCCTCCACTGCTACTTCCGACCATGGCGTCTGAGAAATTCTGGCGGTAGCTGCTGGCAAGCGGCTTGCGCGGGGCCCCCTGTAGCCCCCACACCTGCTGCAGGCGGCTCTCCAAACCCCCGTTGCCGCTGTCAGGTCCCAAGCAGTCGTTCTCATTGTTGTGGTCATGCAGGCCACCCGTGCGGAAGGCGATGTGCGCCTCGATTTCTTCCCTCGCCCGTTCTGCGTTCCCAGGGGAGCCGGTGATCTCAAAGACGGGGTCACGGTCGCGGCTCGGAGTCACGATGTAAGTGCACGTTTGCTGCTGGATGCGCTTTATAGTCGAGCCTTTCGGTCCGACCACCAAACCCACGACGCGGTAGGGCACCCGCACCTGTATGGTGGTCTGCCCAGGTAGCGGCGCAGGAGGCGAGCCGCTGAAAGAGACGCCCAGCTTGTTCCTGGAGGCCCGCAGCATGGAGAAGTGCTCCGCAGCTGAGATGATTTCACGTCTGGCCAGGGCCACGTCCTCTTTGCGGCCGGTGATGAGGAAGACTGGTTCTTCGCCTCGGACGGGGGTCTTGATGTAGGTGTTTGTCTTTGCACGCAAAGCTTTGATTTTGCAACCTGTTGAGTGGAGAAGGAGTATTATAGTAGTAGGAGTACTAAATGTTGTCAGATAATACTTATTTTGCTTGTTTGTTTCCAGGTCAAAAGGTCACCCATGCACAGAATCTGCAGCAGAAGAACTCATTCACAAAGTTCTTCCTGTGTTGAGTGTAATTTAAATATTTTGAATCAAATTGACCATGTTTTATCAGTTTACCATGCTTAAATACACAAAATTCTGCAGATTCATTGCATAAGTCAGCATATTAGATCTGGGCCTGCCCATGCCTTTTTCTATTACAACCTATACACAAAATATACCAAAATACAATTTTTGATTATTAAAAATTAGCATTGTATTGCACATTCTTCCACAAAATATACTAAATATCATTTTTTTTGTTACAAAAATGGCATTATTTTGTTATTTTTTGTAGAAAAGCTGTTAAATTGTACTTTTTTGGGGGAGAAAAACAGTATCTGACCATTGTCTGTACAAAATATATTATAACAACGTTTTATTATAAAATGAACATAGTGTTGCAATTTTGTGCAAAATATGAAAATATTTTTGAAGATAAAAATAAGAATTATTTTGTAATTTGATTACACCCATTGAACCTTATTCATAAAGAGAATAAATATGTGTTAATCTTTCTTCCTTTGTCATTTTCGTTGATAAAACTATTGATTGAACAATGCACACTGAAATTTCTTCTGCTCGTGTTTAATGAATGAGGCCCAAAGTGAATTTGGAAATAACTGCTCACTTCTCTCTGTTGTGGTAAATGTACAAATCCATTAAAGCAATGCTTTTTTTCTACATTACACTGTTTGCATTACACTATTGTCTTGCTGTTTCATTCATTATATAGAAAAAAATGTCTCCTTTTAATTATTTTAACTATTTAGCATAATAAATCCTATTAAAATTTTCCACTGTGTGTTGACGTATCCTATTAGGATGCAAAAAAAAATCTGTAAATACAATAGCACTTAAAAATCGCTGTTGTGTGAATGACGCCTCCTCTGCAACAGTGCCATGTGCTAACTGTCAGTTACAGGTACTACGATATTCAACACGGAAACCCAAATTAAAATGCTTCCGATGTAATTTCCCAGCTATTCTACAGAAGGAGTTGACTCGAGGACAAAGCAAGCACGCAGAATCCCCCATGAAGTTATTGTTAAGATATGAATTCATGACAAGGTGTGGTGCTCCACAGCATCTGCCTCGTGTTCAGCACCAGAGTATTTATTAGCACCTCAGTGGTGTCTTATCAAGAGTGGGGTGGCTTTCTCCGCCCAGGGGCCTGTTCAGTGGATAGATCTCTGCACACTGGTTTCATGCCTCATTGTGTACGGCAGAAGCTAAAAAAATAACCTGGATGGACTGTCTAGCACTGACAGCAGGGAGCACAGATTCCCTCCCGCCGCTGAATCGTCCCTCTTGCTGCAGGAGCACATCTCCTAACAGGCATAGCAGCCACTGCAGGTGAACAAAGCACTGGAACCTTACAGCTCAAAATTCCAACTAATGGTGATAACAAGGATACCTAAGTGTGCTGCTTTTTTCGCCATCACTCTGGCTTGTTATTATGAGGCCAAATGCGTCTATCTATTTGTAGAAAAATGCAGTTAAATGAACCTAATAAAGGCCAAATGAATGTCACAGGATGTGGCCGTACTATCAATGACTAATGAGGTAAAGCCCCCATTTCGAATCCTCTTAATCAGCAATTTCCAAGCCACGCGCTCACCGCATCCACAGTTAGCCCCATTTAGATTCTGAAAGCACGCAGGCCACTTTACAACTCAACAAAGTCGTCATATGCGGGGAACCCGCTTGCTGGGATGTTTATTAGAGCATATTTCATCTGGGTGAGATATTATGCTCTTAACGAATGGACAGAAGAGGCTTCCTGACCCCCTGCTTTGAGTGTAGGGCTGTTGTACTGGTAGACGGGGCGTGACTCTAATACAGTCTTTATAGTCTGTCTCTCCAGGACCAAATGCAACACGGCTTTCCAGGATGCTGGAAATGTATTACAAAGTGACTTATTGAGACAACAGGGTCACCAAAGTGATCCAAAAACACGCAGTTGCCTCCTCAACTTATTCCAAATATCATCACACACGCATACAAAATACAACTTTTCCGCCAAGTCACGTTTATATAGCTCTGCCCTCAACGCACACGAGGACTTTTACTTCTTTGTCTGACCACACTGTCAGAATTTCAGCACTTTTAGACGCTCACGAGACACTCGGGCATCAGCGGTGGACTAAAGTTACCCGACAAGTGCTCTTTGTCTGAGGTAGCCTGATGAAAACAACGTGGTGCTGCATATGAAAGCCCCTAGGAACTACAGAGGCGCGCGAAGGAGCGACTGACACAATGTATCCAGTCAACAAAGACCGTTGACTGTTACATTGTATCCAGCGAGCGCACACGCGTTCCATTTTCTGTTTCAAAAACAGAATTACGCGCGCTCAGACGACAAAGGGAAAGCAGCGTGCTGACATTGAAGGCGTGTTTGTGGAATAACGCCTTTGTTCTCGTAACCGCTCATAAGTTTGCTTAAAGCTAAGAGGAAATGCTCATGTACATGCCATCTACGCGCTGAAACGGAGTGCTGAATTGTGGCTAAAACAAGACACGTTAAAAGCATCACCACTCCCTTTTTCTTTGTCAAGACAGCTCCACACTTAGTTTGAGCCGCGCACCCTGGAGAACAACGAGTTGGAAAGCATGTGAAAGTGCGCATCGTTGTATTTACCTTGCCTCCCCACTATTTCGGCCACATGTTCGGAGCTTGGCACGGGGACGCACTCCGTTATGTTGCAGCCCCGTCCTTTGGTTTCGGTGGGCGAGCTCTCGTACAGGGCGCATAACTTGTTCTTCCCTTGTAACATCCCCGAATCGGCTTGGATGTGATTGTGGTGGTTACTGTTACTCCTGTCTTGAACTCCTCCACCACCACCACCTCCACCCGCAGGAGCCCCGTCCTCGCCTTCTCCAAGACCCAGCAGCGACAGTTGGCCCAGCGCAACTCTAAGGGCACGGGAATCGTCCTCCTCCTCCTCGGGTGGCACCAGGAGACCTTCGCTGCCGAAACCGGAGCCGGCCAAATCCCCGCCGTAGCCCCCATTTTTCTCCATGATCCCTGCTAGAACCAGCAAGCTAGGCATGGCTAACAAAAGAGTGTGAGACAAAGACACTGGTAAGAGACTGGAGAAACAGCACCCTCGCCGCCACCCCGCCCCCTCCTGGTCCTAGTCCCCCCTTTGCGCTAGTCCCTCCCACAGACCAGCCCCCTCTCCGGTTCCGAAACGCACAAGGCGAACGGGACACAAGGATGTCTGCGCCGAGAGGGGCTAGGCGAAGTGATGCTCCACCCCGTCTGGTTCGCTCAGTCCCCGCCTATGGCAAGCCGCCCCAGCATTTATTCTCCAGAATCGATCTATTTTTATGTCACTGCTACTGTGACTGAGCGACATGTTTGTTTGTTTTTTTCTTACTAAAGATACTGCTTTATTTGATGTCTGCAATAACAATAAGCAAAATTTTAAACAAATTAATGCATTTTTATATTATTATTATTATTATATTATTACATTTTCAATTTCGTATCCAAATTATTTTTTACTATAAAATTTCATATTTTAAATGTTTTTAAAATATAAAATTTATATTTAAATATATTTCATATTTTGTATACAAAAAACTAAATAGAAACTAAGTATATTTTAATATTATGTTAATTTATTATTAGTATTTTTTATAATAAAAAATATGTACATATAAATTATATAAATGTAATACTGTTTTTTTTCTTCTTTTTTGTTTTTACAAAATTACTGTAATGATAAGGTGAGTATAAACAAAATTACTGTTTAATTCTACCTTGTAATAAAAATAACATTTCAATTTCAAAAATAAAAACACTATGCATTATATATATTTTGATATTTTAAAATCATTTTTTATTATTATTTTAATTTATTTTTAGTGGTAATACTTATCCAGTTATATTTATGGGACTTTCAACAACATATTATCTTTATCGATCAGTGATTGATAGATTAATTGCATGGTGTAATTATCACCAGCAAGTGAGTCATCATTATTCATAAAAATATGAACACCGAATAGCAGCTTTACACAAAAAAAATTACGTTTGTATTAAGAAAATTGTTCGTTATTGTTTTATCTTTTTATTCTTTAAGCCTGAGAAATATACTGATCTCTTTTGGTAATAACTTATATAATAACACTAAAATAATCGCTATTTCTATTGTTGTTGTTGTTAGATAATCAGTTTATATATTTCTAAAATGGATAAGCTACTAGTGTAAAATAATAAATGTTCAAACAGCTTGCCATGTCCTGCCTCGCTGAGACAGTCACCGTCCATCCATCTATCTATCCATCCACCCTTCCATCCATCCCGTTGCATTCAGACTCCTTTGTAGCAACCAACAACTCACTTCTGATGAATAATCCAAAACATAATTTTTATGCCGTAAATATTAGGCCACAACATCATAGTTCATTGTGTTGTGTTGTGTTGTGAGGAGAGGCGTGCCAGGATGATCACACATGTGCGCCTGCAAACAACACCATCCAGCTGCCGCTCTGCATCTCAACAACAGCGCTTCTGTTGTGATGTTTGATCAGCGGAGTGTAATAACATGACTGAAAATACGCGCCGAGTGTCGAGGAACTGAAACATCTGGCCCCAATATTTCCCCAAACTGAAAGAGTTAAACTGACATAATTTGGGGGTCCGCCCACCCTGTTTGCCGTTGGTTGCAGCGGGTCACTGAGTTGTTGTTTGGACTACCGTTGCGCATGGAGTGCTGTTACACTGAGAGGCGCTGAGAAGAAGAGATGCGGGGAGTTATCAGACAGACGTTGCAGGATCTGCACTGCACATTTGTGGTAGAGAGAGAGAGAGAGAGGAGAGCGAGCACGTGTCTAGCAACATCGCAGGCAAACCTTGAACAAAGAGCATTCGTGTTTCCACCTCAGACGACACTGTCCTCATGATGCCACGCCTGGCGGCAAAGATGAAATCTGGAACAACAACAACAGCCACAACAGCAGCAGCACCAATAATACTAATACTAATACTACCAATAATCAGATATAGCCTAGTTTGAATATGTAGAACTGATACCAGATGTTGATATTTTAAACAATATCAAAACATTAAATGTTATTTAGAAATTATTATTTATATTAAGAAAATACAGTACATACACTTTTATACCAACTACATTTTTTAAGATGATATTTTTAAAATGAATTGAAACTCAAACTCATAAACATGCAAAATACATTTATATATCTATCTATATATATCTATCTCTCTCTCTCTCTGTATATATATATATATACGTGTGTGTGTACTTGTATGTATTTTTTTTTTAATGTACAAAATTTATTCAAATTATGTTGACCTGGGGCATGTTGTCACTGTGTGGGGTAATTTGTCACAATGGAACCTATTTAATAGCATTTTCTTGGCTAGCTAGGGTTTAAACAGTTTAAACACTAACAAAAATCTTAAAATTGTTTTGGTAAAAAAATATTGAAATTTAATTAAAACAACAATAATATTACAAATTATATCATCATCATGTATCATCATCATCATCATCCTCATCATTATCCAAATATATTTGTTTCAATTATAGAACCAATACCAGATATTGATATTTTAAATCTATTTAATAGTAAGCAAATTAATTTCTTATTGTCTTATTGTACCCTAAAATTGTAATTAATATTTTCTTTTTGAAAATCATGTACTGACACATATTTATACAAAATATACTAAAAAGCTTTTGAACATAAAAAAAAAATAATTCATTTGGTCATGCATCGACCCTAAAGTGGGGCATGTTGTCACACTATATGCATGGGGTGAGTCACAATGGAGCCTATTATTTATAGTTTAGTTAAGGTTAAAAAAAAGTTTAAACACTATAAAAAATACAGTGTGTGTGTGTTTAATTAAATATTACAACTACAAATAATATCCATAAATATATGATTTGGATGAAATGCAGGCACTTAAAAAAGCATGCAATGCATCAGCTTTGAAAGCTAAAATTGACATGGGAGTACGGTGTAGTAACTGGTTTTATATTGACTACACAGAATGTCATAATTCTTTACCATCTAAGGCAAGCATACTTAACTGTTTTTTTAGGAAATGCTTATGAAATTCTTCTCATGTCAAATATAGAGGTGATTGTTTACACTAAGTCTCTTCTCATTTGCATCTGCAGTTTTTCCGGTGTTTTGATTGGTCAGTCAGACAGCTGGACACTTGAAGTTGCACCAGCGTGAGTCGCTCAGATGGCAGCACTAATATGAGATGTACATGACGGGTCTTTCTCACATATTCTGGATCAGTGCCAGCACCTTAGTGACAGTCAGTATGTCCAAAAGGTCATTTGCCTCCATTAATGGTCTCCACTGGGAGCCCAAGGCCCAAATCAATATCAACTATGGATAACAGATCATGTTTCCCTGCCTGCTCCGTCTGTCTGTGGGCCTGGGTCCTTTGTTTATCAATTCCCCCTTTTGTCTTTCCACTCGTTCACTTTGCTTGTTTCATTCGAATCTGCGTCTAGTCATTGGAAGCGCCTCTTGAAGTCGGTGCTGAACATTCTCTTTCCTGGCAGAGCCAATATGTTTGCACACACTCATATCGTACCCATTACACCCACATTCTGTAAATAATGACCTAATATGACATCATCCAGCAGAGCATTTGTCAGCACACACACGTGCCGTAATGTGGTGTCACATAACAATGACACAAATCAGTCGGCATTAATGCCTTAAGCTTAATTAATACACAACGGGATTATAATACAATCAAATATTTATTTTACATATGTTATTTAAATGTCACGTGAACAAATTATGATTTGTGTAATTTAAATAGTTAATCACGTTTAATAAGGATTACTTTATTTTCATAATCCATATTAAGTATAATTAACTACTGAATCATATATAATTATTATATTATATTTATTATTATTTATATAATTATTATATTATATATTAATTATATTATATATAAATAAATTTTGTGATAACAATAATAATACTATTAATAATAAAAGCATGGCAAAAACAAATAAATAATGAAAAAAGACCCACTTCCCTATTTTTTTTTTCATGCAATATGCATTGCTATGTTTTTCTTGAAATCCATATTAGGTGTGCTTAATTAAAAGCTCATTAATGCATAATATAATACAAAATATATTATAGAATTATAAAACTATTTAATATTAATTAATCACACTTAAAATGGACTGATTGGTATTTATTTGTAAATAAAAACATTATTAAAAATGATACTTAAATGATAAAGCAAGTTATCATAAGCACTTTTTATTTATGTTTGAAGAGATATTATTATCAATGGCCATCACTCAGGCCTTCCTGCTATTGAGCTCTATGACTGTACTGACCCTTCCCCCTCCTCCCTCTCTCTCTTTCTCTCTCACATAAACACTTGGGGTTTACATTGAGTGTAAATGCTTCTCTGAGCTGGGAATATGAGTCAGGTGAGTATGACCTCATCTCTTTTTCCTGTGCAATGAGGTAATGTATCTCTCCAGCTCTCTTCCTGCTCTGTGAGCCAATCATTAGAGGTGCTTCACCAATGACACACCCCAGTGATGATTCAGATTCTCACTGTCACATGACCCTCGCACCCCTCAGGTGATCTCACTGTACAGATGGATCATGGCCAACATAACCACTGCACACTGCAACAGAATAAAAGTGCTTAAGGTCTTTCCTTTCAGGTTTGACCTATTAGTTTTCTTTTTGGAATCGATGAATGAATCAATCAATTAAATAATTACATTTTCAATTAAACTAACTAGAAAACCTCCAATCAGTTGAAATGACCTACACAATATCAGTTCAGACTAGATTTCTGTATATAACATGTATATATCTAGATGTTATGCAGAATTATTTGTTTACTATGTTTTTAAAATGTTCAGTTTAGGGGTCTATTTTTTTAAAGATTCAAGTATGTCCAAAACACCTGCTGCTGAGGTTAGAGGTTGCATTTATTTTTCTCCATAGAAGACACTTACATTACTTTGGCTAAATGTGATCACATTATCTGTTTTGATACATGTGTGAAATTATCATCTACTGTTCACACACAAATGCTGTGATAATCACATCTATATCTACAATGATAATCAGCACATCTTTCACAGGAATGCACAAAGTAGTTTCGCTGAACTTTACAAAGCGTTCACACACCCTCTGCTGGTAGGAAAAACGAATTGCAAATAATCAAGTGGTACAGTACAGAATGGAATTTACTGCAAAATTGTTAGTGCTGTCCTAATTTATTGTAACATTTAAACTATATCTAATCATATCGCACATCATCTGTGCTTGAAAACTCATAGAAAACCACCATACAATTAATTAATTTATTAACACGTATTATACAGTCAGGGGCGTAGCACCAAATTCTGGGCCCTATGCACAAGCAGTGGCCATGGGCCCCCGTAAGCTCGAGGTTCACAAC
>JAUMHE010000021.1:1981492-1998701 GCA_032359235.1 Enteromius mattozi
TTTCATATGATGTATACATCTCAGTTTTGTAAAATTTTACCTTATGACTGGTTTTGTGGTCCAGGGTCACATATCTGCTGTCACTATGTTTTTATCCAAATTTGTGAATTAAGTCTATGCCAAAATTTGGAATGCCACTTAAAACATTCCATTCCTAAAAAAACAAAAAACAAGCCTGTGAGCTGATAAAATGCAATAGCAATCTTGTTTTTAGTTTTTTTTTGTTTTCAGAAGTGAATGCATAATAGTCTATTTGGGAATGCAATTGTTTGAGAAAGCTCTCTTGTTTGAAATGAGATTGGTCCGTTAGTCACCTTATCCAGTCTAGTGACCTGTAGAAGCAAAATCATGCGACTTTTTTATTTTTATTTTTTGGTTGCGCTGCCTCAGTTGAGTGTAATACATTTTTTTGTGTGTGTGTGTCCATTTTAATATTTTATGAATATTTTATGAATATTTTTGCCATTTCCATCCAGTGTCTTTTAAGCAATATTCCAAAAAATAAAATGGATGGAAATGCAGGTAATGACAAACAGACCACAATCTCCTTTAAATACAACTGACGGCTCAAGTCCCTAACAAAGCGATTAGTGTTGTAGTCCCTCTCCGTGTTGGCACGGGCTGTGCCTCTGCTCAGGGAGCTTCACAGCGGTGTTGAGTGAACATTAGCCCTGACCGGGGCAGGTTCTGCTTGAGTGGCTTCACTCATGGCCTGTCTGACCACTGGAGTGGAAGAGAAGATCTCCTGCAGGGTTCAACTGCCATTCATAAAACTACCAACCACTGCACTACTACAAACTCCCAGACGCATTTTTAATGAATGAGATTTACTTCTTGATGTATCAGAGATGTTTGCGTACATTTTGGTATATGCTACTTAGGTTATTGGATGGACTTCAGGTGTTTTTTGCTGTATATGCGGAGCTTGATGCATTCATGTTTTCATACAGTTTGCTATTTCACCCCTCAGAGTTTAGATCAGTCACTTATACAGCCAAATAAACTAAACTCTGCTGTCAGTTGGACTCAAATCCACACCAAAGCTGTAGTGTGAAAGTGTCTTGACTCTTGAGAGCCTCACGCACTCATGTTTAGTCTGCTCTCATGCCAGTGCCAGTATCTGCCACTCAAGATCACGACCTGAGCTATTGAGCTTAGGAAAGTGGATTAACAAGACAGTCATTAAGATTTAGTGATCTCTGCCTGCGCAGTGACATCACAATCCGTAGTCTGTCGATATACTGAGAATGGATTGAGTAGATTGGGTACAGAATGATTGTGTGGTTTAAAATCATTTGCTTGTGCTGTTTGTTCATGTTTAAAGTAATGTAAAACGCATACAGAAAATACACTTGAACATTTGAAAATGTGCATGAGCAAAGAGGGCACAATTCATGCTGCAATCGAATGAAATGATGTTTAGACCTTCTTGGTAATGCTATGCAAAAAGGAACATCTTTTAAGAGACGGATCAAGTGTTGCATTTTGAAGATAAAAAAAGTTTTTATTTCTTTGGTGTAAACTCCACATTGCTCAAAACCCAGGAACATCTATTAAGTAAACAGGGTCAATTTTAATTTCTTGCTTTTAGACAATGCCACATTTCTAATTTCCTCCATTTCCTCTTTTGGCTTCCTGCAACTTCAAATGCAAAATGTACTTCATAAATCTCCCTTTTTGTTTATATGTGACCCTGGATCACAAATCCAGTTTTAAGTTGATGTGGTATGTTTGTAGCAATAGCCAAAAATGCACTGTATGGGTTAAAATGATCAATTTTGGTTTTATGCAAAAAAAAACATTAGGATATTAAGTAAAGATCATGTCCCATGAAGACATTTTGTAAATGTCCTACTCTAAATATATTAAAACGTAATTTTTGATTTGTAATATGCATTGCTAAGAACTTCTTTAGTCAACTTTAAAGGTAATTTTCTCATTATTTCGATTTTTTTTTTGCGTCCAACAATTCAGTACAACAAATACAGTAATGATTAACAATATCATAACTTAAACCATATCTAATTGTTTTTGTAATACATTAATTAGAACAGAAAATTGCATTTTGTATGTATTAACTTTTTATTTCTTTGAAGTAGCATGCATATTGTGCACAAAACACTAAGAGTGCTTTTAGACAGTGCGACTTGACACTTTTAGCACTTGTGTCATCTCAAAAAAAAATCTTTCATTAATACCATATTTCTAATTTCCTTCATTTACTCGTCTAGCTTCATGCAACTCCAGTCTCTCAGCATGCAGACAGAAAATGTGGAATATGCAGTTCGTAAATCTCCCTCTTTCTCCCTCCCTCCCTTAGCGACAGCACTCCCCTCTTATCTTGTCTTCTTTAGCGTCACAGGAGCATGGCGAAGGAGCGTCCTTGTGCCCTAAGCTCGAGCTTGAGTGAGAGAGAGATAGAGAGAGAGGCAGAGGGAGGGGAGATGCGGCGTCAGTCAGCTGCAGTAGGCAGAGGACAGCGGCAGCAGTAGTAGCAGTGGCTGCCGTTCTCTATTGTTCAGCCAGAACGTTCTCCTTTCCTCTCCAGCCAGCCAGAGGAGCAGAAGCCCAGGAGGTCTGCTATACATGCGCCGTTCCTTCGGGGAACACTAACTCAAGAGGAACGCAAACTCTTTCAGTCTGTGCGACTGAACTTCTTTCTCTGCTCTCGTTGGGGTTTCTTTTCCTCCCGACCGAGTGGATTTTACGCGACTCAGGGGAGCCATGGGACTTGGGGTTAGGGGTGCAAGGACAGCGTTCCTGTGTTTATGGAGGTTATTTTTACTGCTCTGTGGAATCTGGACCGCTTGCGCCCAAACGACAGGAGACGGGAAGTCGCTGTACTTCTGGGAGACAGGTATATGGCTATTTCCATAAGTACCTTGATGGATGTGAGTGGGATGTTTGTACAAAGTTGCATTGCAATTGTTTTATTATCTGGGGTAAGAAAAAGGACAACTAAAGGTCTTCGGTCTCACTTCAAAATGGCTCTGCGCAGAGTGTTTGAATTTTTCTCATCACCCTAATTTCTGATTCTTCAAGTCTGTGCGGTTGAGAAATATGTCCCCGTTTCAGCACAGTAGGTTGTCTCCATTTTCCCTGGCTGATTGTTCGATTTCTTGTGCTAGATAACAGCCGTATCATTATTATAATGAAATCTGACAATATAATGGAAAGAGCTCTGAGGTACAAAGTAATGGAAGTTATTTGACTTTTGATAGCAAATTTGGCCATGTTTCACAGTCACCTCTTCAGTGCATTTGCTATAGTATAAAGAAATATACATATCATACTGTATAAAATATGACATTGCTATAAATTGAATATATTAAATAGTTATATTTTGCTTTGATTATAAGAAAATGAAGCCTAAATTTAAGACTGTAATATTATTTATTATTTCATGATAGTAACACGCCTCATCTCCAAATTCTCAAATATATATGCGTTAGTTCAGTACAACAAATACATTAATGTTTAACAATTTTACCATTTAAATAGTTAGAAGTATATAGTTTGTCTAGCTTACTAGTCAGACTCAGTGAATTTTCTGATTGAAAGTTCTCATTGTAGTGCAAGAAAAAAACAATGTAATAACAATAAAATAAATTTTCATTCTTGTAATAAACAAAAAACTTCAGTATGATGAATACATTTTTGATTAACAGTTGTATCGTTTTTAGTACATTCATCTGACTCTATGATTTTTCTGATTAAAAAGATGGCTTGTGAATGTAATCTAGAGGTTCATATGCTATCATTACTATTGGTACAATGCATTCACATCAATGCTTTGTTTGCAAACCTGCATCTATTCACAGAGAGTCTAAATGTGCAGTTTGGACTCTTCTATTGGCCAGAGCAACGTCCTGAGTCAACGTGCATTTGTCACTGTGTTAGTGAATTTTTAAAGCGGACGTAAGCGCGTAAGGAGATTAAAGGAGCTGCTGGGATTTATACTTTGAAAACATCCCTGGGACATGCATGCAAAAAAGCGGAGCGGCAGGCAAACTTAACCTACATATCTCCCTCTTGTAGGTCATAGTAATTACAGATCATTGGCTCATTTCATTGAAAAACATCTGGTGGAAAGGCAGAGAGTCTATCTCGGATGGGCAGATGCATGATATCGTGCCGTTTGACTGAGATATCGCTCGGGTGCGATAATGTTATTGCGCTTTCTAGAGCGCTCAAGGGGAGGGAAATTTAGTTTTGACGTATGATGTACTGTATGCATAATGAATCTGACCGTAGAAGAGCTCGGGCTTCAACCTGTGGGGAATTGGCTCACATTTCTGCTGTTTATTGGCTTCACAGAAGAGCAATAAATCTGCTGTCTAGGGCTGATATCCTCCCATGATGGAGATGTTCATATAACAGCCCTGGAAACACAAGTGCTTTAGATGAGAATAAACCAGCGTTCCTTGAAATGACGGTTACAACCAACAAGCTTTTTGTTAAGTGATTCTTAATGGCTGTGTTTTTCTTGCTGCAATCGATAGCGCTGGCATACTTGGTGCTTTTCTTTCTAATAAGCAGGCTGGATTAAATGGCACACTTGTCTCTGTACATTTCCCTCCCTGTTTGCTGTCTGAACGTGGGTTTGATGTTCAAATATCCCTGGACAAGACCGGAGCAATTTTGTCCATATCTCTCCGTGCCTCAGCCTCCAATTAGAAGCACTCTTTCTTTTCTTATTTTATCAATATACAGTCTTGTGTTGACCCTCACTGCTGCACACCTTAGCTCTGGCTCCCATGTGTCTCAAACCTAGCTAATATTGACTCCGGCAGGATTCTTAATTAATGAGGGTATTTACAGGCCAAAATTGACTACGTGGGTTACTGTAACTTTGACTTTTAATCTTGGTTGAATAGCATCAGAAATTAAGAGGAATAATGCATCATTCGATTTGTAGAGAGAATATTTAGAGTCCAGGATGTCAATTTGTTCTGCTCAGGTGATCACTAAAGTGATAAACCATGAGAGACTGTCCATTACAGTGGTTTTTAGGTGTGAAGCAAAGTGGTTAAGACCACCAGAACTAGCTTATTGTTATTAGTGTGTCATTTTCTGAAAGTGGCTGATCCAGTCAGAATTCAAATTCTGAAAATATTTTATGTTTTTTTTTTTTATAAATAATAAATCTAAAAAATGATATGCAATCAATCAATCAGTAATTGTTACCCTGGTACATAACAACTAAAGTACATATCCTTAGCTTTCTTTTGCTTTCTGTTGCACATACCAAAAGCATATTGTTCAGTATACCTATATGAAGGTATTCTCCAATGAAATTGTGTCATCATGTACTCACCCTCATGGTGTTCTAAAACTGTATGCATTTTTTTCTTCTGTGGAACACAAAGACAATATTTTCAAGAACGTTGGTAGCTAACCAGCATTAGAGTTCATTGACTTCCATTGTATTGACATTTCTCAAATATCTTCCTTTATGCTTCACAATAGCAAGTAAGTCGCATGAGGGTGAGTTAGTGATGACAGTATTTAATTTTTTGGGTAAACAATTGTTTTTACAGGGGTATGTTAATAGCACTAAAGATGTGTGTACTCTTTCAGTCAGAGAAACAGCGCTTCCCCTTTACATGCTTAAGGCATCGCTCAGAGCTCTAGCCATGTTTTCCCATGTGATTCATTGAGATCTGAAGTGCACTTCAGGACACGCATTACGTGGCCAAGCATAGAGACCATACATCGTGGATTCTGCTTATGTTATGCTAGTTTTATAATGAATCCATGAGTGTAGTATCCATGTTCTATGAGTCATAAGTAACATCCGAGCAACATTATTATGAAATTATCAATATGCTTTAAGTCTTAAAACCAAAGAAATATTCTTTAAAAAAGTTATGACTTGTCCACGCAAGTGGTTTATTTTCATAACACCACCCAAATGTTTACGCAAAGAAAGAAGGTGGAGATATTATTCTCGCTGTAGTGTTGTTGCCGGTGCCACCTTCTGGAGAATCTTTGTTTCATTGTGAAAGTGAAACTGCTTAGTTTGTGCTTTCAAAAGAGGACACAACTAGAAATCGGTGGTTAAGTTGTGTTGACAACGCTGTTTCAGAACAGTTCAAAGCAAACAGTGTGTGCAGTAATTTTACAGAGGACTATTTCCTGAACATGGGAGGAGAGGTGCTGCCCAGTTGTGCACAAAGGCTGTTTCTATAAAATGGGGCAATTCCAACTTTGCAAGGAGAATTTGGCGCTTCTGACTCACAGCATGTACATCCCTATGTTTTCATATTTAAAGGATTTGCCACTGATTATTCAAATGCAAGTTTTGAGCAGTGTAGAGTACTGCTTGTTGTTTGTCGTTTCTCTGATTGCAAATGCAGACATGGTGATGTTTATGAGGCGCAATGCAACACAAAGCGTAAAAAGACAATATAAGTCATTATAACCACTAATTATGTCCCCACTGGATGCAACAAATGCCTCATTGATGAGGGATTTTATTGTTTTTGTATCATTTCTCCATGACACAGCATCACAATACGGTAAGAAGCCTTATTATTATTTTTTTTCCCCCCAGCAGGATAAGGTTCTTGAGTTGTCTTTATAGGTCTTTGGAGATTCATTAATTTGTTGCTGTCAGTTCATTTTTTTTTTCCTCAGGGAAGTACAGAAACAAAAAACAACTGTTTTTGGTTCTCCAAAGAACCTTTCAGTGTACTACTTACAAGAACCATTTTTTTCTTAGTGTGAGGAACATTTTAATGACCTGAGGAATCTTTTTATAATATAAAGAACCTTTTGTGCATTTGCAAGGTTCCATGGATGTTAAAGGTTCTTTGTGGAACCATAGATGCCAATAAAGAACCATTATTTTTATGAGTGTGGAACTCTACAAACCTTTTTGGCCACATAAACCCAAATAGTGATTTTATTTATTTTTTATCTGGTGGCATAAAATGGCAGTTTTAAAGTAGCAGTATATGAAAGTGTATTTTCCCTTATCAGTTCTGATAATGGAAAAACAAGTCACCATTCTCTCTTTTCTCCTGGGCTCAGAATCATAAGTTTATAGCACACATTTCTGGCTTTTTTTGCCACAATATTGCATAGCTTGTCAGTGAACTACAGCTCTGTGTAGTAAATGCCACTCCGTTTGAAAGCAGGTAATGGAGATTTACTGCTAATCACAGAACCAGCTTTAATGACAAGATGCACATAATCATGGAATTCATTTGTTTGCACATTTATAACATCTTGTGAAGAAGTAAGTATAGGTAAATGTTATGTAAAATGTTATAGGTTTAAATATATTTCATGCTGTAACTGTGTAGTGCTAATACAATATGCCCCAAATGAACTGCGTATGTAAATATTACATAGACCTATTGTTTAAATCAAATTTATGCTGAACTACAGCAGGTTTCATCCATGGTTTGTCCATTTAAACATCTGCATTTAGCTTCAAATGGCGTCTTTGATGACATTATTCTATAAAATGTTATTCTGTTACCTGTGTTTTTCTGCTACCGCAATGTGCGTGTAGCTGCAAGTGACTATGACGTCTACTTCAAATTGGTCTATATATATTTTCTTGCATTGCATCATGCTTTTTTATAACACACTGAGAACTA
The DNA here is from genome assembly GCA_032359235.1 of Enteromius mattozi. NCBI lineage: Eukaryota > Metazoa > Chordata > Actinopteri > Cypriniformes > Cyprinidae > Enteromius > Enteromius mattozi. Next base: position 1,989,103 of record JAUMHE010000021.1, read on the forward strand.
TTGGCTGTACTCTCAACCAATAGGAACAGTTAATGCAGACTGAACTCTTGTGTGTGGCCTCCGCCTCAGCAGGCTTTATCCACTCTTAGAGCAGAGATTACCCAGATTACGCTGGATTCGCTGCTTGTCTCCTGATCACACAATCCCTCAGGAACAAAGATGTGCTGTCAGAGCCACTCACACTTCACACCACGTTACCTCCTATAATAAGGCTTGTTAATGAAGCGAGAGCATTCAGGTTGCCTTCACTCCGCCCAATACACTCACTCACACACACACACACAAAAGTTAACATAGACTTCCATGTGGGCAACCAAATGTCCCATTTCACATTTATTAGTATGTAGTGCTTTATTCAAGCTCTAAGCAGTACAAAACATTTTACAAGGTGAGTAATTCGTACAACCTTACTCTTGCGATTAGCTAAAGTGAGGGTTTACGAATTAGCCACTTCTTAAAATATTTCCAAATTGCTGTGAGAACAGGCTGATTATTCAGACTAGTTCAGTGTGTTTATTCAGTTTAGTTAAAAAACCCCCCAGCAAACTCAGCAGCTCTACAGAAGAGAGCCTAGTAGTCATTATTTAGCCCAAGTCAGTTCAATATTAATTCAACTGCAAGATTATTCAGACTGAGTCAGTTGATTTAATTCAGCTGAATAAGTGTCGTTCATCAATTATGAAGCAAATCCGATTCGGAGCTAAAGCAGCTCTACAGAAGACAGTGTCATTATCCAGCTCAATTTAGTTCAAGTTTTGTTCTCATCTAATAGTGTGAGTACAGTCAAGTCGATAATAATACTGAAGTCTTTGTTAAACTCCCAAAATGCTTTGAAGTTTGTGGAGTTCAGACTAAGGGCACAGGATCAGAGGCCACTTATAGTCCAAATAATTGCTATTTTAAGAGGTCCTGGAGCTGTTTGAAGATTTCTTGTCTCAAAATAAGAGGCTTTATTGAAAGTGGAGTGTGAGGATAAGCTCTGTGTTAAAGACCGAAAATGTTATTTCCTGAAAATTGAATGGAGAAAAAATGTTGACTTAATTGTCACCTTCTTTCCAAGAAGCAGATAAGAAAATGTGCCGGGTGAAATTCTGAACTCATTTCAGGGAATGCATTTTAATGTCACCCCGTGTGACCCTGATTTTCATACGGACCTACCGGCAAATGAACCCTATGACTATAATTGGTTGAAAACTACTCCAGGCTCCTGGCAAAGGGCTTTAAATTTAGGACGCGCATACAAACGAGGCCGGTTTCCTCTGAATACATTATTCTCATGGAGCATTTAATGGCATTTTAACAGTTTGAAAAATTTCCCTTGTGTGATTGATTTTTATTTCTGCTTATTTTGAAGCACCTAAATTTGGCTCTGATTTAAGAAAGCTGCAGTCCTAATTGCACTGCGCATTAAGAGTGTGAACTTCCCAGAAGCAGTCTGATCGTGCTCGCATTCACTAAATGGAGCGCATCCTATTCTTTGCACGCTTTAACCGCTGAATTATACCACATATTCCTTTGGGATGAAATGTGACCTGGGTTGCATGTTACTAAGTGCTGCAGAGGTACTGTGGGTTTAAAGCTGAAGCGTTTTCATTATGTTTATTGCATAATTTCCACTTGTTGTCACATGTTACTTTCTTCTTCGGTTGCCAACAGTACAATTCTGTGATATTTGTGGACTTCTCACAAAACCGTAAGCTCTTTATGTCCAAGTGATGACACTGTACTTTCAATATTGTCACTGTACACTGATTAAATGAAGACATCATGGGGATATTTATCTCTCTGTGTATTTTGTTTGAGATAGGACTCATGATACAGCTAAAAAAAAATTCTGAAAATGTAATTTCTTTTGAGCATGTAGTATTATAAGTATTTAAGTTTTCACTTCTTATAACATATCCTTGCTGAATAAAAGTATTAATTTAAGTGTTTTAAAAGGATCTCTTAAAAATAGTTTTCCACTTTAAATTTTTTTTTTAAAATAAGCTAATTTTTTTATGATATGTGTTGTATAAATTATATATATATATATATATAATTTGTGTACTTTGTATATTTACTATACAAAATAAAAAAATGTTCTTATGTATGCAATTAATTGTGATTACTCATTTCACAGCACAAATTGCAATATTTTATTAGAATTTTTTTATTAATATTATTTTTATTAATTCAAAATTCAGTTCAAAATTTCTTAGAAGCCGTTAGAAATAAGCAAGCAATATTTACCCTTTCCTTCTTTACATGTCAGACGAGGATTGGTGATGTGGTCTTTATGACCCATACTTGATAACAAATAGAGAGAATGTTAAAATTATTGTAATATATTCATTATACCACTTGCATTTATTACAATATATCATGATAGATATATATTGAATATTTTATATTGTTCAGCCCAAATTCCAGTATTAAAAACAAGATTTCTTAAACCCACAAAGAGCGTGAAGGGACTATTGTAAGATCCGGTCTTTCGAGGAATATTTCATTTTAATCCCTTTATTTAGTCAAAGAAAGTGCAAAACCTTATGTTTGCTGCATTATAGTGCAGGCATACAGTTACTGCATTGTAATGTTGCATAACCAGTTCTTTTTCTCTCAAAGAGTCAGTAAATGTGTTACAGCATAATAGTTTCTTTTAAAAAAAGTCTGCTTTTTATGAAATAGGTCGCCCTTTACAGATGTGCATGTGTGGTCTCGGTCCTGCTGCGAAAATGGTGTTTGTTTAATCTAAATGGCAGGGCTTATGCTAAGACCAAGGCATCTCTAATATGGCTGTGTTGTGTGGATTAAAGATTATTCTAGATCCATAAAGTTTATTTAGTATGGCATAAGAGGATTAGTCCTTTACACCATGTTCCACAATGTCTTACTGCCAGACCACATTTGATTATGACTTTACAAAGCATCTTGCATGAAAAACCTATAAAGATCCCTTTGAAAAAAAGATTTTGAAAGGAGTTGTAAGAAAAAAGACTAGAACTGAGATTTATTCTCCATAAGCTTTGTCAATGGGGCCTACATAGGGAGTATTTTTGTAGTTAACTAAAACTAAAATCATAAAATATTTTTGTTATTTTGACAAAAAGGTAACTGAAATAAAAAATTAATTTTCTTTTAGCTAGTAACAAAAGGTAATGTTTTTTTTCAAATGTATTATTTTTATATTTAAGCATTTATAAAGCGCAAACAATATTCATAATGTGCAATACCAGGATTGTCTAAATATTTAGCAACTTCATCACACTAAATTTTATTGAAATCAAATGTTGTGCACTTCATTTAATGAATGAAGCGTTTCTATTGTCATGCGGTCTGAAAAGGCAGCTCACTAGGTTTTGTAACAGAGCCTGTTTACCTGCATATACATTGGATATTTAAGGCTCAACAGAAAAACCTCAAATCTTTTCAAGTGTCTCTTCAGCAAAAGGACAAAAATACTTACTACTCTGACAATACAGACTGAAAGAGGTCAGCTAACTTCACATGCACCCTGCTGCGGATGCTTTCTGAACTCTCCAGAGCCGAATGAAAGAGACCATCTGTGTTCACCTAGGGAAAACAAGCCCTGAACACCTCAACAATGTACACTCCAGAGCTCTTCTTTCATCTTTGTGAAGCAACAGCTTTTCAGAGAATTGATTGAAATGGACTCCGTTTGTAAGTGCAGTGACATTTAGTTGGCCGATGTAGTCATTGTTTCTGTGGATAATTGAGCAAAGGAAGTACACTCAAAAAAACCCTGTAAAAATAGGGCGCAATGTACTGTATTAATATGAAGGAATTTTCTGTATTGATTTTTTACAGGTGATTTACCTGTATTTCTTAAAAATTTTGCACTGCATTGTATTTTGTTGTTTGTAAAAATGAATGGATATGGCACAAAAATGACAGTACATCTTTCAATGAGAGTATAATGAACAATTCATTTTAACATTTTAAAAATATTAATATAAATATTAAAAGTTTTAACTAAAGCATCAATATCTCGATTGCTCATATATTAAAATTTTGTGTGCAACTTAAATGTGCTACAGGTATAAATCTTAAAAAACTGCAATATTTTGTCCAGAAAAATGAAAAAATATAGTTGTACTTATCATTTTATTAATGATTGGGGACTTGTAGATTTGAATTGTGTTCTCAGGTGCTCTGGACTGTCTGTGATTTTTTTTTTAAATTTATTTATTTTATTTTTTTTATTTCTCCCCCCCCCCTCCTCTCTCTCTTTCTTTCTCTGTATGTTATGTATATTTTAGGATGCATTAATATACTGCTGTTCAGGTTTTGGGGTCAGTATAATTGTATAATATTCTAATTGATATATTTATTATTTTAAAAAATAAATACTGACGTTAAGTTAGTCAAATGTTACAGTAAAAACTACTATAAAGATTACTATTTCAAATAATATTTTGCAGTATCATTTTTATCAAATATATGCAGGCTTGGTGAGCATAAGAGACTTCTTACAAAAAAACAATATTGAAAATCTTAGGTTACTTTTGAATGGTAGTGTATGACTTTGCAAATGATTGATGAGGGACCTCTTGATGGGTTTTTACTGTGATTTTGGCGAGTTGGATCAGCAATCTTATTGGTTCTGGAACAGATTTAGGCTTAGGCTTGAGCAAAATTCATATCAACCTATCATTGTCCTCTGACTTTAGGGTTAGTTAAGGGTTTGGATGATCAGGTTATGTTGTTCCAGGAGCTTGTTGTATTGGTTTGATGTGATTTCACATAACCTGCACCCAGCATGCAGCTGCCTAGAACACAATCAATAAGCACACTCACCAGAACTTTCCCCCTCAACCTGGATGTGTAAAGACTCTCACTACAGATAATCATGTTTGACAGGCTCCTGGATCTGAAAGATGCAAGCAGGTGGCTGCAGGCTGGTCAGCTCATTTCCTGCTCATCTCTCAGCTTTTCTAGTCTTTAGTGTTCAGAATCAAACCTGAGTTTGAGAGGTTACTCATTCATGGCAGGCTTAAAGGAGTTCATTTGGGTTTCATTTTATATGACACAATTTGAGTTTAATGTTTGTGGATATCATACTCCAGTTGATTTTGTCTTTAAATATGTTTAATAAAAAAGATGGGTAACACTTAACCATTGTTAACTAATGAACCTTATTGTAAATTGGTTGTGTTTGTTAACATTAGTGCACTGTGAACTAACATGAATAAACAATGAACAACTGTATTTTCATTAAATTATATTAACAATATGAAATAATATACTATTAATAATATTATAATATTAATAAATAGTGTAATAAATACTTTGTTAATGATTTGTTCATGTTAGTTAATACATTAATGTTAACAAATGGCACCTTATTGTAAAGTGTTAGCGATGTTTGAATTCATTTTGAAGATACACTAATGTTCACGTGGTAAGGTTTAATTATTTAATTTCAAATATATGAGACCACAAAAGTCATAAGTGTCTTTTTTTGATTTATACATCATCTGAATAAATAAGCTTTCCATTAATGTATGGTTTGTTAGGATAGGACAAAACTGGCAGAGATATAATTATTAGAAAATCTGGAAAAAATCGAAATATTGAGAAAAAACTTTTTGTTAATGTTTTAGTATATTTACGGTAGGATATTTACAAAACATCTTCATGGAACACAATCTTTACTAAATATCCCAATGATTTTTGGCATAGAAGAAAAATCTAAATTTTGATGTATTATTGGCTATTGCTACAAATATACTTGGACTATTTATGACTGGTTTTGTTCTACAGCATGATGTAGAAAGTTCAAAAGAACAGCATTTGTTTGAAATCATTTGTAACATTTTTAAATGTCAACTTTTTAGCAATTTTAAATCATCCTTGCTGAATAAAAGTTTTCATTTCTTTAAAAATGCTAACTCTCATGAGCTCCGTTTTAAGCATTGTTGATTGAACCACTACAAGCAAGAAAATCTGAAAATCTTAACCAAAGATGAGAGAATATTTTAAACAGACCTCAGTGATTTTTCTTTCTCCCCTTCCAGTTTTGTGCCGTTGTGTAAAAGTTAATTTGTACAGTAATTTAGTTCTGCTCTGATGTGGGTGTTGTTTGTAGTGCCAGATCTCGCTGTGGCAGCAACTCCACTTTTCCACCCAGGCACTGACGCCTTCAGATCTCTTCTAAAGGCACACTGCGGGCGTGAGCTTCAGCTCTGTCACACCTCCAGTTATAGTTCACTTCACCTACTGACACAATGCCAATACTGATGCCAATGCTAATGTCTTTCATCTTCTCTAATTACTCAACTTCATTACTCAATACCTGCCTCCCTGTGTCAGAACGACATGTTTTCAGCTCCACGTGCGTCAGTGGAGTGTGCTGACACTGTGCTGATGAGCTATTGATATTTTTGAGAGCAGTGGGCTGAGGGCTACTATCTGTGTGACCCATATGGGTGGGCATCTGCTTCATATTCTTGATTCAAAGAATGAAAACTCTGTCATTTATTTACTCACTCATTATGTCATTCCAAACCCATATGCTGTTATTTATTTCCTTGCTTGATAAAAGAAGAATTTTCATTTGCCTCTTTTATAGACTCTTTTAACGCTTCAACAAGGGCTTCAAAACACAAATATTTCTAAAAAAAATTCCTAATAATTTACTCACCCCATGCCATCCAAGATGTTCATGCCTACTTTAATAGTCACAAAGAAATGAAGGTTTTTGAGGAAAATATTCCAGGATTTTTCACTATATAGTGGACTTCAATGGTGGCCAAGGGGTTGAAGGTCCAAATTTCAATGCAGCTTCAAAAGAAATAAATAAAAATAAAACCACAAATGCTCATCGAAATAATTCTATCTTGGTTGACATAGGGGTGAGGAAATGATTTGGAAATTTTCATTCTGGAAGTTAACAACTCCTTTTGAACCATAAAGGTAGTCCGTAAAACTTGTGCACTGTATTCTAGGTCTGTTTTACTTTCTCACTGTATTTTGGACAGGTTAAAGGTCAAAGATTTAGTTGTTTCTTATTCAGAAATGTTTCACGCTGTTTCTTTTTTAAATTATAGTTTCAGGTTCAAGTTCAAAACATCTCATCTAAAGATGACTAGTGTGGGAAATTTGAGATGTGCATAATTAGTTTTATAGATGCAATTCCAAAAACCTGTCAGCCAAACACATTTGAACCAAAATATTTGTCTAGTACGTAGATACTGAGATTTAAAGTTAGTATTTCAATAATTTAACAACGTGTTCACGGTCAATGTGCAGGTAAACAATTTATTTTTAGTTAGTATTTTTTATTTTTTGTTTTTTTATTTTAAATTATAGGTTTTTATGGCACAACATGTAAGATTTTTGTAATAAAATATCCAAAAACCACTTGCAAAGTGTTATACATTTCATGCAGTTGTGTACTTACGTTGTCTCAAAAGTTCTGTAGGATTTGTAAATTCAAAGAAATTCCAGATTTAAATAATGAACCGTCCCTGCTCATTGTCGCCTATCAATGATGCAATATCCGCGCTATCCTTGGTTTCTGCCTATGAATACTACGCCAACACGCGTGGACAAATGCGGAAGTGGTAGTTATTTATTGTGCATTTCGATATCATGGATCATGATTACACTCTCCACAATCCCAAAAAATGTATAAATGTATACATACTGAGACAAGAAGATATTGAAATAAATAGACGAGAAGAAATATCAGCGTGGGGTTTCTGAAATTGAGTGAACTTCGCGAAAACCTCGGACTGGACAGAGACTCTGCTCTCACATGTTTTTCAATAGACGGGTAAGCAAATATATATTATTCATTGTGTAAGTAATAGTCATGTGCAGGTGGTTAGGTGATTAAACAGATATAAATGAGCTTTTCATCCGTGAACATATTCCAGTGTTCTATGCTCCGTCATTGTGTCATCGAACTTCGCCTCTTTTATTGTTTTGAAAATGCAACCTCTAGTGGCAAAAACTTACATATTGTGCCTTTTAATTATTATTTTTTTCATCAAAATGATTACAAATGGCTCCTGGGGGTTAATTATTTAATTTAATACTTAATCTACAGTATGAACGCATTTGCATGTTTACCATTTTCTGTTGGGTAATGCTCACATGACATATAGGTAAACAAATGAAACATTTAATCTTTTTAGTAAGTGTTTTTATGTTTATTGTACTTTATTTATTTTTTACTTTGCAGTTCCTTCACAAATATTTTATTTTGAATATAGATTTAATTTTGAACAGTAAAATGCTATGATATACATTTACTTAATTACGTAACTGTAGATTATTGATTAGAAAATAAGATGTAATTGTTCTTTGAAACATGTTACAGTTTTCAAAGAATATATATATATATATAATGTATACAGACTTGGAATATGGAGCCAATAGTCAATTGGATACAATTATTGTGTGCGCGACTACTTTTAAATTTGGATTTTATCCATCAGAATTTAATTGAATTGTCAAAAGTGGATGGTTTGGTGTAAAACAAAACAAATCATTACAAGTGCATGTACAATTTTACCACAAACTTCACTGACTATCAAATTTCAAACCTAAACCTCACTCAATTTACTAATTTGTAAATGTATTTTTTATTATGCTATATGTTGCTCTGGATACTTTGCCCTGTCACTGTCCCTCACCTTCCCACCGGATTATTTCTTCTTCGTGAATTTCTCCTCCGTCAGAATCTGATTCCATGTGCCGGGCGGCGTTCCACTGTGTTGCCTACGCTCTCCTCTCCCACTCAGTTCATGTCGAGATCTCTGTGCAGTCGAGCTCTGATGAAGACTGTTTTTTGCAGCGAGGGGATTGGATTACATCGCTGTCACAGCTGTCAGTCATGGCACGAGCCCCCTGTGCCATGCTGACAATGGCAGCCATAGCAACCACGCAGTGACGGCGGTGTTATATTAGGCATAGCATCGTTTTGAGCTTCTTTCTTCTGGTACTCTGCATCTGCTTCCTTTGAGTGTGTTTTTACAGTGGATCCTGACACCAGCTTCTGTTAAACTGAGTGTGTTACACAGTTTCCTTATGTGGAGGAAGCACTTTGTTATTAGGGGTGGGCGGTGTGACTAAAATCCTGTGTGACTCATTAGATCAACTGTAACAGTATATATCATCTGCATAGTTCTTTTATTTCCGTAGTGCTTTATTGTGGAATTACAAATCATTCCAGTGCAGAGTGTTTGGTGCTATAGCAACAGCAAGTTCATGGGTTTGATTTCTATATGCGTGCACTAATTAAACGTATGAGTTCGATACAATGTAAGCATGAAAGTGAAGATAAAAGGTTAATCAAATTTGATCGTTTTCCCCCATTAGATCCAAAAGATACAATTAAATAAATGAAAAAATGAATAGTTTCACATTATGAAACATTTAAAATGTCAATTCTGAGTTCTGAATGGTGCTTGGCAAAAGTACACATTTGTTCAAAGTGGTAAGTTTTTTGCAAGTTTTTATTTGGGAATTACTGTGTCAAATAAGTATTTGATCACTTGAGTCAAAAAAATGTAATATTTGGTACAGAAGCCTTTGTTAACAATTACAGAGGTCAAACGGTTCCTGTAGTTCTTTACCAGGTTTGCACA
>JAUMHE010000021.1:2007807-2025487 GCA_032359235.1 Enteromius mattozi
ATGATATTTTTGCCATATCGCCCACCCCTACCTCTGTAATTTGCAAAATAGTCTTAAAAAACCAACTTGAAAAAGAAGCAGGATTAAATCATGATTTCCCCGAGAAAAAAATCGTGATATGATATTTTTTCCATATCGCCCCTATATGCATCTACTGCACTCTACGTCAAATAGTTAAAAAAACAAATAAATAAATAAATAAATAAATAAATGGTAAATGGTAACAATGTACAATAAGGTGTCATTTGTTAAAATTAGGTAATGGATTAACTAACACGAACAAACAATGAACAATACATTTATTACTGTATTTATTCATCTTTGTTAACATTAGTTAATAAAAATGCAATCCTTCATTGTTAGTTCATGCTAGTTCACAGTGCATTAACTAATAATAAAAACACAACTTTGATTGATTTTAATAATGCGTTACTAAATGCTGAAATTAGCATTAACTAAGATTAATAAAGTTCATTCTTAGTTCATGTTAACTAATGTTAACTAATGTTAACTAATGAACCTTATTGTAAAGTGTAACCAAATAAATAAATAAATTCCACTAATGCTTAACCTGGGAAAAAAATATTTATATAAATAAATAATTTTTGCAGTAATGCTTCACTTGGGAACACAAAATAACAACAAAACAAACAAAATATAAATTAGTTTTTTGCACTAATTCTTAACCTGGGAAAACAAAATGAGTAAACAATAAAAATAATAATTATAACCAACCAACCAAAACACATAAGTACATACACTAATGCTTAACATGGGACAACCAAAGAAAGAAAGAAAGAAAGAAAATATGCATAAATGATAAAAAAAAAAAAAATGATAATTTTGATCAAATGACTAGTTATTCCCATATTTTGAGAGTGACCCTTAGCTTATCCTGGCCTGTTGTGTCTAAACCTAAATCAGTGTCTGTCCCGAAGCAATCCCACAATGCACTGGTTATAATCTCAGCTCACACACAGAGGCCCGTCTGAGAGACCAGCAGGGAAGTATAACCCTGCCCCGCACGAGATCATCACACCGGCAGTTTGCACCGTCATGCTCCCTTCCTCCAGACGCCTTTGTTTGGTCTGCCGTCTACCACTACACAAGCACCTCCGTCTTCTTCTTCCTTCTACCGATTGTTTGCTCTTTCTCTCACACAAACACACACACGCACGAGCACGGCCATAATACGATGTTTCCCACCGGATGCATCTATTCCTATGTGTTGCAACTACAGATCCAAGGCTGCCATCAAAAGCCAAACAAGATCCATCAGTAATTAAGGGAATACAGAGGGACAATAGAAAGACGAGCTGATCTCCGGCCTACTTCCTTTTCTCCCTTCTCAGCGGGCAGGAGAGATGAAGCTGGCAGACAGGCCGCTCTGAGGATACCCACGCTCACCCTGGGCCATCTATATTCCACCCATGCCTTGGCAATATTGATATTGGCAGGCGAGCTGCTGATATTGGGGACGTAATGATGCAATTAAAACTCGAAGCATTTTACTATTATTGGCACGCGCAACGAACCCCCACCCCCTTTATTTTAGGAGGCAAATATGATTTGGAATCCACGCGCACAGACCCGGAATGAGCGCGCTCATAATAAAGAAACGCATGGTGTCATTTTTAGTCCATCCATCACTATATCGTTCGAAGGGCTGATGCCTTCTAGACGCGCTCGAAGAATAGGCTTTGTGATCTTATAATGGCCGCATTGACTGCGTTTAAGTGGCGATGTGTTTTACGCGGTGTTTAATCGAGAGTCAAGGAGAATTTCCTCTTGACATGGTGGCGAATGGGAAATGCCATTACGTGAAGGTCTTTTCCTAACAAAGAAAAAGCCTGGCGGTGGTTAGTTCATGTTGAGTAAAATTGTGAAATATTTTTACAATTGAAAATAGCTGAATTAGTGCTGTAAAATGATAAACCGCAAATAAACGCATTCAAAATAAATGTGTGCTGTGTATATTTATTAGGTATATATAAATACACACACATGCATGTATATATTTAAGAACAATAAATTCTGTTTATATTTTAAATATCTTTATATATAACAAATTATTTGAACATAAATACATACATGTAAATGTTTTATAAATATACAATATATTGTATGCGTGTGTTTTTATATATACATAATAAATGTACACAAATACACTTTTATTTTGGATGCGATTAATCGATTAGTTTGGATATGTGACGCAAAGCTGAATTTTCAGCATTATTACTCCAGTTTTCATTGTCACATCACACTTCAGAAATCATTCTTATAAGCTGATTAATGCTCAAGAAACATTTCCGATTACTCACAGTGCTCAAAAACTGTTTGTTTAGGATTCTTTGACGGATAGAACGTTTTAAAGAACAGCATTTATTTATTAGCATTATAAATGGCTTTACTGTCACTTCTAAACAATTTGCTGAATATAAGTGTTAAATTCTTCTAATCAAGAGTCAAGGAGAATTTCCTCTTTGACATGGTGGCAAACGCGAAACTCAATTACTTCTTTCCTAATGTCATCCACAAAGTAAAACCTGACTTTTGAGTAAAACTTAGATATATTATTACAATTTAAAATAACTGTTTTCAATTTGAATATACTCTAAAATATAATTTATTCCTGTGATGCAAAGCTGAATTTTCAGCATCATTACTCCATCAGAAATCATTCTAATGTGCTGATTTGCTGCTCAAGAAACATTTCTTATTCATTTTAATGTTGAAAAAAGTTGTGTTGCTTCGCATTTAACCGTGATATAATGATTCTTTAATGAAAAACAAAGCTTTGGTAACATCAAATGTTTTTACTCTCACTTTTAATTCAATCAATTTTAAACTTTGAATCAATTTATTGTGTACTCGCTGAATAACTAACAAAGAGTCAAGGAGAAATTCCTCTTTGACACACCGCTGAATGATCTTCCCTAATATCATATCCTCTCGCAGGTTACGTACCTCAACGCGATTTTAAGGCCATATGTTCTTCCTTTGTTCCGAGATGACTTCACGTCACTAACGTTTCTTATTAGTAAAATGATTTATGCCACATTCGCTCCAAAATTTAGCTTGCAAATGAGAAAATGCATTGTGACTCGACCAGATGTGCACAATAAAACAAGATTCCCATTGTAATCTCGGGTACTTAGTTTATATGAAGCTAATATAAGGCACACTTGGATGTGGCAAAGTCACTCTTTTTAAAATTTGACTATAAATGATTGGAAATAAATTGTGTGTTTTATGCCGGATGGCATGAGTGGGTTGATAAATTAGGAACAGTTTTGTACCCTGACTTATCTACAAGACAAACCTGGTGGAGATCACAGGGATTAATTGCCTCAGAGGTGTGAAACGCCGCTTTCCCATTCTTCCCACACACTCCGCGCCTAAACAATGATTAATCACCCTATAACTATTCTCCAGAGGATCCCAGCGGTTGCCAAGACGGGTCTTATCCGAGGAAATCCACGCACGCAGGTTGGGAAGTACTTGCCAGGTATGGGGAACGCAACCTGTCCCCATTCGTTATCAGATTAGGCGCGTGTCAGCGAGCAGACGTAAAGCGGCCTGCTGTCACTTACATGTCCATCGCCGGAAGCCAAAGCCGATGGAGGCACTGTGCCGCCTTTCTGACGGGCCTAAGGGCAGATGGTCTCTCTGATCACGTGTGAGATAAGACAGCAGTTAAAAGCACTAAAACGGCCAAGGTAAAACTCCTGAAATTGCTGAGTAAATGTAGCGTTAAGCGAGGTCTCGGAGTTGGCGGTGGAAATCCCTCCGCCGTCACTCTCACCAAGTCAAGCCACCTATATTTCTATGGAGCTTTACCCGAAACAGGTAGTTTCAAAGCAGCTTCACAGTAATAACCAGGAAAATTACAGCACATACAAGATGCGAACTTTGCAAACTGTCAAATATGAGACACTACTTTTCTGCTCTAAAAAGACAATAGGTGACATCCTTCAGGTCAAGTTGGCTCGGTTCAGTTCAACAGCTGTAAAATTCTTTAATTAGTGAGTTAAATTCTTCTATAAGCAGCTCTATAGAATGAAATAATATCATTATGAAGCTCAAATCCGTTGAACGTTGATCAATAATATTTAAGCTCGGTTATATGGCTTAGCCTAAACCAGGATTAGGTGAAAGTTCAATTAGGACATTTAAGTAATTTTTATAAACATGCATTACTGGTGTGCAGCTTAAGACAAAGCAAAGGCACTGACATGTTTTAAGATCGGTCGGTGCAAGTTTCTTTCAGTTGAAACAGCTTAGATTTACATTTTAGTCTAGGACTAGGCTTAAGTCGTGTCTGTTTTAAAGTTAATCAACTAATGAGTACAATTCAGCTTTAAGCTGCTCTACAGAAGACAACTGTTCAGTTTCAAACAAAGCTTGAGTTCAGTTCAGTTTTGGTTCAGTTCAGTTTAATAACAGTGTCAATTTTGCAAAATTCATCAATTATAAACCAAATTTGATTTAGCATTAAGCAGCTCTACAAAAGGCAACAGTGTTCAGTTCACTGGTAATTCAATTCCATTAAATAACAATACAGCAAAATTAGTTAATTATGACAAATATAATTCAGCTATAAGCAGCTCTTAGTGTCGCTAAGATCAGATCAGTTCAGTGTTGATTCAGTTCAGTTTGGTCACAGTGTCGACGCTGCAAAATTCTTCAATAAAAATTTGATTAAATGGTATTCAATAATATCATCGTTATTCAAGTCAATTCAATGATGATTCAAGTTAGTTCAATAATTGTAAGTGTGTTCAGTTCAGCTATTAGTAGCCCTATCAAAGACAGCTTAAGTCAGTTGAGTGTTGATTCAGTTCAGTTCAATAACAGTGTCAATTTTGTGAAATTCATCAATTATGAAACTAATTTATTTCAACTGTGATGTTGCTCTAAAGAAGAGAATAGTGTCATAATTCAGATCTAATTGTATAAAGTTAATCAACTAATGAGTACAATTCAGCTTTAGGCAGCTCTACAGAAGACATTAGTGTTCAGCTCACTGTTGATTCAATTCCATTAAATAACTGTGTCAATGCAGCAAAATTCAATTCAGCTATAAGCAGCTCTTTGGAAGACAAATGTGTCGCAGTTCAGTTCAATGCTGATTCAGTTTAGTTCAGTCACAGTGTCAATGTTGCAAAATTTATCAATAAAAAAATGTATTAAACTATATTCAATAATATCGTCGTTATTCAAGTCAAGTAAATTCAATGATTTAAGTTAGTTCAGTAATTGTGAGTTCAGCTAGTAGCTCTATCAAACACAGCTTGAGTCAGTTCAGTTCAATAACAGTGTCAGTTTTGTAAAATTCATCAATTATAAAACTAATTTAACTGTGAAGTAGCCCTACAGAAGACAACAGTGTCATTACTCATATCAAGTCATGTCACGTTGATTCAGTTCAGTTCATCAATTAGCGAGTTCAATTTTGCTTTAAGCAGCTCTACAGAAGATGATAGTGTTGTTATTCAGCTTAAGTCAGTTCAATGTTAATTCACTTCAGTTCAGTAAAGGGCTGCTGACACAGGACTCATCTTTGTATCTTTTTTGTATCTAAAAACACAAATGCTCAGGAATGGTTTTAAAAAAGCACTGGGTCTTGAGACACACTTCTAAGATGTGTTATTGCCAGGTTTACTCAGTAACAGAGGTATTTCTCTCCAGGCTTATTTTATTATTTAAAATGAGTAAAACAGTGCTAAAACTTGCTACTGTAAACAAACTTGCAACGCTTTCCCCACCCCCGGGATCTTCTGATTGGTCCACTGTTTTGGAACTTATATTGATTCAGCTCGAGTCAGTCTAGTGTTGATTCAATTCAGTTCAATAGCTAAAGTTTATCAAATGATCAAAAAAAGCTTTATTTAGCTTTAAACAGCTCAAGTCAACGGAGTCATGCAGCTTGAGCCAGTTCAATTCAGTTCAATATTAGTGCAAATATTAGACAAATATGAAAAAATTCGATCCAGCTATAAAGCAGGTCTAAAAAGACAATAGTCCCATTATTTAGTGTTGATTCAGTTCCGCGTCGATGTTGCAATAGTTGTCAAAAATACATAAATTCAGTTATAGTGTTGGCTTAATTTTTCAACTTAATTGCGTGCAGTAAGATCAATGATATTAATGAATATTAAGTGTCTTTTAAACCCCAACTAAGCAAGCCAAAGACAACAGAGGCAAGGAACTCTCTGAGCTGAAAAATGCCTCACACATCACCGTTCCTGAAAGCAGGCCTGCCTCGCATGAGCACGCTTTGTTTTGGCTTGAAATAAAAGAAAATTAAAGAGAAGAAAAACTACTCTCTGGCTTGCCTCGGGGCTCTAGTGACCACTTTGGTTTGGTCAGTTAAGGAAAGGAGGTTAGCGTTTAATATTTGATGGCACCTGCAGCGAGTGGCTGCGTGCAGTAATGCAGGTGACAGATAAACGGAGCGTGGTCCCCGGGCACCTGCGGAGAGTAAGTGCACGGCTTTATCTCTATACCAGCTCGATATCTCAAATGGATAACTTGTGTAGCCTCTAATTTACATTAGGTGAGGAGTGAAGCGTGAAAGCTGCGGTGAAGGCCGTGACACCTCCAATTAATGCAGCTCTGCCTATGCACAACTTCCAGCGGGCCCTGACTGCAAGAGCGCTTTCACTCGCACACACAGACGGGACGCTCTTGTGCATCGGCCTGCATCTGTCCTGCACTGCTTTTACAGCCGCATTTCTGTAAATACAGCCCTGGAAGTCACTTCATTTAATGTTAATGCATGTAGTGTATATATAAAAATAGTGTTTTATATAAACAAATAAATTACTAATTTTTAAGTATATACAATATATTATATATTATAATAATAATATTTATTTATTCGTTTACATTTTATACATAAAAAAGGGGGTCTGGGGTTGGTATGATTTTTCGTTTAAAATTTCAAAAAGACATCTCTTTTGCATACCATGCCTTCATTTATGAGATTAAAAATACAGTAAAAACAGTAATATTATGACATATTATTACAATTTAAATTAAGCATGTTCTATTTGAATATCTTTTAAAAAGACATTTCTTTTTTTGATGCAAAGCTGTTTTTTTGGCATCATTACTCCAGTCTACAGTGTCACATGATCCTTCAGAAATCATTCTAATATGCTGATTTGCTGCTCAAGAGACATTTCTAAATATTATTAATATTGAAAACAGTTGTGCTGCTTTATATTTTTGTGGAAAACCATGACCCATTATTTTGTTCATTATAAATTTTTAAACTAAAAATTTCCTTACCGTAATTTTTGATAAATTTTTGGTAAATTGAATCCCTCCTTTACTATTTTTGCATAATAGTAAATATTTTACTAGTTAATGACCAAACAACTCTTACTGCCCACCACTGGTCTGCCAAACATCCATCTTTGCACTGTTTTTTGGGAAATCAGCCATCATATATCTAGTATATAAAGTTTTTTAGCATGCACAAAAACTGAAACACACCATTTTCTCAATCAACCCGCTTCAACCCAACCATCCCGAATCGGAACATTTTTCCAGCCGAGAACTAGTAGTGGCATCTGGTAAAGTGGCGTTAGTTTTTCTCTGGAAGCGAACGGGGCCGTAAAACAAAGCAAAGCAATGAAAAACAAAGGCGTCGCAGTGGCGTGGTAAACACCGATGGGCTGCTTGCCAAGCACACCGCCGCTCCGTACCGCGCGCTGGTTTCATTTCAATGTGTGACAAAATATGGACGTCCTGACACGTCTCTGAATGTTAACAATGGCAATGTGTTGTTGCGGCACAGAATTAAAAAGACATTTTTACACCTCGTAACATATTTTCACATCGCTACAATATGCAATCTGTTGTATTGAAATAAAAGTGAAAATACATACCAGTGCTCAACAGTGTTAATCAGTGTAATTTATATGTTCATAAAAAAAAGGGCGAGATGGGTTGACACTAGACATGTTTTTTAAGGAGCTATGATTATAAGCATTGACTTAATCAGTTCAGAGAGAAGACAATTCACAACATATTATTTCCTTTCAACCCTTAACAGGTTTTGAAGGAACTAATTCGGGGGGCCGAAGAAAAGCAGAAGAGACGAGGGCCGTTTTTTTCAAGAGAGATCCACGTGGAAATTTTTCAGCTTTCAATTTGCTCGTACATTCATCTCATCTCTTCGAATGAGCTCCTCCATTCCAGTGCTTCCTTTTGTCCTCTTTCTGAGAAAGACACAATCTCAACTTGATTACCTCCTACTCTGTCATTACCTAATAAGATTCTACGCACAGCAGACGCAGGCTTTTTTTTCCGCCGGTGGCACGCCGATCTCTCCGTGCAGTGATTGCACCTTGTGCGGAGGACTGTTTGCTCAACACTTCCAGGCTTCAAGGGCCATTTCGCCTCATTCCGGCACAGGTGGCAAATGCGCTGGAGGTCGTCGGCTATAAGTAACAGTTAATTAACATTTGAATCACTTTCTTTTCAAACGTGGAGGGTAAGAATCTGAGTCACGTGCCCAGGCGGGCTGCCGCGTCCCCAAGGACGACGACTCTCGGGGTTTGGATGCATCTCGAGGGTTCGTTATCGCCGTGAATCCCCCCGGGGCGAGAAGTAACCGATGCTCAAAAACAAGGCTTTATGCAAATAATCATTCGAGATGTGCGATTAACAAGGGCGAAATGTTTACATTTACAAAGAGGCTTGCGGTGCTATGGATTTTACTCGCGACATTGCTGTTATTAGTGCTACCAGCTGAGTTACATAAAAAACTTTTTTTTTTAAGTAGATTAAAATGTACAATAGAGGTTTTTGATTAATTAAGACAGAAATCTTCAAAAAGCTTTAAACTCCAAATTATTATTATTTTTTTTCAATATATTACATTTGTATCTACAATAAATCTACTCTGGACTCTCCCTTTCTTTAAATAAGGTATTTTATTTAATAAAGTTATACTGAATGCAAAATTCAAATTAAATATTAATTAACATTCATATTTAAATATATATCAATATATAAATGTCTAATATATATTAATATTAAATTAATATTTATTTAATATTAATATAAACATATTATACTGTACCTTATTGTAATTTAATATGCATATAAAATAAAATATATGCATCCATATTAATATTTGATTTGCTTTCCATTTTAAATCAATAGCCATGTATATAAACAGCAGTATAAATATTCAAAGGATATTGTAAGAAAAAAAAGGCATGACTCTTTCACTTTATTAAAAGAAAAATGAACTTACATTTATTAACTGATTTTTTTATTAGTTTAAAATATAATCTAATTAATTAATTAAAAATCAATATTAATTTTTATATTCATAAAAAATACAATATTTTACAATTGCATAATCATACTTTTACAAGTAATATCTAATTATTAATTAAGTATTGGGCATGCAATACCAATAGGTGACTACAGAATTTGACATTTCTAATTGCTTTTGAAAGGGTTAAAAAAACAACAAAGCATTTTAATAAAACCCTATTTTCCCCCATAATCAGCACAGAAAAAGCAAGAAATATGTGCATATGTTGTGTGGGCCTATCCTTCGCTCTCCATACTCAGCTGGAATAAAGACGCTACTAAAAGCCACTTCATTAGCTACCTATAAACACAACCCAATTAAGCACAAATGACTGACAGGACTGTTTTGGTCCGATGGGAATAATAGACCCCCAGTTAGGTCATATACTTTTAAAGTATACCCATATGCCACACTTCATCCCTAAACTCTTTTGGGAAACTCTCCTGGGAATATCATTTCATACAGGACTCATAGAGCTCCGCTGTCAGCCGCTTGGAAGCTGCGGGTATGAATCATCACACAGGAAGGAAGTGCTGGTTGAAGAAAGGGTGACTACTTTTGGGGAAAGTTGGCCGCTCTGACTCAAAACAGCAGCTGGCAGGTGCAGCAGTTTATCACAAAGCCAGAAATAATCGAAAGTGACAACTAGCAGCGCCACAAATGATTTATTAGTCTTTTACTCTGCTCCTAACCATCCTTGGGGCCAGAATAAATTATTTATCAACGACGTGTCTTCAAATCATTAATTCTACTGTGCCCCATCCCATGTGGCGGTAAAATGCGTCGAAAACCGCACGTGGACCTCGGGATCGAGACGTGGCTCGCTACTTCACCTTCTCCGGCTTTCCATGAACTTCCAGTGATCATATTATCTCAATTACGCCACGAAAAAGCTCCTGACAGTCAACTGGCACTGCCGGTTCAATTCACAGTTTTCATTCAAACGACAAGTTCTTCCCCACAGAGTTGCGTCGTAACACCACTCGTTCTCACTTTCTTCAAAAAAGAACACGCATGTATATATATGGCGCATCGCAGCGAAAAAGCCTCAAAGTGTGTCTCCGGATGCATTTAAAAGACTCGCGCCAAATGTATTTATTATTTTGTAGTTGTGGTCTGATGCATAATTAACACACTTCGGTTTTAAGCTGGAATGCAAGCCCGTATTTATTATTATGGCTCAAGTGCAATTCGACATATAAATACGAAGCATGCATATAATGCGCTTCCTGATATTAATTATGGAAATAACACAACAGAAGCATATCCCAACTCCATTACGGCAGTAAGCTAGACTTGTCTCAATAAATCAGCATCTACAATCAAAATTGAAATAATTTTTTATGCATAATGTATGTGCTTGTTGCCACAACAGCTGTTCATTATGCAGAGTAATGCATTCTTGTAGTTTTTAAAAACTTCAGGCCTATAAAATAATCATAATGAATGCTTCATTACGGCGAGAGTGAGAAGAGAGAAGCACACTTAACAATACGTCTCCTGCTTTACAGTTTCCTCCAGTTTTTATAGGTAAGGCACAGTCTCGCAAGTTTTAAACCGAGCGCTAAGTGTTGATGAAGGACCCGCAGTCGTGCTTTTAAATCAGACACACAGATTTTGAATTAAGCATCGAGTAGAGACAGATGCACGCCGACAAGCAAACATGACGCTTCAGCTCCACAAGTAGCAGAGAAACCGCATCCTTGGAGAACCAAAGCATTGAAATAATCCACATAATGATAATCGACATTGCGGTGTGACAAAAACTGGGAGGAGAAAGCCAGATAAAGGAATCAGTTTGAGATCGAGGCTATCAGAACACCTCACCTTTGCGTTTCACATCCTGACCTGAACACTAAACAAACTCCATATGGTTGGGTTAATTGCTATTCTATTTGCTTTAGGTTCAGGGTTATCATTCCGGGTTTTCTCGGGTTAATTGCAAAGCAATACAAATGACACAAATGCTGTCATGCTTTGTTAAGGAAAAAACCTCAGTTAATGAAAAAGTGACTAAAAGTGGTTTAATGGCACACCAAACTGATGAATTATCACTTCGCAATTTAAACATCAGCTCATGTCGTTTTGTCTTTGAAATAAAATTATTTAGCAGACTAATGACAAAAGTCAATAAGTCTCTTCTCAAAAGAGCGGCATTTATTTGATCAAAAATACAGTGCAATTTAAAACATTTCTTATTATTATCAATGTAGAAGACATTTGTGCTTTCTTGATATACACTATTTTTTTAAAAGTTAAAATTCAAATATGAAAAATAAATGAATATTTCCATTCAATAATGATGCACATTAAAAAGTGTTGAAAAAATACATTTACAGTTTTACTGTCTATTTCAAACATATATTTCTGTACCATTATTAATAATTGAGCACCAAGAATAAATCATAATAACTGAGCATCAAATCAGCATACTAGAATGATTTTTGAAGGATTATGATGCTGAAAACTCAGCTTTGATCACAGCAATAAATTACATTTTAAAAATGCATTCAAATATAAAGCAGCTGACAATAAATTGCATTGGTGAGTATAAGAGATTACTTTAAAATGTATGTATAAATCATAATTATTCCAAAAGTTTGACCTGTAGTGTGTATAAAACCAGTGTTAAGTTCATAGTGTGCCATTGTTTGGGCATTTTCACACTTTTTGTGCGTTCAGTTCAGTTTTGAATTTATTTATTTTTTGGTAGGTATGAAAGTGTTTTTCTGACCAGCTTTCCATATAAACCACAACTGGCCACAACTCACAGAAAGTTTCATGCTTGATCACAAACCCTATTTTTTATGGTTTAAGTATGATGTAATGCACTTCCTATTATTACTTTCTGAAATTAAACAGTAGACGTGAACGTGATAGTTTTAATGTCATTTGCATGTTCACAGTCATACTTACTACAGTATAAAGGAAGTTATGCAGCAAAGATAAACTCAGCATGGTAAGTGCATATCTGAAAATGAGCTGAAGCCACATATATAGGGTTTATATGCAGTGCAGCAGAAATGAGTAAACACTCCTATTTGACACTGCAAATGAAAATTACCTAAATACGGGGAAAAGCCATTGGGATTTAAATAATAACATCAATATTCCAAAAGGCACAGAATTAGTGGTGGGTTTTTCAATGGCTAATCATATAACACCACAAACGACAGCTAATGAGACGCTCGAAAAACAATGCTGAAAGGAAACGATTATTTTAAACTAGTAATTCTTCACTGGTGGTTGAGACCTTAAATGTGACCCAGGACCACAAAACCTTAAGTCGCTGTGGTATATTTGCAGCAATAGCCAAAAACATATTGCATGGGCCAAAAATCATTAGGATATTAAGTAAAGATTACGGTCCATGAAGATATTTTACAAATTTCCTACTGTAAATATATTAAAATTTATTTCTTGATTAGTAATATGCATTGCTAAGAACTTAATTTGGACAACTGATGATTTTCGCAGTATTTAGATTTTTTTGCACCTTCAGATTCCAGATTTTCAAATAGTCGTATCACAACCAAATATTGTCCTATTGTAACAAACCATACATCAATGGTAAGCTTATTTATATATTTATATCTCAATTTAGAAAAATGGACTTGTTATGACTGGTTTTGTGGTCCAGGGTCACAAATGTCGTTGATGCCAAAGATCGTGCTTCCAATGAAACAGATTTAGCTGCAAATGCTTCCAATGGTAGTTACGGCCAAAGAAATTCTTGCTAATTATTTATGCAAGAATTGGCCAAACCTTCCCCTCTTTACACAGGATTTGAAGCTTCCTGTCCGTGCAGAGGGACATTGGGCCTGCGAAAGGTCAGAGCACATCTCTGGCATGAAGATAAATGCAGCGGCTCTTGTTTTGATAACAGGCTGATGTTCTTGCAGCAACCTGTCTCAGCTTCTGTTTCAAATGAAGACAAAATGGCCTGGGAGGGTGATTTAATTTCCACGTGTGACGTGCGAATGCGATCCGCCACTGCAACAATGTGGCATCTGAATGCAATAATCTCAAATTAAGTCATGCATAATTCAGGCCTTGTCATGAGGATGGATTAATAATTCAATAGATAAATAATTTACAAAATAATCAAATAAATAAATAATGACACTCCATAAATAACCCATCGGATTAGATCATTTCACAAAGCAAGCTCATGCAAGAATCAAAGCCTGGCCCGGTGCAGCTGCAGCCCGTCGAGGACCTTACATTATGTGCACTTCGCCCCATTCTTCCTGTCACCTCGCCCCGCTTTTGTGATCCGGCAAATAAAGATGTAGAACAACACTTCCAAAGTGTTATGCATTATGCCACTTTTGGCAAACGCGGCAGGCTGATCTGCCACTTGAGAAATGACAGAATCTTGCGTTACGCAGAGCTGCGAGGTTTTAAGTGGGTCTGCTTTCGTTTTTATGCGTCTTGCATGTTATCGGTGAAATCTCCTGCATAAATGCATTATCTATCTATGCGGTTTCCTTCCTAGATCACAGCGTGCGTTGTTAGACACGCGGTTCGAGACACTGAGAGAAAGGGAGGTCAGGATGGGGCTACGCATGCCAGCGGAGGCAACTATGCCCCAGTTCCCCTCTCCTGAGACCACCTCCACCATCTGGCTGCCATTCTCTGCACGCATACACACACACACACACGGGCGACATAACTGTCAGGTGCCACGGCAACCATCCCACCGCCCTGTACCCAGAATGCTTTACTGCTTATGAACTACAGATCAACCAATGTTAATTTTTACAACCGACACTATACCAGTTATTATTTATGCCAGATAATATGCAGAGTCTATTTTAATTAATGTGATCTGAGCATATTGACACAACAACAAACAATTGATAGACTGCAACAATACATTTTTTAATTTCTAAAATAATATTTTTAGCAATTTTTTTTTAGCAAACTTTTTTTTTGTGGGGATATATGAATCAATATCAAGTCATTTGAAGACTACACATATATACTTTTTAAATATAATATTCTGCATTTGGTAAACATGATTTAATGCAAAAATAAATAAATAAATGCAAAAATAAATAAATAAATATTGTTCATTCCTGCTTATTGACACCATGACAAATAAACGGTAGAATACAATAATATGATACAACAATATGTGTGTGTGTGTGTGTGTATATATATATATATATATATATATAAATAATTGTATAGTATTTTTTTTAAAAGTAGTATTGTTAATCTTAAAAATGTTTTCATGTTTTTTCCTAAAACTACTAATTTCTGCTTATTGACACAATAAAAAAATACTGATAAACTATAAGAAGCAAAAAAAAAAAGACATAACATTATGATTTTTTTATTATTATTCTACATATATAATTTTATTTTTGTTTTATTTCATGATTTTTTAGGCTATGTTCAGCTGTTAAGCCTAAAATGCTGTGTCTTTCACTTTAGAATGAATGGCATGTACGTAAAAAGTAAAGTAACTTATGCAAACAATAAATTTGATAAATTTCTTATGAACACAGCTGACTCTTGTTGAACTCACAGTGGTGCAGTGTTGTCACTGAGTGCCATTCTTCATCAGAAACATGATTTTAATAACAAATATCAATGATCATTCTCTCTCTATAAACTGCTTGATATATTTCTAAACATTGTAGTTCACTAGATTGTCAGAATGACAGCAGGTGGACTAATAAAAGGAAACTGAGGCAAAGATGGGTTGTTTTGTAATGTAAATGTAAAGATGAGAGGAACTACAGTAATTAATAATGGAAATGTTTCTATAGAGAAACCATAACACAGGCTTCTGCCTGAGGTAATTTACGTCCTATCACATATGCCTTAAAACCTGTTAGTTAATAATTCATATGGGTAATTGTGTAAACAAAGTTTAAGTGCCTGAGCTTGACCAGAACATATTTATAAAAGCCTGTTGTACTCTACAGGAGCATAATCATTTTTATAAAGTTAAAAAGAGACTAATCTGTCAACACTGCTTTGAAATATCCCATCGTCTCAACATTTGTGCTGCGTCCAACGTGATGAAAACAACAAAAAGTGAACGCTGAAATGATTTATAAAAGCAAAAAACCACCTGGAATCTTCTTTTCTTCCACCTCACGCTTCTCCGTTCACTCACAAACAATGAGCAGTCCCCCCCTAAATAAGGGGAAAAAAATAATAATAATAAACGCAGGACACAAAGATTAATTAAAAAACAAATGTACAATGGACACAGGAATTGTTTCATTAGCAGCCAGTTCGAGCAGATGCAGAAATGCCAGGGAAATATTTATGAGGCTCCAGGATGGACAGCGCTTAAGATAAAACAGTCAAAAAATGTGCAACAGACAAAACCAGCAGATCTGGGATGGTGAAGAGTCTAATGAAGCCAGCTGGGTGAGATCCAGACAGGCAGAGGAGAGGAGAGGAGGCGAATGGATGGATGGGAGAGGAGACCCATGGGGGTGGGTGGAGAGACAGAGGAAGACATGAAGGATGTATGGCTGCCGAGGCTGCTGTATTGTATCAGGATGCAGCAGTAGCTCCACGTCTTCCAAACTCCAGGAAAGCCCGTTCCATGCCAAACACTCACATCTGCTAATCACAGTGCAATTACTAGACTAATAGATGTTTTTTTTTTTCTGCGCAACGTTTCCGCCATGTTGCGAGGACAGAATTTAGAGTGATTTTTGAGGGGGGACGTGATGGCTGATGTTGTGTTTGCTGATCTTCCCACGTTTTTTTTTTTTCACTGATCACGCTTTAAAAAAGGAGCAAAACAATTCAAGACCACACTAAAACTAAATACTTGTGTGGGTTTCTTGTCTAGTGCTGGTACTTTCAACTGCTAGGGACTGAAAACATTAAATAAAAAAATAAAAAACATTTAGCAAGTGTTTAAACTAAAGGAAATGTTTAAGAAAAAGAGTAAAATAATTCAGGAGTTCAGACTGAATGCTGTTTTATTTTATATTCGTTATATATGGCATTTTTTTCCCTGCAAAATCCAGGACGTGTATAAATACAAACTAAAACCCATATTTTTGTGATTTTTCCTTTTTTTTAATGACAAATATTAATCAAAAAACTGCAAATGTTTAGAAGAAGACATCAACATGGAGAATGTGACAAAACAAAACAAAAACGGTTTTGTTGACAAGTTCAGAAAAATGCCATAATGGTACATAAATAAATAAATATATAGATAAAATAAACAATTAACACATACATAACCATATTTTATACTAACACACATATGTATATATATATATATATATATACATACATACATACATACATACATGTAAAGTGTTTATTTGCAAAGACAGATAACTCCTTTTTTACTTTTTTAAAAATTCAAGTTTTTTGTGATGTTATCAGGTTAGTTAGCTACTACATTTTAGTTATTTTATACCTAATCAAAATAATCCAAATGCAGTTTGATTGAGATTAATTGGAATGCACAAACTTGATTTGTAAAATCATCAGGCATCAGGAGAACGGTGCCCAGCAGACGCATGTATTTACAGTAACCCTCTGGCAGTTTGGATTTAAGAGACACACACAGACACACACACACAATGATACATAAAACTTTGGTAACATTAACTATATGAATTAACTTGAAAATTATTATATTTTATTAATGTTAGTCACTAGTTTTTAACATTACGCAAGTTAACGTGAACAATATTTATATAGCATTTGTGAATCTTAGTTAATATTATATAAGATTGACTACTACATTATTATTTAACATGCATATTTAATGTACATCAGTAACTGTACCATGAACTAACAAAAAGAGTTTTTACTAAAACAAATAAACACAGTAAAAATATGTTGTTCATACTTGGTTTGTTATTTGTGATTTAGCTAATGTTAAAACTATATTATTTCACAATACTAGTTAACATGAACAAAAATTATATAATTTTTAATTAATGTTAAAGTTAAGTTTAAAATGTATTAATACATTAATGTAAGTTTTGTAATATTAGTTTTTATACTGTGAATTAACATGAAATGAATAATTTTAATGTTAGTTATGATGTAAAATATATTGTTCATTTTTAGTTGTGTTAGTTAATGCATTAACTAATGTTAACCAAAGAGACTTCATTTTAAATTGTTGCAAAAACTTTTTATGATCTCCCAACTATTTTTAAAAGTTATTTTAAATTAAATTTACATTTAAAATCTATAAGCATTTGTGAAATAATTATATAAAACTATTTTACCATTAAAATATTAACTTATTTTATGCATATGTTTCTTATTCTAATTAATTGAACTGAGCAGTAAAGAGTCAGAGTTAAAAGATTTCTTATCCTATCAGTCAGA